>JAJHZJ010000154.1:2752062-3099562 GCA_023548195.1 Bettongia penicillata ogilbyi
AATTCTAGCACACAATCTGTATAAGCCGAGTTCTGAAAAATCTGATTCTCTTACAACAAACGAAAAATTTCCAAGACATGCAATTCTAAGTTTGAGCATTTACAGATCTAACTTCAAAAACTAATAACCAAGGTGATTTTAGTCTTTCTAAACAGTTAAAATTAAATTCTTACATTACCAATTGACCAACGAACCCCCTACCCTTATGCTTCCCGTTCCTAAGAAGTATGGTCTGGACCAGGTAACAACTCTAGATTCTCTATGCAGATAGACAGGAATTCCAGAGTTATGGAATGTCATGATCCATCCATCAGGTAATGGTTCTGTAGGCGGACGGCCACGGCCTTTATAAAAAGACAAGAAAATCCTACAATTACTTGAAGCTTTAGTTTTTTACAAGAAAATCTTCATTTAATTAAATATGATAAAGAACTTTAAAATTTTTGTATAGAGACCCAACAAAAATATCCCCCCCACCCTTAATAAAACCATAAACCTATACCTACTGATTTTCACAATGGGTCTTCATATTGAGTGCTCTGTCTACAAAATGCGCACCTGACAATGCAGTGAGGATAAGTGACCCAAGCATCTTCAATGATGAGGGTAAACTGAGGCCACATAGCTAATGCTTAGTAAAGAAATGGAACTCAAAAATCATCTGCCTACAATCTCAACATTCTTTTGGTTTGCCCTATAGTCCCTAATCAGGTATCAGACTCCTGGCCAGGCCCCAGCTTCAGGCAAAGCTCCAAGTACATTAAATTGTAACTGGGAAATGTTTAATACCACTACTCTAAACCACAGTACTTTTCATTCAAATGTTTCTGCTTTTGACATACACCATATCCTTATCCTCAAAGGTTAGGATGACAGCAGTATTTTAACTTTACTGATCATTTTTTTTTCTCATTTTACAATTTTGAAAATCATCTCAAAGTACTGATTTATAAAGACCAATTTAGGACAAAAGAAGTATGACTGCCTACTTTCATTGACAATCCAAAATAAAGAGTTAACCAAATCCTTCACGACAGCTTTCTGCACAAGAACCAGTGGTAGAAGATGCTCCTGGGTAAAGCATGAACCAGGTCAAAGTTTCCCTCAAACTTGCTGCTTCCAGGGACAGGCAGGGGACCTGTGATTTCCTCAGTGCAGATACCCCTTTTATTTCCTACACAGATGGCAGCCCTCCATACCTCAGGAGTAATCATTTAAAATTCATCACTTGGGTCCTCAGACAACATAAAATCTGGACCCCAAATCCAAGCCATTCTAGTTGGACCAGACCTGACAGAATGAATTCCACTGGCACAGCAAAGGATATGAACAGAAGTACAGAAAATATTTAACACCTCCCAGGAAAGCTTCAGTTAAAGTGCCATTCTGAAGATCTTTGAAACTAGGACCATACTAACTGGGGAGAAAAGCCTACTGCACTGAATGGCAGCTTCCTATAATACAGCCCCAAGGAGTAAATCTGCAGCTAGGAACCTCTGAGTTGTCATTCCTGTATGCTTACATCACACGATGTCATTTGTGCTTCTGAAATGATGTGAGGAAACCTAGGATCTGGTGGAGAAGAGAGATTTTAAGGATCACCTGCCTTACTGTGACTAATAAGGGAAAAGCTCAAAGGACAAGAACACACTAAATCAGAGGCAGGTTCAGAGCCTGAAGATCCATGGACAGGATTCACCTCTCACTCCAGCTAGCCTTTCTGTCTCCCCCCATACCCATCAGCTAGCTGACAGCCCCTATAACTACATCTTCCCCAGCTTTAACTTCCTTTCACAGAATGAATGTAAGGAACTTTTTTTTGGAGCCATTTTTCATCTGTGGGCTGTAACTCAGACTTTGGTAGCTGCTCTCAAGACCTCATAAAAGCAATGGCCAAGAGTATTTAATGAGCCTGTTTGCTATGAGTCAGCATCTCAGTTAAAGAGAAGAGTGTCTGTTTCTTCAAGGACCTTTAAGGAGCCTCCAACAGCTCTGCAAGGGTGGAGTTTCTTCTCCTAAATAAGGCGCTGGACTGCCTCAAGTCCATCTCTGCACTGTAGGGCAGAATGGAAAAAAAAAAGCACAAAAGCATGCTCAAATCTTTCTTCTGCTCTGACCTGTTTAATGTTCTTCTTGGCCTTCTGTTTCCTCATCTGTAAAATGAGTTGGATTAGATGGACTTGGAGGCCCATCAACACTCAATCTTGGAGCCTGTGATCCTCCTTCCAACCCAGCTGGAGCGCCATTTTAGAAACAAAAGTCTTCTTGGTCTAATGTGACTGAACACAGTAAGCACACCATACACATCACCCCATTAATATTCCTAATTACAGCCATTTGTGCACTCTCTGCTACCACCAGCCGAGATTTTAAACCTAAGAATAGCTTACTTTTAAGGACAGTCTTTATTTTGGTCATCATTGGCTGCACAGTCGTTTCTCCATCAGACAGGTGATCACTCTCCCCTGCATATTTCTCTTCAATTTTCCTCTTTTTGGGGGCACAAAGACCCTCTTCTAGGAGCGCATCCACATCATTGTCAAAATCATCCTGCAAAACACTCTATCAATCAGACATTCTATGCCGGGGCTACCATCTCCTCAAGAACAGATACTATTGACTATTCCATTGGCAATGTAAGACCATTCTTAAAAAAATCATAGCAAAATAAGAGAAAAATAAGTGAATGGCTTTCAAATATGGTCACTGGATCTCCATTTAAGGGTTCAAGATCATCTGAAAAACAAACTGAATGAAATCTCTCACTACACACTCAAGCCACAAATTGGTTAAACACACCACAGACGCACAGTCCACAGCAGCGCCTTCTGAAACGGTTATTTGTTTAAACTGGTTCAGAAAAGGAAAGATTATTAGTGACAACTTTTACTAGGAGTTTTAATAAAACTTCAATCCTTCCTCTCATTTTCTTTTTACCAAAATGAAATCAGCCCATCATGCAGAGTAGGGAAAATCTGATACCCTCTGCAATGTTAGCTTCTGAAAGGTAACTGCAAAGCCTAAATGATTTTTCAGATTTCTCTAATAGCCAGAAAAGTGATTAGACATACCTCATAGGAGAAATTCAAGGTGTCTTCATCCACTTTATCTCGTTGAGAAATTGCTTTAGCTGTGAACCCTCCTGCTTCTTCCTCTATTTCCATATTGTCAGTAAAATCTTCTAACTCATCCAGCACTGCATACTCTACTCTTTTTTCCTGATCAATCTCATTTTCCTCATCCCTCTTGTCTACACTTTCACCCACTACTCCTACTATGTTCCCATGACTACCATCAAAAGGACACACATGAAAATCTCCTTTGACATCATTTATACTAAAAGCTGCCTCGGCCTTATCATCTGGCTCAGCTCCAGTATAGAGAACCTTTCTGTCTTTGCTTTTGCAGCTTTCTGTAAAGCTCACACTAATCTTGACATCCTTAAGCAACCTAAGATCGGGGATGAATTTTCGAACTAATGGGGCATGGCGAGCTGTTCTTGGGCTTAAGTCGTAGTTGTCTGGGTCTATGCAGAGGCGGCTCTTGTAGGGAGCAGATCCTTTGGTGAGAAGCTGGGGTCCGAAGGGGGCGTACATGTCCCCAGCAGGGGTATCTGACTGTCCAGCACCACCAGAGCCAACGTCCATTACGTCTGCGTCACTGGACGTTTGCAGGGGAGGTGGTGGAGGCTCTTCGCTAGGAGGCAGTGGCGGGAGATAAACGTGGTTTTCCACAATCAATTCTCTTGTCAACTCTTGCTGGAGAGGAGCTATGCTTTCCAATGTCTCCATATCTTAAATACTCTTAAAATGACCACTTTAAAAGAACAAAAACTTAAAAGTTATATCAATCTATTCTCCTAACATGCAAAAATCCATCAAGTTAGTCAATAGGCAACACTGACGACTTAGCTAAGCTGACTACATTGTTCTTTTCATTAATGTAGACAGCTTTTAGAATCACTGTCTCAATTATTGGAAATCACAATGCATTCAGCTTAAACAGCTGAAGACTGAGGTGGAGGGGAGCAGGGCTTCAGTCCTTAAGTTCCTTTTCTTCTTTCAACCTGCAAAGAAATTGTTACAAAATGTCACCACTTTGCTGAAATATTTAACAAAAGGAACGCCGCCCAGCCAACAACCGCAACAGGTACTTGCCATCTGCTAATGACAAGGATTTGTGTTCTAACCTCATCCCTGTCCAAGATGTTCTCCTAAGCAGCCAACCCACAGAGCCCTATTAGCGCCTTCTAACGCTCTTCTGGGCACATGGACATGCTCACAGCATTTGGTGTTTAGTTAAAGTAAAACATTTTTAGAAAGCCCTCCCTCTTCTTTCTCCAGAACACACACTACAGCCAAAGTCCAAAGTTACAATTACTTTGTCTCTTACTCACAAGGCACTAGGAAACCTTAGGATACTTTAGAGAAGGAAAGAGAAAATAAATCGTTAAAACACTCCCAGAGTTTAATGCAGATAGTAGCAGAACAGTTTCAAGTCACACTTCACATTTCCCTGGGATAACATTACAAAATAATTTGGGGGGGAAGGGGCAAAAATGCATTCTTTTCAAGGTAAGAAAAATTTGGGATTCATATTGACAAGCTGAGCCAAGTCTTTGGTTTAAGTAATGCACATTGACAGGCCTATTAAACGACACTTATTAAACAAAGTCACCTGGAAGACCTAAAAATGAGCAGTTATTTCATTCGTGATTGTATTGGCCCCTGGCATTTAATCTCTGCTGTAAACTACAATTGGCATGTGTATATCTCATTTATCTTCCAGGTCAGACCTCAAGCTTCTTGAGGACAAGGGACACACTCATAAAGTCAATCTGAATATAGGCTACACTCCCAAACTGAGCTCTCTCCCCTGCACACAAAAACATACTCATACAGAAAAAGAGCTGTAAGTCCATACCAAACTTAGGTTTTATGCAAGCCACTTAGGTTTTATGCAAGCCAGAGTTCAGAGGCCTTCATACTGCCCAGCAGTGCCTAGCAAGGAGGTGGGCCATAGCAGCCATTAAGTAAAGGTATTCAACCTGACAGAATAGTGAAAGTATCTGAGAGTTATGAACAAGTCTTTGTACAAAGAGTTTGGAGGAATAAGAAGTGATCCATTTAAGGGGGAACTCATCAAGAGCAGGGAGCACATACCTATATTTCTCCACTGTTTGTATCACTGTGTTCAACAAAGGTACTGAGCAGCCAAACAAAGATGTGCTACTGCCTTCTCTGGGAGGCAGTTTCCTCTAGAGTCAAGCAGAGGTGGAATGCTGCTGCCCAGACCCATTCTCTCCCTCAGTTTCCAGTGAACTTTTGGGCTACAGTCTATGGCTACAGAATTTCAAGTGCCTACTATGTCATGAACTGGGGATACAAAGAGCCTCTGTCCCAAGGAGGTTCCATGGCAGGGAACAGGGGAGGTGAACCCATCTAAATACAGGATCTGTACAAAGTACATGGCAAGGTTAATGAGGGGAGTCACACCCTGGGGGAGAATCAGGAAAGGTCTCCGGTAGGATGGGGTACTTCAGTGTCAGATGAGTTCTCAAAAAAGCCTGAAGTTCTAAGAGAAGGAGTTGAGAAGGCAGCCCATTCCAGGCCTAGAACACCCTGTGTGAGGATCAGCAAGGTGAGCTGTACCTTGTGCTTGCAGGGAAGTGACAAGTCTGGAAAAGTGGGCTCAAACTAAACCACGAGGAGCTATGAATGCCAAATAGCAGTTTATTTTTTTTTTTAAATTGATTTAATTTTTACATTCATTTTCACAAAATTTTGGGTTCCAAATTTTTCTCCCCTTTTATCCCTTCCCCCACCCCAATATCCCAAGCATCTAATTTTCCCTATCTCCAATCTGCCCTCTCTTCTGTCATCCCTCCCTTCTCTTGTCTCCATCTTCTCTTTTCTCCTCTAGGGCCAGATGACTTTCTATTCCCCATTAACTGTATTTCTTACTTCCTAGTAGCAACAACAATACTAAACAGTTGTTCCTAAAACTTTGAGTTCCAAATTCTCCCCATCCCTCTCTCCCCACCCATTCCCTTTGGGAAGGCAGGCAATTCAATATAGGCCATATCTGTGTAATTTTGCAAATGACTTCCCTGATAGTCGTGTTGTGTAAGACTAACTGAATTACCCTCCATCCTAACCTGCCCCTCATTGTTTCTCTTCTGTCTTTTGATCCTGTCCCTCCCCAGGTGTTGACTTCAAATTGCTCCCTCCTCCCTTTGCCCTCCCTTCCATCATCCCCCCCGCCTTGCTTATCTCCTTCTCCCCCACTTTCCTATACTATAAGATAGGTTTTCATACCAAAATGAGTGTGCATTTTATTCCTTCCTTTAGTCAAATGTGATGAGGGTAAACTAATTGTTTTTTTTCTTTTCTCAGCTCTCCTCTTTTTCCCTCCACTAAAAAGTCTCCTACTTGCCTCTTAAATGACATATAATTACCCCATTCCATTTCACCCTCTTTCCTCCCACTACATTTCTCTCTCACCATTTACCTTAATTTCTTTTAAGATATGGTCCCATCCTATTCAATTCACTCTGTGCTCTCTGTCTCTGTATGGTGTGTGCATGTGTGTATGTGCGTGTGCGTGATCCCACCAACTACCCAGATACTGAAAAGTTTTAAGAGTTACAAATATTGTCTTTCCATGTAGGAATGTAAACAGTTCACTTCTGGTAAGTCCCTTATGACTTTTCTTTGCTGTTTACTATTTCATGCTTCTTCTCATTCTTGTGTTTGAAAGTCAAATTTTCTTTTCAGCTCTGGTCTTTTCATCAAGAATGATTGAAAGTCCTCTGTTTCATTGAAAGACCATATTTTCCCCTGAAGTATTATACTCAGTTTAGCTGGGTAGGTGATTCTTGGTTTGAGTCCTAGTTCCTTTGCCTTCTGGAATATCCTATTCCACCCCCTTTGATCCCTTAATGTAGAAGCTGCTAGATCTTGGGTTATCCTGATTGTATTTCCACAGTACTGGAATTGTTTCTTTCTAGCTGCTTGCAAGATTTTCTCCTTGAGCTGGGAGTTCTGGAATTTGGACACAATGTTCCTAGGAGTTTCTCTTTTTGGATCTCTTTCAGGTGGTGATCGATGGATTCTTTCAGTACTTATTTTGCCCTCTGGTTCTAGAATGTCAGGGCAGTTTTCCTTGATAATTTCATGGAAGATGATGTCTAGGCTCTTTTTTTGATCATGACTTTCAGGTAGTCCCATAATTTTTAGATTGTCTCTCCTGGATCTATTTTCCAGGTCAATTGTTTTTCCCATGAGGTATTTCACATTCTCTTCCATTTTTTCATTCTTTTGGTTTTGTTTGGTGATTTCTTGGTTTCTCGTAAAGTCATTAGACTCCATCTGTTCCATTCTCATTTTGAGAGAACTATTAAATTCAGTGAGCTTTTGAACCTCTTTTTCCATTTGGCTCATTCTGCTTTTGAAAGCATTCTTCTCCTCATTGGCTTTTTGAACCTCTTTTGCCAATTGAGTGAACCTATTCTTCAAGGTGTTATTTTCTTCAGCATTTTTTTGGGTCTCCTTTAGCAAGGTATTGACCCGTTTTTCATACTTTTCTTGCATCTCTCTCATTTCTCTTCCCAGTTTTTCCTCCACCTGTCTAACTTGCTTTTCAAAATCCTTTTTGAGCTCTTCCAAGGCCTGAGCCCACCTGACATCCCCCTGGGGTATCTGGGGTACTGAGGCCCCGCCCTCCACATCTTTCCCTGATGGCAAGAATACGTCCTCGTCATCAGATCCGAATGTCGGGATCATTTGCATTTGTTGGAAAAAACTCTCTATAGTCTTATTTTTCTTCCCTTTTCTAGGCATTTTCCCAGCCAGTTACTTGACTTCTGAGATTCCTTTCCACCCCCGCCTAGATCTGCCCAGCTAGTGCTTGGGCTCTGAGATTCAAATGGGCTTTCCGCACCGCCTGCCCAGCTGCTAATCAAATGTGAGCTTTAGTTGTGGCGCTTGGGTCGGGGCAGGGCCGCCTCCCAGGCTCAGCTCCCTCAGGGGCTTTATGCAGAGGCCTTCAGTAATGGGGTAGGGCAGGGCCATCTCCCAGGCTCAGCTCTCTCAGGTTGTTTATGCAGAGACTTTCAGTAATGAAGATCCTGCCTGCTTGGGGAGTCCCGGGTCGCCACGGCCGCGCTGCTGCTGCCTGCCTCCGCTGCCGCCCATGCCTCTGCCCCCGCCACTTCCTGCCGAGGGGGCCTGAGTCACGGAGACACCCCACTCCCCTCAGTCAGCCAGCCGTCTCTCTCACTGACCTGTAGCATCTGTGGGCGGAGGGACTTTCCCGGCTGCCAGAACTTCCGTCCCTGAAGCCTGCTCGGGTCAGCTTCTCTGGGGCTGCGGCCAGGGCAGCGCTGGGGGTGGGGTCCGCTTTCCGGGGCGCGACGGACCCTGGGGACGGGTCTCCAGGGCTCTCTGGCACGGAAATCTCTTCCACTCTGTTTCAGTACCCCTTTCAGTGGTCCAGAAGTTATTGGGGTCTCTTTTTACATTAATTCTATGGGCTGTGGGTTGGAGCTCATAAACGTGCGTCCTCCTACTTCGCCATCTTGGCTCCGCCCCCCCCAGTTTATTTTTCATTCTAGGGGCTGGGGAAGTTACAAGCAGAGTGACATCAATGGGCACTTTAAGGTGGGGAGGACAGGAGAGGACAGACTTGAGGCAGAAAGAAGATGAAGGCATGAACTAGGGTGGAGGGTGCAGAATCCATAAAAATTGCTATTGACCAGATAGATGGGAAAAAGGAAAAAGTGGAGCTCAGAATGAGCCCGAGCTTAGGAGGAATGCACTGAATAAGCACAAAGTGCTACCCTGAGGCCTGGGGACACAGGCGAAAAAGACAGCCCCTGCTCAAGGGAGGCCACAGGCTTCAGCTCCAAGTTAGAGGGCAGGGCCCAGAAGCCCTGAGGGAACATTTCACTGAGAAAGTTGGATCCACTCTGTTCCTGTGCTAGGCCCAAGAACATTCTTCCCCAGCTCATTTGGTTAAGTCCCAGTGGCTGCTGAGGAGGCAGGTGGTAGCACCTTCATAAGCGGCTTCCAAGACGCATATCCACAGGAGTTGCTGTTTCCCAAAAGGTGGCTCTTGGGGCTCTCCCCAGTGAGGAGTCCACAGAAATAAGCAAGTTCTAGAGACGAGTGAATTGGGACAAATTGAGTTTTACTCTAGAGATGGTGAGTTTTAGAAGACACCTTTAGTCATCCAGAGGGAAATATCCAATAGGCAAATGGTGATTTGAGGCTGGATCTCAGAAGACATCTAGGTCTACAAATATAGGGGTCATGGTAAAGAGATAAATGAATCCATACAAGCAGATGAGATCAAGCCAGAAAGTATAAGAGAAAAGGGCTAGGAGAGAGCTTTGGGGGACATTCACACTCAGGGGATTTGACAAGGATGAAGACAGAACAGCCAGACAGGGGCAGGCTCATGAAGACCCAGCAGTATCCAGAAAGAATGGGTGGCCAAGAGAAGTAGGATGCAGACAAAAATAAGCTATTAGATTCCAGCTCTAAATCCATGATCCTCTGCAGTGGCTGTTAAGACATCACAGGTAACTTTGAAAAAACCAGCTTTATATGAGTGATCAGATGGGATGCCACACTGCCAAGAACTGAGGGAGACAAGAGCAAGTGGAGGCAAGGCTAGGAGTTTGGGGTATGAGAAGAGACAGCAGGGTCAAGGAAGCCTGGGAAACCAGCAGCCTCATTACCCCCCGTCTAATGAGCCAGGACAAATCAGGATACAAAAGTGACCCTGGGCTCTTGAAGTCTAAATCTCCCAGCAAATAGACACTGGCAGGTTCTTTCAACCTGGAGAGGCTTCAAATAGATACCAGAGACTGGAACAAAATAAACTAATTGAACATATTACCTTATCATAAATTTTCTTTTTACCTTTAAAAAATTTATTATCAATAACCTCATTTTGCTGTGAACTGCAATCGGTGATGATTCTATATCATCCGTAATCTGATGATTCGCAGATCTCCAGACTTCCATTTCCAAATGCCTAATGAATGTCTCAAGGTGGCTATCTAAAAACATCTTAAAACTCAACTCCTTGAAAAGGCCATCTCCATTACATAAATTTCCACTTCCTTTCTTCTCTCTCTCAATCCTCCATTGTCTGGATTTGAAACTGCTCTATCCCAAGATCCTGCAGGGTTCACTGGCAATCACCCTCTTCTTGGTGCTTTCTGGAGGTTTCCAGGACACCACACTCTCACCTAATGGACTCCTCTCTCCTTTGTTGGCCCTTCACTCAGGCCTCAACCTTAGCACTGTGGGTCTCCTCTAAGGCTCAGTCCTGGGCCCTATTGTCTTCTCCCTCCAGTGATCTCATAGGCTTCCATGAATTTAATTATCTCGCTGCTGGTGATTCTTGAACTGACCTGTCCAGCCTTAGTCTCCCTCCTAATCTCCTGACTTGGACTTCCAACTGCCTACTGGCCATTTCAAACTGGACGCCCTATAGATCTCTTAAACTTGTCAAGTCCCAAACTAGACTGATTTATTTTTCCTCCGAAGCCCTCTCCTCTCCCTAACTTCTCCCTTACTCCACAGGATAATACTGGCCACCATCCTCCCCATGACTTGCCCTGGAATCCTGGGATTAGTGTTATTCCAGACTCATCCTGCACTCTCACCCCTACTCTCTCATCTACTGCCAAGGCCTGTTGATTTTGCCTTTCCCAACATCTGCTGAATACGTTTCCTCTCCTCTGGCCCTGCCCCAACGCTGGTACAGGCCCTCCTCACCTCATGCCTAGACTACTACAATAGTTGGTGGGGGGTCTGACTGCTGGGAGCCTCTTAGCTGTTAAATTAATCCCTAACACCTCCAAGATCTCCTTCTGTGGCATTCTGAGTGGCCCTCTCACACCTTGCCTGCCTTCTGACAGTGACCCTGTGCTGCCCACAAGCTAGCCCATCCCCAGACTCTGGCATCACTAGCTGTCAGCAGGGCCTCAACTAGGACCTCATCTTCTCTGAGAAGCCTTTCTCAGTTTCCTTTCATACTAGGGCCTTCCCTCTGTGGCTTTTCTCTGGATGGATCCTGTCTGGAGCTTGTGTCCACAGTTATCTGAATGCTGCCTCCCCCACTGGACCTGGAGCTTCGTGAGTGTCTGCTGCCTTGCTTTGAATTTCTAAGCCAAAGAAACACATTTGCCTATGCCTCCTGGATAAATTTCTAAAGTAGGGGGCCCGATACAGCAGGATATAACCTGGAGTCAGGAAGACCAGAGTTCAAATCCGGTCACACTACCTACAGATGACCCAGGGCAAGTCCCTTAACCTGGCTGCTTTAGTCTCCTCTTCTGTAAAATGGGGATCATGACAGTACTGAGGATTAAATGAAATAATATCTGTAAAAATGCTTAGCATACAACTCCTGGAATACAGTAAGTGCTACATGAATGTAATGCATAGCTCAGTTCAAGGTCATGGTGAAGCTGATCCATCTCCATTTCAGAATAATCCTGGATACACTCTGCTTCTCAGGAAGTATACTGACATGCATTTGAGATCATCTTTTCTTCCTTGGGGACAAGATCTCTAGGTTTCCTGGGAACAAAAAGTTGGTGGATATAATACAACCTGATAAAGATGACAAGATCTTACAATCTCACCTGGACTTCTGCTGACAAGGGTTTCTGGTACAACCGTGAATGAAAAAGTGAGTTTTATCACAGTGAAAATCACTCTTTTTCCAGTTATTGATCAACATACATCTTTTTTATGGTCATAGTGCTCCAGTCTTTGTATTGCCTTTTCTAAGACAAACATTTTTTGCCTTGGTTAGCAGCTATTTATACTGGTCTTCTTGATGTTCTTCTAACTTCAAGAAACCTATGCTACAGCCACACTGCAGAGGCTTCAAAAAAATTATATATATATATCCCAGCCCCTAGAAAGGTCCTTTGCTTGTTTTCTGAGAATTAGGTTTTACCACAATGTCAGTTTCTAGCACTTTTTTGTTTTCAACTGGGTTAGGTGAATGAGTCTTGAAATGTTTGCCTTTCCCACACCAACAGCTGCCGTGATATCTCTTACAGTCATGGAAGTGTGCTCCTTGAGAACTGTAGCTCCTTCATGTTTCCAAAGTTAACAGCCTTTCTTTAAAAACCACAGAATTAAAAACACAAGAGGAATGAAAAACATGTGTATGGCATGAAATACAGCACTCAACTGACAGAAAACTAACTCAGAGGGGGAAACCAGCTCAATCTAGTTTCATCTGATCAAAAGCAGCCTTTCTGAATCAGCTTAGTGTCAGGAGAAGCAGTGGCAAGCTCAGTGCTGACATAAAATGAAGGCCTCAACATTACTGCTTGTACAAAGTAATTCCCAACCCACCCTAAGAATGTGTGGGGGAGGCTTATCGCCAGGTTAGCTATCAGGCAAGCAATGATTGCTTTTTTTCTCCACGGGCAATTCAAAAAGACTATTTCAGGGGCTGCAATTCTGTATCAGCACACAGAACTTTTCCAAGTGAGATGTCAATCAGGCAAGAGTTCTGAATTACCTGAATCCCTCTACCTGGGCCAAATCTGTGAAAGCTACACCTCATTAGCACCAAAGTGAGATTCAGATGAACACAAACCCCATGTACATAACACCCCCAATTCATGTCAATAATTTGGAAGCTGTTAATTCTAAATAAGAAACACCCTTCCAAAGCTTTCCCACAGATCAAAGCTCCCTCCCTTACAGCCTTTGCCTCTTCAATAACCACACAGCATCTTCTCTGAGCCTAGCAATACAAATAATAGAAATTCCAAGACTCAGTAATTCAGCCAATACATAACCTTTTACAAACCCCGCTGTTCTCCATCATTAGAGATATAAGATTATCTTATATACATCCATTAGCACTCAATACAGGGAGGTTTCTATGTGGGAATGGTCAAATGGGTCCAGTGCAAGGCCAATCCAATCCAAGCAGTAGCTTAACACAAACGCCAAAAGGCACAAACATCAAACCTGTTTTGATGACTTTAAAATTATGTTTTATTATCACTGGGCTAAAAGGTATTTCTATTCTGCTTAGCCTATGTCAGAACCAATGATCCTAATTCTTTTGGATGGTCCAGAGACTGTTTGGTCTCTGCAGCAGGCCTTCCCTAATTTAGACAGACATAGTTTTCATTAAAGGAGCTCAGAAAGAAAACGGCTTTATTTCTTTTGTACAGTCTGGACTGACAAGATTTGGTGCTAAAACTCAATCCCTCACCTTATGTGCATAAAGCAAAACAAACTAATACTGTAAACTTCATTAAACAAACCCAAAGGTATCCATTAACACTGGCACTGCAATTTTAGATATCATTGTTGAAGTACAATGTGAAAAGAACACTGGCATTCCAAATTAGGAGACCTAGGCTCTAATCTCTTCTGCCTTTAAGAGGCTAAATCCTCCAAAAGGCTGTCTACGATAGATGTCTCCACTGTCTGTCCTCTTATTCCCCTCTTAACCTCCTACATGCCAGCTTCTAAATCTTATCATTCCACTGAAACTGCTCTCTCCAAAGTTACTAATGATCTCTTAGTTGCCAAATCCAACAGCCTTTTCTCCATGACCTCTATGATCGCTCCCTGATACTCTCCTCTCCCAGGGTTCTTCTCCTATATCCCCGTGTCTTCTTTCCGTCTCACACCTTCTAAGCACAGGCACCTCCAGGATTGTCTTGGACCCTCCTTCTCTTCTACTTCAGTAGGTGGGCTTGTGAAGTCCCATGGACTTAAGGATCACCTCTATGGGCTTGCTGCCCCAACATTCTGCAGACCTCCAAGGCAGAAGGCCTAGGGGCCATCCCAAATTCCTCTCTAGCTCTTCATTCCATATCCAACATGGTGCCAAGGTCTGCCAATTTCACTTTTGGGACACCACTCCTCTAATACCGCCCCCACTCTGGCCTAGTCCATACCTCATTTCTGGGACCATTGCACAGCTGCTGGGGAGTGCCTGCCTCAAGTTTCTCCCTACTCCAGTCTGTCCTCCATTCACCCACCAAAGTGCAACTTAGTGCAGTCCACTCCAATGCCTCCCTGCTGCCTCCAGGAGCAAGTATAAAACGCTCATTTTGGCATTCAAAGCCCTTCATCGGCTGGCCCCTCTATTTTCTCGACTTTCTCACACCCTCCCCCCCACCCTGTGGTCTTCAATCCAGTGAGGCCAGACTCCCAGCTACCTCAAACAAAACCCTCTAACTTTCAGCTCTGGTCCTTCTCTCTGCCTGTCCCTCATACTTGGAACACTGACCTCCCTGACTTCCTTTAAGTCCCAGCTAACTTCTCACTTTCTACAGGAAGCCTTCCCCAAACCATCCTAACTCCGGCCTTTCCCTGCTTGTTTCCCGCATGTAGCTTGTCTGCCCCATCAGACAGTGAGCTCCTGGAGGGGAGGGACCATCCACTGCCTTTTTCGGTAGGTATCTCCGGGGCTGAGCTCAGAGGCCGGCACAGAGAAGGGGCTTCACAAGTGTTTTACCGACTGACCAAGAATGTGAGCTCCACCACTTACTGACTATTCCAAGTTTTCCCTTCTAAAATACGGAAGGGACGGGCGCCCGACACACAGGGCTGCCGCGGGGAGGGTGTCCGAGCACCCTTTCTGTTAAATGCCCCACCAAAGTACAGATGAGGACCCCGAGGCCCGAGGAGCCAAGTGGACCCGGGACGGGGCTTTAGCACTTGGAGAACATACGGAACGTGAGGCTTAAAAGGGGGCCGTGCAAGCAAATACGGCCCCAGACGTTCGGCCGGCCGGCCCCGGGACGTGCCGGGCACGGAGCGCAGGGTCGGGGCCCCAGGCCGCTCCAGGCTTCCCCCGCTCCCTCTCGCAGAGGACCAAGTTCGGCGCAGAACTTCTCCCGGCCCGAGTGTGCTCCGGCGGGCTGGGGCCACGGGAAGGAGAGGGGGCGCCTGCAGGTCGGGGGCCCGGCCCCTCCCCCCGCACCACCCACAACTTCCCGACCGAGGGCACCGGGACTCAGGGGCGGGAGAGCGAGGACAAAGACTCCGCCCGGACCGGCCCGCCCCCGGCCCCCGCGGGACCCCCGCCCCCACCCGCCCGATCGGGCAGGAAGCCCCCGCAGCCGCGGCTGGAGAAATTAATGGAAATACAGATCACTCCAACGGACGCTTATTAAGGGGAGGAGGGAGGGGGCGGGGCGGGGGTGCGAGGGGGACAGCGAGAGGGAGGGTCGGGAGGCAGGCCGGGGGGGGAGGGGCACCCTGGGGCAGGGCGGAGGGGGCAGCGGAGGGACCCGCGAAGGGAGCCCCCCCGTTCACTGACCCCGGGCTCCCGCAGTGGGGGAGGGGCGCGGGCCCCGGCGCGGCCGCCCCTCCCCCTCCCCGGCCCCCCTCCGACCCCCCCTCGCGCTCCCGCCTCTCCCCGCCCCGGCCTCGAGCTCCGCTCCCGCCGCTCCCGCCGCCCACCTGAGCAGGAGCCGCTCCGCTCTGGCCGCCGCCGCCTCGCTCCTTCCGCTCCTCAGCCCGTCCGTCCGTCCGTCCGCCCGTCCGCCCGTCGTTCCGTCCGTTCCCCCCCCCCCTCGTCCGCCCGTCAGGGAACGCGGGGCACGAGCGCTACCGCCGCCATCTTTAAACCGCCAGCCAGGCTGAGGCGGGGCTCGCTCGAGCCTCCGGGGAGACGCACCGGGCCCCCAGGGCCGCCTCCGCCAATCGCAAGCCGCTGTCGCGAGCCGCCGCCCCTCATTGGTCCCTTCGGGGACGTGGCAGGCCGCGTAGCCAATGGGACTGCGGGGGAGCCGGGCGCGGGTTTGCTGCAGAGGGGGCGGGGCCGGAGTTGAAGGGTGGACTGGTGGACCGTTGGGTGGGGGGAGGCGGAGGGACGGGGGGCGGGGGGAGGACGCGTGGAGGAGAAGGGGGATGGGCAGAAAAGACGGGAGAAAGGGAGGAAACCAGGGAAGGGAAGGGGGGAAGGGGGAGGGAAAGGGCGGGGAGGAGGCGAGGAAGAAGGGGAAGAAGCCGCTGAGCGGGGAGAGGGAGGCAGGGAGACCCGTGGCTTTGGAGTCCAGGGGACCCGAGTTCAAATTCTGATGCCAACATTTTCTGGGGGACCCCGGGCAAGTCACGTCAACGCTCTGGGCCTCAGTTTCCCCTTCTGTAAAGTAAAGGGGTTAGACCTCGCCGAGGGCCCTCCGTCTCAAAGGCAGTGTCTCCCAGACACCAGCGCGGGACCTCGGACAAGTCATTTCATTCACCCCCTGCCTCAGTTTCCTTAACTGTACAATGGGGATAATGGCCCCTACTTTGCAGGGTGGTAGGGAGGCTCCTGTTAGCGCAGTGCCTGGTATACAGTAGGTGCTTGAATGCTCATTGCCGTCCCCTTCTGGGTCATCCCAGCCACCCCAGAGCCAATGCTCTAAGCCACTGCCCCGCCTGGGTGGGGCCCAGGAGGGCTTCGTGGCCCTGCTCCTGGGGATCAATAATCCACAGAAATCTGAAGTCCCTGAGTTTGAAGTGACCCTGGTCAAGCCCCTTGCCTCCCATCAGCAGCAGTTTTGTCCTCAGTAAAATGGGGGGTCACCCTGGATGGCCCCAACGCCAGGTCTAGGTTCCCATGGCCGGGTATGGTTTCTCAGGACACTCTTGGCTCCCTCCATGATGCTGTGGCCTTAGTTTCTCTGGCCTCTCTCCACTAACATCCCTGTGGCTTTCATCCTGTTTTGTAGGTGGGCAAACGAAATCTAGACACAGGTTTCTGACTGGAACCTGTGTATTCTGAGTTAGGGAAACTCCCTGTTCTCACTCCCCACTCCCCCACCCCCGTAGATCTCTTCTCCACTTCTCTCCTTCCTCCCATCTCAGTCCCTGCTCCTTTCTCCTCCCTCTTCTCTCTTCTATCCCCCTTTTCTTCCCTCCCTCCTAAAATTCCCATATTTCAAATAAACAATTAAGCATCCCTAGCTAGAGCCCAGGGTCCTAGTGGATGGGGGCTTAATAATCCTCGTACTGCCTCCCTCAGAGGAAAAAGGAAAGTAGGTAATGGACTTTGTCGGGATATTATCTCTACCTTTTCTAAGCAATCCGAGAAGAATCAGAAACTTGTTGGAGTGGAAAGTGGTGCCTCATCATCCTTTATCCCAGGCGATCCCTTGGGCCAGGCGCCCCACCCCCCACGCAGTGCCCCCTGGCTTTGCCTCCAAGGCCTACCTGGCAGGGTGGTAACAACCCTCATCCTTTGATTCAAAGAAGACCAGTGATGTCACAGGGTGACTTCTGTTTGAATGGGATTTTTGGAGCTGCACAGTCTTCAGCCTCACTCTCTCTTCCAGAGTCATCCAAGTCCAAGATGATGACTATGGCCTAGGATACAGTGGCTGACCTTGGGATCTTTGATGTCTGACCAAGCTCTAAGTGCTCCACAGCACCTGCTTTGGCCCCCTATATGGCCATTGGAACAAAGTGTTCTCATCCACCCATTCCCCTGGGAAGTCTTCATGTGCTTGAGGTGGACACCTCCAACTCACCGATGTCTGGTGAAGCCTGTGGATGGCCATTCCTCTGAATAACATTTTCAAATGGATAAAATAAAATATATAGATTTACAAAACCAACCAAAGGTCACAGAAAATAAAGGTGTATTTTTTTCATTCAATTTTTTGGGGTCCCTAAAATCTATCCATGGACACCAGAAGGCATCTACAACACTGCTCATACCGTCCATGTAGGATTTAGGGAAGGGCATGGGGGGGCGGACAGTACTGAATTTAGAGTCAGAGAGTCTGCTATCTGGGCCTCAGTTTCCTTATCTGTAGGAAATCTGTAGAATCAGGGGTTTGGACCCAGCCTCTAAGGTCCCTGACAACTCTTACTCTGTGATCCTGAGATCCTTTTAAATTAGCCCTAGAACATTCCAGGTTTTGGTCCTTGGGCTGAAGTAGGAGCTCAGACCCATCTAGTTAATGATGCGGAATCAATTCCTAACAACCTTTCATCAGTTCTCTATTTAAGAACCTCCTCGGTGGCCTCCTTACCTCCAGTTTCCCCTCTCTCCCTCCTGTTCTTCACTGCCCTCCCTGTATAAACCTCCTCTTCCTCCTCTTAAGGCCTCCAGCCATCCTGTGGCTGCCTGATCTCAAAGCACCTTCTAGACATCATCTCATGGCCTCACAAACAGCCTTATAAACTGGGTGTTTCTTTTATCTCCATTTTGTAGGTGAGTGGCCTGCTTTGGGTCATATAACTCAGTATCTGATCTGGTTCTATGTGAAATCCTTCTTAGACAGCCCCCCACCTGCTAGTACCTTCTCCCTCAAAATGATCTTTTATTTATTTAATTCTACATATACCTGTGTAGGAGCTGTTAGCTGACCTCATGTCCTGGCAGCCATCCTGCTCCATCATTTCTCAGGGTTCTAGGGTAACCCTGAGGGGTTAGTAGGTATTTCTTCTCTAATACCATTCGCCCTGGCCCCCACCAGGTATGTTCTTTCCACTGTTAGTTGCCAGTGACTCAATTCCATTCATCCTCCAGATAAATTAGCTTTTAGGAGGGGATATCTACTTCAAATATATAGCAATGAGAAAAATATTCCCAATGCCTCAGTGATATACTTTTCCCTACACCACCTCAGTCTTTAGGAAGTGCTCTTAAATATAACTCGGTTCCTTTCTGACATTAGTGCCACCAAGTTCACAGCAGAAAGAGGCACCACTGGTCAGTGAGTCCTTCTCCGGGGGCTTGAAGGTCCCTTCTTATTCCTATTTTGAGATGTCTACAAAATCTAGGTGCTGGAAAGCTCAGAGCCTTGCTCTCTGTCATTTTTGAACTTACAAGGTCAGAGACTCCAACCCCTTTGCCTGAAAAAAAGGTGAAGGACCAAAGATTAGGATTTGTTTCTCAAGGGCGCCTGGATGGAGAGAGGCCCCAAGGTCTGTTCCCTTGCACTCTTGTCTATCCAGATAATGGTCCACAAAGGAGTCGAATCAAGACAATGCAGCTAAAGAGACAGGGCTAAGGCTCTCAGGCCTTTTTAAGAATATGTCTTATGCCAGCTACCTAGCCAGTTGAAAAAGGTTTCTCCTTACTGAGTAGTTTGCAGACCAGATCCAATTCCATGTCTACACATGCTCAAGTCTCTATTATATATGTGTCATCATGATTCTCTATGTGGGAAATCTGCACTAGTCAATCATGCTGATAATACATGATGCACATGAACCAATCCCCCTCCAAACCTCCTTCCTACTACCCCTGAATATACAGGTCATTCTCCTAGACTGCCATAATATCAGTGTCTACACATCCAGGCTGAGACTGGTGAACTCCACTCCCTGCTCCCAGGCTTCCCCTTCCTTCAGTTCTCTCTTAGGCAGTTTCCAAAGTCATCAACATTTCTTCATTGCCAAATTTTATCATCTTCATCCTCATTCACCTTCGTGTAGCACCTGACTCAGGTGATCACTTTCTCCTCTCTGGGTTCTCTCTCACTCTTCATCCCACCTGGTTGACTAGTCTTTCTGATTCCTCATTGCTGTAGCTGGGGTCTTCTTCTCTTTCTCTCTATATTCTCTCCCATGAGCTTAGTTACCACCTCTGTAATCAATCCCCAAATCAATTCTTGGGAGCCTCAGTCTCTCTCCTGAGCTCCAGTCCCAAATCACCCACTAGCTAGTGGACATTTTTAACTAGGTTTACCAAGAGTATCTAGAATGCAACATTCCCCAAACAATTAATTACCTTGCCCTTGCCTCCCTCCCACCCGGCCCTTCCTCAGCCTTCCCTATTAGCACCATCTTTCCTCAATCTCCCAAGTTATCAATCTCGGTCTTAACCTTAGCTCTCTCCTCCCCTTCATTGGCTCTACTGCCAAGTCTTGTCAAATTCTGTTTCTACATCTCTCCCTCTTGCTCCATTCTCCTAATCCCACAACTACCACCAAGGTTGTGAACCCTGGTGTTGGAAAGGTTGGTGGCTTCTCCAACAGTAACATGGAAATGGAGAGAAAGGGCAGGTTTGGGGTGGGGAAGAAAGATGCATTCTGTTTTGCACATGTTACATTTGAGATGCCTATTTGATATTTAGTCCAACAAATCCACAAGATAGTTGGTGATGGGGGACTGTGGCTCGGGAGAAAGGCTGGGGCTGGATCTATAAATTAGAGTCTTCTGCATTGAGATGATAGCTAAACCTTGGGTTTGCTGATGAGATCACCAAGTAAGAGAGCATAGGAAGAAAATACAGCCTAGAAGGCATCTCCACAGTTGGGAGAGTAGCCTACATGAAAGATTCAGGCAGGAAGACTGAGGAGCAGAGAGATAGAAGGAGATCCAGAGGGGAGTAAAAGCCCAGAGAGAAAAGAAAGGCTTAGAAAGAGTGAGTCAATGGGCAACCGTGTCAGTCTGCAGGAAGGCTGACAAAGAGGATTGAGAAAAGGCCTTTAGATTTGGCCATTGAAAGACTAGTGGTGACACTAATGAGTGACAGACTGGGAAGCCAGATTCCAAAGAGCTAAGAAAGGAGAATTGCTGAATGTAGATATTAGCTGAGGAGAGAAGAGATTTAGCAGGAGGGCTAACCTTCCAAGCCTGGACTATAAAACTCCCTGCAATAGGAGCCATCCATGGTCCTGAGGTCAGAAAACCTTTTCTCAAGTCTTGGCCCTGGGTGACCTTGTCTAAACCCTATTCTGAGTCCCCATCTGTAAAATGGGGCTCCTGTTGGCCTCTGCTGTTTCTGCCAGGCTAGACAGACCTACCAGCGTGTAGGTAGAAAAGCAGGCTGCAGCTCCTTCTAGGCCTCCATTTTGGCTCCCAGAATTGAGGTTCAGGTGGGTTCTTCTGCCCAAAGAGGACACATTCAGAAGTACTGAGGCTCCTCAGATGGGGTCCCCTAGAGGGACCAGGGGCAGGGGGCCTGAAGTTCTGGATCTTACAGCTGGAAGAGAGAGGAGGGTTAGGGTTAGAGCGCATTGATGGCGAGTTGGTCCTTTGCCTTCTCCCCCCACCTTGAGTCCCCCTCTCCCCTCCTTTTACTTTCTTAAGGAGGAAGATAACATCGTTCGAAGCCACTGTTCTGTCTAATGTTCTGTGGGGGGACGAGAGCCTGTAATTCTAATGTTTAGAACTGGCAAGGAAACCAATTAAAGGGTCATGCAATGATCAAAGTGGTTAAAATGAGAGCAAGTCAAGGCCCCCAGATTGGGAACCCCTTGACTCCATGCTTCCTGTGATTACTTCCAGCTCAGAATCTCGTGATCCTTAGAAAACCATGAACAGACTCAGTCATGTGACTTACAAAGGATGAACTGTCCCAGAAACCAGAAGAGAAGGGGCTGGATTCCTTCTGGGAGTTCATGGCCCTGGAAGGCCCCAGGCTGTTCTTTCTCATGGAGGCCATGGGTGGCCAGGCTGCTTAATGGGGAGAAGACCAGTCTGAGAGTCTTAGGGGTCTGAGTTCAGGTTCTGCCTGTGACCCCTATGGCCGAGTGACCTTCAGTAAGTCATCTTTCTCTTTGCACCCCAGGCAGCTCTCTTAAGAAGGTAAGTTACTGAGGAGTCGTCTATCTGCATCTTCATTGGTGGAGGGAGTTCTCACACCTAGAAGTTCATGCAGTCACAGGACTGGGCAAGGAGAAGGGGAAAAAAATGTATTCCACTCAGAATCTTCAGGGTAGAAGGAACCCTGCAGGGTAGCAGAACCCAGTCTGCACGGGGGCAGGGGTCCCCTTTTCAGCCCCTGGCCTAGCCCTGCAGAGGATCTCCTTCTATCTGTCTGCTCCTCAGTCTCCCTGCCTGAATCTTTCATGTAGGCTACTCTCCCAACTGTGGAGATGCCTTCTAGGCTGCCTTTTCTTTCTATGCTGTCTTACTTGGTGATCTCATCAGTAAACCTAAGGTTAGCTATCATCTCTATGCAGATGACTCTCCAATCTATAGATCCAGCCCCAGACTATCTCCTGAGCTCCAGTCCCCCATTACCAACTGTCTTGTGGAACCAAGGTGACATCCAAGATCACATGGGCAGCAGGTGACAGAGTTAGTATTCAACTCAAATCTTTTGTTATCTTTTATTTTCGCATGACCTTCATATGGAAAGACAGACAGACAGAGATAGACAAAAGAGAGGCAGAGGCAGAGACAGACAGAAAGAAGAGAGAGACAGAGAAAGGCAGAGAGATAGAGACAGAAGACAGAGACAGACAGAAAGAGAGAGGCAGAGACAGAGAGAGACAGAGAGAAGATGGAGAGACAGAGACAGACAGAGAGAGTGATAGGTACATGATAATGTCTCCGGTATCTCTTTGGAAGTTTGCTGTGAGGATCATGGGAGAAATTATAGATATAGTAACATTATAGATATGTAACATATACATATGTATTTTATATATATGCAAATATACAAATATATTTATATATACATCTACAATATACACACAAAAACAAATGCAAGCATACATATATATGCAAATATATATACAGCATATGTCCCTTCCCTACGCCTACCCACCCAATACCTTTTGTAATAAAAAGGGACAAAGAAATAAGGGGGAAAGCAGTTGAGAAAAATTGGTCATGGCTTCTACCTGGTCTGAGAATATGCTATGTCCTGCACCCATAGTCCACCACCTCTGCAAAGGTGGACTATGCAAAGGATAAAGGGAGGGATGTTTCCTCCAAACTTGGTCTGACTACAAATTGAATGGTTTTCCTATTAGTCTTCCTAATTTTCCCACCTTCCCCTTCTTCATTCCCTACTGCTGTCATCCATGTTCCTGCTCTATAGGAGGGGGTGAGGAGAGGCAGGCAGGACTGGAGGCAGTGGGTCCCTGGGCTGAGGATCATTAGGAAATCCTTTGGAAGGAGCCCAGAATTGGGAGTGTGAGGAATTGTTTGGAGTCCAGCTCTGTCACTAACTGACCTTGTGTGAGCTCAAACATCACTCAGGACCTCTCCAGGACTCAGTTTCTTCCCTTGAAACCTCCACCAGCTCCTCTAGAAGTTCCAACCCCTCCTTTGGCATGGGAGGCGACCATCTCAGGATGGCTGCAGGTTTTGTCAGGGCCACATTCTTCTCTAAAATACCTCTCAGCTCCCACTTGCTGTCTGTGTGACCTTGGACACCTCTATTTCATTCTCCATTTGCAGCCTGTATAAGCTCAGGGGGGTTTTCTCTTAGCTCAGCCCCTCACTGGTGAATAAAGTCCACTGAGTTGGCTCTGTAGCCCCTCCCCTAAAGACTCTATTAGAATAATGCCTGTGATTTAATGGGATAGTAGTATGGTTTGAGGGAGGTATCTCCCTAGGTCTCCATTTCCACATCTATAAAATAAGAGATTGGCGCAGATGACCTCTAGCAACCTATGGAGTGTAAATCTGGGATCCCAAACAGAGCTCATGATTATCCCCTCCGGAACTCCATACCATGCATTCCACTTTCAAACTCTCCTGTTTCTGTTAAGGGGATTGCCATCCTTCCAGGTACCTCAAAGTGAGAACCTGAAAAGGCCTTAGCCTGAAAGAGCCAGGGCCTCCCATTGCATCCTGGGCCATCTCCAGTCATCCTGATAAATATCTGGCCAATGGATCTAGATGGCTCAGGAGAAGAAAGTGAGACTGGTGACCTTGCACAGCCCTCCCTCCCTCAGATCCAAGTCAACTACAAGTTATGTCATCATCTCCCTGATGTCACAGTCTTCTTCGAATGAAGGACAAACATACAAGGTTTTAATTCTGCATCTACTTGAATGTATATGGGTGACCTTCCCCCTTAGAAGGTGAGTTTCTGGAGGGCAGAAGCTATATTACTTTTGTCTCTGTATCTCCAACACACAAAAGTCCTTGTGAATTGATTGCTTCGCTGTCATGACCAAATGTCCTTTAGGAAGCCCCTCCTCCTGGAGAGCAGCCATTTGGATAACCAGGATAATTGGATTTGACCTTTACATAAAACTCAGTGGAGCTGGCTCTTCATTCTCCCTCTGGCAATGTTCTTACTGGCGTCTTCTTGAATCCTTTACAGAGTTCCAATAAAACTGTATTGTCAAGCTAATGGTTGTTGAGGGGAGAGGATATTATTTCTCATGCCTAGCTAACATCACAGCTGTTACTATGGGCCGTGGAGGGGAAAGGCAGAACAGGGAGTCAAGGAGAGCTGGGAAAGCAGAGAGCAAGGCCAGGGAGAGTGCCAGTAACCACTGGGTAGGAAAGGATCCCTCCCAGGAGGAAGCAGACAGTGACTAGAGGGCAGGACAAACAGGGGACCCCAAAGCACCTAGAGATACAGGAACAGAAAGGCCCCAAGGATCAGAGGCAGGGTCAGGCTGCTGGTTAAAATGCCAGGCAGTTGTGTGAGGACCAAAAGCTTTATGGGACAGTAGTGGTGGGTCAAGGAGAGTCAGAGGAGCTGGTTCAAGGTACCAAGGCCAGAATGAACTCTGTGACTATTGATCTATCTTCCCATCTGGGGAAGATGGGGATGAAATCTGAACTTCCAAAAGGAAAAAAATCATATCTTTGGGATCTGGACCCGCAAAAGGAAAAGCTCCATGGACTCTCCCATGTGGCCCAGGTCCCTGGCATTCACCTGGGGCAATCGGCTCTTCCCAGTTAATTAACTGTCCTTTCCTGGTCTGCACCTGGTCCCACCAGGGGACCACCACTCCCCTAATTCTGTCTAGACCCCTATTCTGTTCCCACAACTTTTGCTGAAGGTTTACAGACTCTTGGTGCTGACCTCATTGCCTGCGAAACTTGGACAGTTTACCAGTACCATGCTGGGAAATTGAATTGCTTCCATTTGAATTGTCTTAGGAAGTTTCTGAAGATCACTCAGCAGAAGGTACCATACACTGAAGTTCCTTCTCAAACTAAATCGCCAAGCATTCAAACTATGCTTCAGAGAGCATAACTCCAATGGGCTGGCCACATTGTTCAAATGCAAAATGTACATTTGCCCAAAAGACTATATTATGGAAAACTCACACTGGGCAGGCGGTCAGAAGTAGTCACACAAGGACCCTCTCAAGGTCTCTATTAAAAACTTTGGAATTGATGGTGCAACATGGGAGACACTGGCACAGGACTACTCAGCATGATGTGCCCACATCAGAAAGGGTGCTGAGCTCTATGAGCAAAGCAGAAGTGAAATAGCTCAAAGGAAACACAGGATGCACAAATTTAGAGACTCCATCCCAAATGTTTACATAGACTATTTGTGCCTGACCTGTGGTAGAACATTCGTATTGATCTGATCAGCCACAGCTGTACACACTGAAACTTGACTCTAGCATAGTCATGCCGTTTTGGTCCTCTTTGAGAACAAAGGACACCCACCACCCCCACTTTGTGCATGGAAGGTCCATCTTAACCCCTATGAAACTGCCCAGATTCAGCCCGGCTCACTTGTCATTCCAAGTGTCACAAATGCTCAGATTCCTTAGAGTCTGGCCGATATGGAAGATTTTTAGAATCACATCCACCTTCTATTGTGTTCTAATTAATATTATCTTTGGCTGAAAGAAGGCTCACATGGAAATCATTCACACAGGCAGGACTTGTGTGTCACTATTTTGGGGTCCCAGTACCCTCAACCTCAACAGAGGGATGGTTCCCATCGCTGAGGGACTACAGTGAAGGCTGAATGACCACATGCCAGGCATATCATAGTAGGGTTTCCTTCTAGGGGCTACTGTTGTCTTTTCCTGTTCTGAAATTCTCTGACCAGATCATACTCTATTTTCAATGTTAGAACAGGCATTCCCCATCTGTGGACTGTCGGGGCACGTTGAGGAACCTCAGATCCTGAAATAAGCTAACATGGACTGTTTCTATGGTTTTGATTTGCATTGTTCAGTCATTTCAGTTCTGTCTGACTCTTTGTGACCCTGTTTGGGGTTTTCTTGGTAAAGAGACTGGAAGGGTTTACCATTTCCTTCTCCAGCTCATTTTACAGAGGAGGAAACTTTACTGAGGTAAAGTGACTTGCCCAGTGTCACACCAATAGTATGTGTTTGAGGCCAGATTTGAGCTCAGGACCTGTTGGCTCTATGACTGGCACTCTATCCACAGAGCCACTTAGCTGTCCATAGCATCTCTAGTGAGGTTTTTATCAACATACATGTAAGGAGGGGGATCTGGTACATGCTTAGAGACCAGGAGTGTCTTTAGTTCATGCAACTTCTCTACATGGAGGATGCTCAGGGTCTACTTCCAGAAGGGTGATGAAGTATGGCAGAGGTGCTTTGGGACCCCTGTGGGACATCCTGGAGCTAGTTCTGGTTGGCTGACCATGTCATTGGGAGGTCAGAACAGTCAGTATCTTTAAAAAGGCTGAGTCAGCTCTTTGCATCTGTGGGAGTTCAGTCACTCCTTCCTTCAAGTCTATTGGTATGAAATCATACCATACACTCTGAGGCCATGGTCCTTGGCCATGTGGCTTGAACTTTTTCAGTTCTAGGTACAGGGAGTGGAACATCAAGACAGTACTCCAGAAGCTCGAAGGGTTGTTAAGAGGGTGCCCCCTCCCAGTATTCCAAAGGTTGGGTCTCAGGCAGCACCCCCAGCATTGATGGAGTGAGGAGAAAAGAGTAACTCTCTGTGATCGTCCTAGCAGAAGATAAAACAAGGATTTGTGTGGCCACAGGGGAGCTGCCTTTGGGACATGAGTTTGGTGGGACCGATATTATGTAGAAATTCAGCTAAGTTTGAGCTTTGGACTTCACTAGGGAATGAGGTGTGTGTGTGTGTGGGAGGGAGAGTGTCCAAAGACTTTGAGAGAAATGTTTGTACTTTTCTCTAACCTCAACCCTTGGAAGTAAAGATTGATTTGTGTAAGTAAATTGATGCTAAATAGTTAAGTGAAACTGAAATTGACCCCTAACAATGAGGGAGCCACTTTGCTTGTGGCATTAGAAGAGGCACCCCCCCCCCCCCACCTGGAAGGGGAGATCTTGGTCTCTGAGAATCTAGGACTAGGGATGGGGAACCTGTGGCTTTGAAGTCACATGTGGCCCTCTAGGTCCTCCAATGCAGCCCTTTTGTTGAGGCCAGGAAACCATATGTTGAGGTTAGGGGTTCTCGGGGCCCCAAAATATCTACACCCCAGGTGCGGCCTGAATGAATTTGACCCAGGCCTTCTTGATCCTCCTTTGTCTTACTCCATGTGTTTTCTCAGTCATTGGATTAAGGGGCGGGGGGCATTTTGGATACTTTTTGGAGGTTATAAGGAATGATCTATTGAAATGGTTAAATATCCAGAGACAGGGACCAAGGACCTTCTCCTATGACAGGTCCCACTCGTTTGCCTGGCTTACTTTCCAGCAATCTTAGGTGGTAGTACTGACTGTTTCCTGATAGAGACACAGAAAACAAGGGCATTGTGGGAGGTCATGTGAGAAGTCAAACAGGGTCTAGGATCTGGGGTTGGCCTGGCAGAGGGGGTCTTGTGGCTTCGTGCCTGAGGGATAGGCTCCACGACTGAGTGGTTGAAGATACCAGGGTATGATGTCAGGAGCTCCAGGGGGGGATTGCAAAGAAATGGCCAAAGGAGACAGTTGTGGAGTGTGCAGCCCTGACACTAGGAGACATGAAGAATCAGTCACTAGCACAGCAAGGAAGATTGGCTGCGCCTTCAGCTGCTGGGCTAGGGGAAGGAGATGAAAGGTAGCAGCTGAGGCCCCACATCCCAGAATCTCAGAATGGGAATGTAACTGTGAGGACATCTGACCCAGCCTAGACCTTGACCGGCGGCACCCTCCCACTCTCACTCAAGAGCCGACTGTCTGCAGCTAGAGCCGGAGAAAGCTGAGCTGTGAGGAGCCCTTGGAATTCCTGCCGCAGCAGACGCTTGGAACGTGGGAGGGAGAGGACTAGGAAGGAACCCTTTGAATGCTGTGTGGCTGTGGAGGAGTGTCCTAGTGCTCTGGTCTTTCCCTGCCGACACTTGTGTGGGGCTGAACTGCCTGAGCTCTGTGGCAAAGGGATTTTGTGCACCCAATCCCCCTCCCTGGCCACCTGCACCCAATCCCCCTCCCTGGCCACCTGCACCCAATCCCCCTCCCTGGCCACCAATCCTCCATTTCTGTTGGTGAAGTAAGCCTGGAGGGTCAGGGCAGGCTCATGAGGTGCTTGGCACATGGTGAGGGTTTAATAAATGCTTATCATTCATTCACAGGAAGATAACCTCCATAATACATTCTGCCCTGGGCGATCAAATGTGGAGGAAATGAAGAAAATCTGTGTGCTGTGAATGTATGGGGAAAACATGTCCCCAAAAGAAAAAGTAACTTTCAAGGTCAAAGACGTAGGTTGTATAAATAGAGACTGACCCTGAGGCAGTATTTCATTCAATTGCAGGGTAAGGGAGTCCACTCTCTAGGTGATATTCTGAGGAAATTAACTACAGAGAAAGCATCCCAGGGCAAACCTGAAGCCCCAAGGCAATGCATTCTCTCTAAACACCAGGCAACCCTCCACGATGACTCAGTTTCCCCAACAAGTAAAGTGGCCACGGAGCAGCCTCATCTGAGAGACTCCTTTTGTCCTCAGTAATGTCCTGGGAAGGCAGTGTACGACTCTGTAGGTGGCTTTCTCCCTTTGATTCTGGGATGCTAATTAAGCCTTTTATTTTTCTGATCTTGCCTCTTGCCCTTTGGATCTCCAGTCCTTGGGACCTAGGCAGGAATAATTACCTTTTGGAAGGATCTTAGGACCTTAGGAATTCCCCAACAAGCCCCTATCAAGCTCATACCCTCTGCTAAGCACTGAGGATACAAATTCTTGCCCTGCCCTCCAGGAACTAGCCTTCTAATGGGGAAGGAAGGAAAGGAAGGAAGGAAGGAAGGAAGGAAGGAAGGAAGGAAGGAAGGAAGGAAGGAAGGAAGGAAGGAAGGAAGGAAGGAAGGAAGGAAGGAAGGAAGGAAGGAAGGAAGGAAGGAAGGAAGGAAGGGAAAGGAAGGAAAGGAAGGAAGGAAGGAAGGAAGGAAGGAAGGAAGGAAGGAAGGAAGGAAGGAAGGAAGGAAGGAAGGAAGGAAGGGCAATCCAGGAGGCAAGGTACTAATTAGGGGCATGTGAGAGGGGGAGATCAGGCTTTCAACCTCTTGTGGAAAGTGAGGTTTGAGCTGAATACTGAAGGAAGGCAGGAGGAGGAGGTGAAGGGGTCAGACCTCTACCCAGACTGTTGGGTTCAGTTCATGGTGCTATGAAAGGAAAGCTTCCTAATGATAGGGTTCAGACTCTGGGAACCTCCTTGAACTCCCCAGGAATCTTCCCACTTAATCCGGCCTACTATCTGGTCCGCTTGTGAATACTAGCATACAAATGCTTAGGCTCCTTAAGAGTCAACCCTGTTAAGGCACAAGCTCAGTTCTCACGTGAATGGTCACAGGCTAGGTAAAGGTAAGGGCTTAACCACTGGGCTCTCATGGGGCCCCCCCAGAGAACAGCTGGGAACTGAGGAGTGAGACAGGAGTTGTTTTTCCACCTCTTGTCAGTGGGAACTTGCTGGGGAGAGCATCCCACCCTTGAGGTTGATCCGTGGTCTGAGCAGGTTTTGTTAATTGGCTAAGGGGCTGAGAGCACGCTGTCCACAAGCAAACTATGCAGCTGGGAGAGCTTAACTGGGGACAGGAAAGCCTGAGGGGGGTGGGTTTCCTTTCTCCTCGGGAGGGAGAAGGAGACTCCGTTGGGGAGAACTCATCCTGCATGTCAACATGTAGCCTGTATCAGTAATAAAGCCTACACCTCTGCTTCACTCTGGTGGTCTCTTCTCCCATAAGTTTATCCAACTGATCATGGAGGACCTGGAGTAGGTAAGAGGACCCAGTAGCCCATGGCAGTTAGGCCAGACAAACCCAGTATGGCTAATCTTTAATAAACTTTGTTTGCCTTTGGCTTTAAGAAGACTTGAGTCAAATTCATTAGAGCAGGACCCAGTGTGTCAGTATTTTGGGGTTCCCCAGCACCCCTGAACCTCAACACTAAGACTCAGAACTATCTGATCTAAAATGTTCTCCTACAGGAAGAAGTGAGATCCCCTAAACTGAATGTCTTTAAGAAGTGGCACTTTGAGGAAAAGAGAATCATCTTTATGATGGATCAAATGTGAACATGGTCACCATATGATAATTGTAAGAACAGCTAGCATTTACATGGCACCTTAAGTGTAAAGTACTTTACAAATATTATCTCATTTGATCCTGATGATACCCCTGGGAGGTTATCCCTGTTTCACAGATGAAGGAACTGAGTTTATCAAGAAGATCAATAATTAATGCCCAGGATTACACAGCTGGTAAATATCTGAGACTGAATTTGAACTCAGATTTTCCTGACTTCCAGTTCAGTTTGCTATCCACTACACCACCGAGGTGCCCGTTATATAGATGAGGAGCTATCTTCAAGTACTGGGTAGTTTGTCTAAGAAAGGGATTAGATTTCAGTGAAAGCAGAACTGGGAGAAATTGGAGAAAGTTGGAGATTTTGTTTGGCTTGGCATAAAAGGTAATGTTGGGGGTTCAGACACCACAGACAGACACCACAATCCATCAATAAGCTGAGTAAATCAGATATTAAGGTGTTTTATTTTTGCCATCTCTTCAAGATGTGTGGATGAGCCATTCATCTGTCTGAAAGAACCATAGGACAGTGGGCCACTGGATGGGCCACACAGGAAATGTCTTATGATTGGTTGAGAAGATCAAGTCATCTCTCAGACTGTATGCAAAAATTGCAGTCAATTTAGTGGTAAGTCAGTTAATCATTAGACAGGTCCAGAAGGGAAGGACCCTAGGTTCAGGTGCTAGGAAATGAATTGCTTGGGGAACAGGGAAAAAGAAACAGTTACTCTGTTTCTCCTCCCTATTCCCACCCCAGCCCCTCCATTGACCACATCCCCAGAGACAAAGGGTCAGCAGGAGAAGCATCTAGCAGATGGCAGAGAGATAAATGGAGAGCAAAGTAGGCCAAGAAAGAAAAATCCAAATCCGTACCTGGGAAGAGAGAGAGACTATATATAGAGGATGAACATGGACAAGCATGGGGACATGCGGATGCTTTCCCTCTGTTGATGAATTCTAGCTTCTCCCATCTACTGTTCATCCTTTCTTCTCATTCTCTAAGAGGAGCAATGACAATTGCATTTGAATGAGTCCTCCAGTCGTTCGGGAGTACGGTGGCAAAACATAGGTCAAGATGACTAATGATGGTGCAACACCCTGTCTATATCTTCCTGGTACATAGTGTTTCTAAGTTGTCTCCACCACTAGCTTGGGAGCATCTTGAGAGCAGATTGTCTTTTGCCTTTCTTTGTATCCTCAGTACTTAGCAGATCGTAGGTGCTTAATGTTTATTTACCGAATGAATAGTCATCAGAGAGAGGAAGCACCTTCCAAGGGTGTGACTGCTTGGAGGTTTGTTTTAGATTTGCGAAAGAACTTCCACTAACTAGAATTTGTGAGTTTATCATTTGATCCTATGTGCTCATTACCACCATTCTCTAAATTTGAGCCCACTGTGCACAGGGACCTGGTGGGTACAAGGAGAGAGTATGCCTCAGACATGGACTCTTTAATTAAAGTCCATTAATTCTAGCTGACTGTCAGTGGGAAGTGTGCTGGTAGGGGCTCTTGAATGACACTCCTAGAAACTCAGACCTTTGGAACCTGTTAGAACCTTGAGACAAACACCAGTTACCTGACTTTTTGGGATTGCACTTACTTAGCCTGCAAGTGGAAACCAAGGAAGTAGCCTCACAGAGGGTGTCACAAAGGGAAAACTCCGTAATTATCAGAACTGTCCAAAAGTGAAATGTCTTGCTTCAAGAAGTGAGATTCTGAAGATTGCAATTTATTAGACATGAAGAGTCGATTCTTGTTAAGCTCTGGGTTGGGTTAGATGCCTTCTGGGACCCCTTCAAGTATTAAATTGTATAATTCTGTGATCTGTGGCTTCAGTGGCTGTGCTCCCAACCTCACTGTTCAGCTGCCTCACTTTCCTTGCTGTGCCAACCAACCAATCAGTGGGCATTTATTGAGTTTGCTATGTGCTATACTTGCTATGTACAAGTATAGAAGTGAGGTAGTCTGTATCCTTAAGGAGAAGGAACCGGTGTACTCATACATGTGCATACATAGATGTGCATATACACACAACATACATACACCTATACATGTGTGTACTCACATGTGTACACATATATGTGCATATACATAACATATATACATACACTTATACATGTGTATACACACAGATAACTCAATACAACATATAACCAAAATTCCCAAGTGGTTTCAGAGGATGAATGAGACCCACAAGTAAGTGGCTAAAGAAAGGAGTCTTGAAGGAAGTAGCATTGGGGCTGGTCCTTGATGGTAACTAGGAGCTCCAAGAGGGAGAACATTCCAGGCATATTGCCTTTGCAAAGGTACAAAGGTAGGAGGCAGAATGTTATTTATGGGGAACGTTTCAGAGCCAAAGATGAGTTTCAACGTTAGTGCATATCCGCTTGTCTCCCTCCTTGTTCCATTCCACTCCTACTATGGGGCTTCTTGGACTTCTTTAGTGGGATGTAGCCTCCACCAAGGCTACCTTGTTCACCTCCGTTTTCACTTGTATGCAGATGACTCCTTAGCCAGCCCTGACTTGATACTGGACATCTCTAACTTGACATCCCACAAGCATATTAAACTCAACAATTCCAAGATAAAAGTCATTGTTTTACCTAACCCAGACCCACCCCTCTTGTGAACATTGCCTTCACCTGAGGACACTATCATCCTTCTAATCATCCAGGTTCACATCCTCTGAGTTTCCCAGACTGCTTACTCTCACTCATCCACCACACTCAACCAGTTGTCAAACTTATCATTTGTGCTTCCATGATGTCTCTTGGATATTTCTCCTTTTTTCCTCTCACACAACCACCACCCAGGTTCAGGCTTCCCTGCCTCAAGGCTCTCCCCACCCCACCCCACCCCACCCCAACTCAGCTGTCAAAATGATTTTCCTAGAGTGAAGGTCTGATTTCATTTTCATTCTTCCCAGTAAACTCCAGTGGCTACCCATTGCCAGTACCTTCCTCAGTAATATGGTTACCTTCTGTCTATGTGGAACAGTGGAAAGAGTGATGGGTCTGAAATCTAAGGACAAGGGTCACTTCGTACCTCTGGCACTTTGGAAAAGTCATTCAACTTTTTCAGGCTTCTATTTCTTCAACTGTAATGTGTGAGGGTTGGGCCAGATGACCTCAAACAGTCAGTCAGTTAACGTTTATTAAGGGCCTACTATGGGCCAGGCACTGTTTTACAAAGGAAAGTCAGAAGATCGTCCCTGCCCTCAGGGAACTCACAATCTAAGGGAACCTCAAAGATCCCTTCAAACTCCAGGTCTGTGATTGTATCATTTCTTATAATACTTTGGATGTATCTTGAACAGGCAAATACTCTCTGGGCTCACTATATCAAGGTTGTAGGGGTCTCTTCTCAAATGCCATCAGCTCAAGGCCCCTTTCTAGGTTTTGCCCTCCACTATTAGCCACCAGTGACTTGTGCTCCAGGTCAATTTAATTAATTAGCATTTTAATCAATTAGCTTTTAAACAGGGCTGCTTAATTCTAAGACCTAACAAGAAGAAAAGTACAAATATTTCTTTTTAACACCTGGCAGGACCCTCTCTGGGGAGAGTGGGCTCATGCTGAATAACGTGTTTACATAGCATTGATCTCACCAAGTTCATGAGCTGAGAAAGATCTTAACAGTCACTCTTTACTCTTTGGGGCACTGATGCTTGCAAAACCTGGTATGCACTTGACTCCTAGACTCCTGAGTACTTGTGCTCCCTGAGGCATGCTCTCTTGACCTTTTGAAGTCAGAGCCTCCAGATGAATATCCTTCACCTAAAATGAAATAACAAATGTTGAGGCATGGAAACCACCAAGGCCCATATTTATGGGGCCACTTTGTTGGCCTTTGAGAGAGACTCTAATTATCCTTCCCTTATAGCAAGATCTTGCACCAGACACATTGAATAGAGTCAAATTGAGAGAAGAGGTGAGAGAGGGAAAGAGAGGGAGAGAGAGAGAAGCAAAGGCCACGCCATGCCTTTCTGAAAGACAATCAAAGAGCACTCTATTCACTGCCTTCTAGGTATCTGGTATTTTTCTAGTATCCAATATCTCCCTCTTCCAATCTAACCCCCACACAGCTTTCAAATGGTTTTGCTAAAGTGAGGGCCTGGACCAGTTACACAATAGGCTCCAAAATCTCTCTAGGATACTCCTTTCATTTCATATCCTCATGACTCTCCTGGAAGCAAGTTCCCTGGTCACTGTCCCCAGTACCACTGGCACTTGGTATGTACTCATGAGGATTGGGTTCATTGACCAGCACCCCACTGCACTTACATTTACACAAGGCTATATGTGGCATTCCCTCCTCCTCGTTAGAATGCAAGCTCCTTGAGATGGCTTTTTCTGTTTCTTTGTGCTCCCAGTGATTGCCATGATGCCTGGTAAATAATAAGCACTTAATTAAGGCTTCTTAATTGGACAATTTAACCTATGATCTTACATGAGGATGCTGAACCCAGTAGATCTCTTTTCTTTTGGGTTTCCACATAATCTCGAGATTTCCAAATTAAATGCTCAGTCTCACCTAGCCAAGCTACATAAACCTCAACTGGAAGAATAGAAGTACTGTGATATCTCTGGAAGATGATTCCATCTTGAATTCCCTTGAAAGGGATTTACTTATGAGTATTCAGAGCACCTTGTTCTTTGGAGGTCATTTTATGTTATAGTAGGATCCCAATGTACCCTTTACATAGGTGTCAGGAGGCACTGGTAATGATTTTATGTGACTTGCGTTATGTTTATAAAAGAAGGAAGTGAGGTCTCTCTGAGTAGGGTTAGTTTTTAAGGCACAAGGAATGGCAGCTGCTGGGTCTCTCAGTCCATGTAGCATTCTCTATGGCACCAAATCTCCCTCTGTTCTTCTGGTTACTAATTGTTCAGTCAGAGAAAGGATGCTGCTGCCCATTAGTCATCCTGCATCATGCCCCTAATTGCAGCTGAGTTCATTTGCTGATGAACAAAAGAAAGAAAGAATTGCCTTATGATTTGAAACCTTAAAGATAGCTCTAAAGAGATCTTTGTGTTTTATGTGCATCCTTAAATACAAGGGCTTATGAAAATAATGAACTCAATCAGGTGGGCGACAAAGCAGCCACCGTGGCACCTAACTTTGGGGCCTTGGGATCCTCTTTCTTCTCCTCCTCTGCTCCCATTCCCTTCACTGCAGAAATGATTGCTGTACATGCAGGTGACATAAACTTCAAGTGAGACCCCAAAAGTCTAGAGATAAGGGTTCTGGGTAGTTGAAAGCGTTTTGGAACTTCTGGTTACTCAGGTTACAACATTGGTAACCACGAGTAACAGGGGACCCTCTAACAAGAAAAGAGATACCTCTAAGAAGGCCCATTTATTGGCTTCCAGCAGGTGGCACTGTTAGCCACTCTCCTGGGCCTATTCAGCAAAAAGCTGGAAACATTTAGCTGGCCCCATTCACCATTCTGATGTCAATGGGGCTCTAACCCATTAAGCAGACAAGCTAAGATCTGAGACCTACTGAGAATTTCTTGGAGAAGAAAGATAAAATTGTCAGAGAGTCAGTTTCTCAAGGAGGAACTTTGTGGCTGCTGTAGAAGATGTTTGGAAACAAGGTGATTGGATAAAGAATGCCTCTGGAGAATTTGCAGATGATCCCTGTTATTTGGAGAAGCATGGCAATGTGGTATAAGCTGCCCGCTCCTTGTTCCCAGCTGCTACCTGATTGCTTATTTTGGTGGACATGGCAGATGTCTACAAAATTCTGATTCTGCTGTAAGTTGTGGAAAATGGTGTCTTAAAACTTAGAAATGTGGATGCAGAGCAAGATTTAGGTATACAGTATAAATCCCTAAAAGCTGAAGTGAAAAAGTTGAACATTATGGCAGTCAAAAGACAACAGGAACTGAAAAACGTGGGGCATCAGGATCAAATGGGCTGTAGTCAGAGGAAAGCTGCCCCCCAAATTCCAATACTATATACAACTGTCCAGGCCTGCCGCTAGTATCCAGTGTAGTTGCTTATAAAACCAAGAGGGACTTGATATACGAATAGGTGCACAAGTTTTTTCTGGGATCTCCAGTGCAGTCCAGGCCACAGTTTCTGGTGATGCCACCTAGCAGCAGGGTAAAGGAGAAGCAGGATTGGCATGTGCACTCAATAACTTTGCTAAATAAGGAATTGTTGACCCTCTGGGCTTTCATGCCTTCCCTTGAGAAGCACCTGGAGAACATTGGTGGAGCAGCCCTTGTGATGGATTCATCTGGTACTCATTATGACATGTGATAAGGATCTACCCTCTGAATACGTGGGGAATGCTGGATACAGGAAAGAAATCATGCCCTTAATTCTTCAACAGACAAAATGACAAAAAAAGACCAAAGATTTACACAGATAGCTTCACAAAGCTGTTATGGACCCCATTTCAGATTCATTTTTGGAACCCAACATGCCACTTTTAGCACTATTGATTGAGACTGCAAAGAATGAAAATAAGAAAGAAGTTAATGATATGCTCAAGTTTTCCATGAACACAATAATAAATTAATTGAGGTCGTTCACTTAGCCTGTTCTGTTCCAAACAGTGAAGAAGATGTAAAGCTGGTTCCCACATCAGCAAGCCACCTGGAAACCTGGAAGCTCTCTATCCTCGATTTACTAATGCTGCATTGACTAGTTGTAAAGCCACAAAGTAAACTGGCCCGGAGAACATGCATCTTTTTAGACAATGGTGGGAAACACCAAGTCTGGGTTCAAGCAGATGTCGTTGAAAACATAGCTTCCATTGATAATTTCCTGGCCATTTCAGAGAATCCCATTTTGGAAGATGCAAATAAGTGCCTAATTATTCTCCAAGAATGAGCTGTTAATGATCTTCCAAACCATCCTGTTGGTGCCACCTGGGGTTGGGCAGCCAATCATTCATGTTGTCCCTTCAGAGATGGATAACTATGACCCTGGAGTCTAGACTGAAAAGATTTTGGAGGCCATTGGAATGCTTTTAAATACAGTTATGACATGCTTTACTGAACAATTAGAGTTCTCAGGTCTAATCCTTCCCAATCAATGGATGAAAATGAATTTATTGATGCCTCTCAACTGGTCTATGATGGCATGTGGGATAATCAAAGAGTTATTAGGGCTCAGCTTCCCCAAGAACAGTGGCTAGTTTTCAGGAAGGGAAGAGAAAGGGATGCCAAAATCTCTAAATGGGATAATGGAGGCAATAATATTATTGTCCTGACCAGACAGATGTGCGTGATCATGATGGAGATGGCCAATTTCACCAGAGGCAAAGGATCATTTAAAAATACATCAGATATAATTTCTTCAGCTAAGAAAATTGCTGAGTTGGGGTCAAGGATAGATAGGTTCAGAAGAATTATTGTGGACTGTTGTCCAGACCTTTTTGTGTATCTCCAACACATTTTTCTGTACTACCATCGGGTCAATATCCACAGCAAAGTCAAAGCAGAAGGTCAGAACCTGGGAGGGGAGCTGGTTGTCTCTGGGATTGGATGGTGCAATGTCCCCTGATGAATGCTGTGGTACAGACTGTGAAAATCTGATTTATGGCCTCCACCAAATACCAGAAATCCCAAGGAATGTCTCCCTGACCTTTTCTGCTGTGTCCTCAACAATGAAGACCCCAGAAAAGAAGCCCTTGGTGAAGAAAGAGAAGAAGGATGAAATGAAAATCAAGTGAGGATCTCAGAAGAAGCATTTGAATCTTGTGAGGCCCTTGATGAGTTCATCTCCATGGACAGTACCTTCAGTAGCCTCAGCTACTTCCACTACCTACCATCATCTTCTCCAAACTAACTCTCCTTCAAGTGATTTCTATAAATCATAGACATTTCCTCTTCATTCAAATGTATTTACTTAATACAATGTTGATATTTGATGCTATGGGGAATGTAGATTTTTAAAAAATCCGACCATGTGCTATCAATATGAGAACAAGCTTGTATTTCAGTTGAGGATACTTTGTGATACCAGAAGTACCATTTCTAATTGCTTTTTTAAAAATATAAGTTTGAATTAAAACAAACTATAGCCAAAGAGATTGCTAACACCATATATCTTATGTTCCCTGCTTTTTATAATATTTTATTTTTCCCCAATTACATGTTAAAACAATTTTAAAACATGTTTTTAAGTTCTGAGTTCCAAACTCTATTTCTCTCTGCCCTCCTCCCTTCTCTCTCCCCTCTGTGAGATGGTAAACAATCAGATATAGGGTATTCATGTAACACTATATATATCTTGATGTGTCTGTCTCAATGATTGAAACTTAGAATGGTGATTGAGAGATTTGTGCTCTCATCAGTGAACCAAAAGGTAGGAACTCTTAGTATTCAGGAGGGGAAATAGTTAAGAAAATATATCATTATTATATACCTTTCAAAGTTCTTATACTTGGAGGAGAGCACTTTAATATACTTTGCTGTGGAGAAGGCTGTCTTGAAAGAAACCAGTTTAGGCAAATAGATAGGGTTTATTAAACGAAAAAGTGACCCCAAGCACCTAGGCCTGCCCATTGGGCATCTTGTGGAGCTAAGTGTCTACTGAGGTTGTCAGTAGCCCCTTTGAAAGGAATTTCAAGTATGTCTGCAAAATGACAATCTATAGGAAATTCAGTAAAATGTAATGCATTATGAAAACTCATTATTCTCTTTAGGACGCAGAATGAGAATGTTAATGCTTGGTTACAAATCATTAATGTACTTTGCTGCAGGACATTAATAAAATTGCTCTTTAAAAAAAAAGAAAATAATGGGCTCATTTTCTGTCTTAATTTTGCTAACATTAACCAAGCTTTAGCAGGGGCTGATTAAAGTAACAATAGCTAGCTCTGTGTCGTTTTAATATTTTCTGAGTCTGTTTCCTCTTGTGCTTGACAGTTTTCCAGGACAAGAGGGTAGGTAGGCAGGTGTGGAATAATTAAAGGGGTGTCCCTATCACTGCAGGGGCCACCCCCTTGAAGACATTCTGTGATGTTAACAATTGGGGCAACTTTCATTCAGCAATTTGTGAGCTCCCCTGGAGTAACCCAACTAGCTGACCCTTTCAGGGAACTCAGTGATACTAATCACCAATCATAAGCACCCCTGGAGCCATGGCATTCTTTCTTCTGCCTGAGGGCTTCCTCTGGTACATAATTCTGCCCTTGAGGTGTGTTGCTACTGTGCTCACAGGGCTGAGACCCTAACCAGCAGCCATTCCCCCATCTCTAAGCAGGCATGCAGTCTGGATTGATGGGGTGCTGTCTTTAATTAGGGGGACTGGGGATTAGGCTATCCTTTCTCTTACTGTATAGATTTGGAATTCCCCCACTGCTGCACCCCTGGGAAAATTTACTTAAGACTAGAGTTGCCATGTCTAGCTCTTCCCAAAAAAGTACTTACTGTACGATATGAATCAGGGTAGAAAAGAGTAATTTATTGCTACACACAAAAAGAATGCTAAATACAGAACACTCCCAAGCGTGCATTCACAGAGTGTATTAAACAGAATTCAGTAACAACTTAGAAGTACTGCTACAATCTGTTGGGAGATTGATACTTTACTTTATCAGAACACACTGCAGTTTACAGTACTGCTAATAAGGCATTTTACATTTCACTTTAGTTTGGCACTATCCTAATAACTCCGTAGATAAAATATCCAAGCTTGGGCCAGTCCTCTTCTTATTGGCAGACATCCTCTCTAAAAGCACTGGAATAGTGTCTGGAGATGTTTCCCTGATTCTCCAAGAGGGCCTTGGGACCTCTCAAAGTAACCATCAGGTTTTCTCAGATCCTGGAAATGTCTACCTTAGACTACTTAAGACCAGGAAAGCACAAACAAAAGAGGCAAAGATATAACTGGAGCCCGGTACACTTAATTAGTTTTGGCCACTTTATATGTGTCATTTGGGCAAGGTTGTCATGATACTGTGGTTGAGAAGGACCCAGATTTTTCTACCCTTCTCTGGAGTCACATGATGTCACCTGGAGGTTAGAAGGGAAAAGATGCAGCAGGTTTGGTGCCTTGAGTTTCTCCACAGGTGCATCATCCTTAGCCATTCTAACCTCTATAGCATCTTTTACTTCTATAGGAGTGACTGAAATTTTGCCAAGTGCTTTCTTCATCATAAGTCCATGAGAATGCTAATACAAGTATAATTTCCATTGTACAAATGATAAAGCCAAGAGTCTGTAAAGTTTATCATCACTTAGCCAGTATGTATCTAATTTTTGTTACTGTAATGGGGCTTTGTGTAAGTCCAGATCAGCTATCATGGAGACCAGGGTCATCAATGTTACATGGGGTGGGGGGGGTTTGTCTAGGGTAAAACAGGATCCTTCACATTTGCAGAGGCCCCTGGAGAGATTCTCTGCCTGGAATTTATGTTTTGGATACCCCATATTTCGAGATCCTAGAGAAATGGACAAAAATGAAATATTTTAGATCATATAACTGTATAGCCACCTTCCCACCCCCCCCCTCCCAGTTTGTGTCCCCTCACACATCGCTCCATTGAAGTAATTTTGTGACTTTTCCCTTTGTTAATTGCTTGAGTGATTACATGCTGACATTTTCTGCATTACTGAATCTTGTGAAAGTTATCAGTACTAAGTTTAAGGTAAGAATTCTGAAGTTTGCATCTCTAGCACAATGCTGCCTAATGGAAATTTCCCTATCATTCTTTCTGTGCTTAAACAGACTCCTTGACTTTTCGTGAGAGCCGTATTCTCGGTGCCTTCTTAGAGTAAGGGGATCTGTGCCTAAAACCCACAAGTAGCTGACATTCTTTGCTATTTCTCTAATCGAGACTGTTCTTCTGGCCTGTTGGGTGAGTTTGCAGTTCTATTTGGTGTACTCTGGCACTGGCCTGATCCTTGGGAGACTCTAGGGTGTTCTTTGGACTAAGGACCCAAAGGAAATTTTCATAGATTTTCTTGGGCAATTTCTCTACCCAGGGGGCCTAGAATTCTCCAGGAAAGTAACTCTTCCCACTTTGGCCTATTTGATGGGAGGTTAATAAATCAAGAATCAAGTTTAGAAGATTAAATGCTTAATTAGCAACAGCAAATGGGTAGTTTTCAGGTGACTAGCAACTCCACCAAACACAGGGAGATTCGCTATAGCCATTTACACAGCCTTGGGGCATTGTGGATCAGGAGTGTGGTGAGGTTGCTCAACCACTTCCTTATTTGTAAGGTTGAATGACAGGGACAGTATGTCAAGCGATTGGGGGAAGTCGGGAATGTCTTCAATTAGTCATTTTCAGGAATTGCCAAAGAGCTCATTTATTCAGGTCTCCAGAATAGTGGAGACCTAGAAGGAGGGGACTTATCCTGTTGTTGAATAAAATAAAGAGATGGGGAGGCGTTTAGTCTGTTGTTACACAACCCTATACCTCCCTTTCTTTGACCTTGAAGGTTATTTTTTCTGGGGAAAAGATGTTTCTCCCATAACTATTTCTTCCACAACTTCTCTGGCATTTGCTTACAGATCCCTAGAGAATTTTGGTGTGCTCTTTGTAGAAAGGGACACTTTGATCAGACCCCAGTTGGATGGACTTGTGTATACATGGAGGGAATCGTGGAAGAGTTTTCACCCAGGACATTGTTCTTCTCAGAGAAGGGAGATGTCTAAGTGATCCCCAGGTCTCAGATCCCTGTGGAGAGAGCTCCATGTAGCAGGGAAAGAAAGGTCAGCGAGGACCAAGTGTTCTTGGTCTTTTCTGTCTTTTGTTTGGGGATTGAGAAAGGCCCTGTGAGGCGTCTGTTAAGGCTAAGCAAGCAGAAATTCTTGGGAAACTTTGTGAAATGTTTCTTGTTTTGCAGAGTCTGGAAAAACTTTGTACTTTTGGATAATTGTGATTTTTGTTTGTGCTATGCTCTTGGAATATTACATCAGAGGTGTCAAGCACACAGCCTGTGCAGCAGCGGCACATAGTGGGACATCACCAGATCAAAATGCAATTGGGAAATATTTCATGAAATTAAATTACAATAAAAAGTAGAAAATATTTCATTTGAAAACTAAGTCAGTGTGAGGCCTGAAGGGACCCTTACAGATGGATTAGTGGGCTCCGTTTATCACACAACCACTGGTTGTGAACGATCACATAACATTTAATTACTTTCACTCTTTCCTGTGTGGTGCTGGGGCTGCCAGTGAGAGGACATTGTTATGTTTGCTTCCCCTGAGACCCCAGAGAACTGTTTGGAATTTTTGCCAGAAAGAACAAATAGTTCAAACAGGAGGCAAGAATGTAACTGGGCTTTGCCGAGCGTGTCCAAATCACCCAACATGAAGGCCTTGAGAGTCCCTGATAACTTAGTGATTGATTGCATTTGGTATGCTTCAACTGAAGGTGAAAGTCTGTGTTTAGACCTAGAGGCAGTGATGAGGTAGAAAGGAGTGCACATGGAGCAAGCAGGATACATCAGGTGAGATGAGATACGAGGTGCATGGTGTGGCCAGCCAGAAAAGAGATCGAGAAGACTATGCATTGAAGCCCCCACTTTGGATTTATCCCTGTGCTTTCACAAAGTGCCCCCCAACTACCTGCCATTCCAAAACAGCTCTTCCCTTCCCCTTTCCTGTTCTCTTTGCTTATCTGTATGTGACATTCCAGAGCCTGGCTCCTCCTCCCCTTCTCTCACTCCCCTTCCCCCATCCTGTCAAACTGTATATAGACCAGACCCCTAACTTGGCTTAGTGCTCTGTCTCTCATAGGGAGCAAAGCCCGTTGGGTACATCACCCCAATAAAAGCCTTTAGGTAACTGGGAGACAGTCTGAGCAAATTCATTTAAGACACTGCGACCTACATGTCTATTCTTCATCATTTTGGTGCACCCCAACAGTTTGGGGTGTCTGTGAACCCCAACATTTCATGGTGACATCTCCACAGGACTGAAAACTACTGAGGTTCCCAAATATTGCCTCTAGAATGCTTAGAATTCTATCATTAGCTACACTGCTGGTGATCAAGCTATTTTCCATCATCTCCTTTTGAACCCATTCCAGATCTCTGGGAAAAATGTTAGTGTTGCAAAAACTTTTCGGGCCCTTGCTATCACTGAATAGACTAATATATACATATACATATGTACAAGAAGAGAGGAGATGCGAGACAAGACAGAGAGACACAGAAAGTGAGAGAGGCAGAGAGAGATACAGAGAGATAGATACACACACGCACGCATGAACGCATGCTCTCACACACACAGATAGTTGGCACAACGGATAGAGTGTTAGACCTGGAGTCAGGAAAGACCTGAGTTCAATTCTAGCCTCAGACATTTCCTAACTGTGTAACCCTGGGCAAAACACTTAACCCCGTTTACTTCAGTTTCCTCAACTGTGAAGTTAGCTGGACAAGGAAATAGCAAACCACTCCAGTATCTTTCCCAAGAAAACCCCTAGTGAGGTCACCAAGAGTCAAATGCAACTAAAAACATGACTGAACAGCAACATAATATTGTGTGCACAAGGTACATATGTGCACATGTAACACATATATACACATAACATACATTAATTCATATACACACAATATACACGTGTACGTGTGTATAGATAGATACTGTCACACGATACAGACAGGTATACTGTGGTTTATTTACCCACTCAGGAGTACAACACACCCCATAGGTAAGTGATGGTGTGTCTTCCAGTTCCACAGATGACACTTCTGTAGTTTCTTCTCTGAGCTCCAGGATACAGAGAGTTTGGGAAAGCTCGTCGAGGATCCATAGAGAGGCTTACAAAGCAGTTTGGGGTAAGATCATGTCAAAAGATATGTTTTAGGAAAAAAAGGAGGCTGTTTAAACTGTTAGGAAGACCTTTAATACAATAATTTACACCAGACTTTCTTTAGTCAGTGACTAAATTACCTTTGCTAAGCTCTTCTGAGGTTTCTGATTGGATAAAGAGAAGGCAGCACTTTCTTCCATTATTCAAAGTTCTAGTGATGAGGGTTAGAAGGAGGGGTGGTGGTACAGGAACTCCCTGTATGGGAGAAACATAAATTACTATAACAGGAGTTCCCTGTATGGGCCATCTGGAGAAGAATTCATGGACTCAAGCATTGTTGAGGTCAAGGCAGGCAAGATTCAGCAGACAGGTTCTTAGGGAGCCTGCAACCTTAGAGGGAAAGTTTATATAGGATATTCTATAGTGAAACATGTGCCCAATATGCTAAGCAGATTCAGGGTGGGATTAGGAAGTGGTTGTGTGTATTCATCCTTTGTTGTTGAAGAAGACCATGCCATCAGAGAAATAATGACATGACTTGTACTTGACTTTGTTTTGGGTGAGGGAGGGCTGTGCAGGTCACCAGCCTCTCTTCTCTTCGAGAGCCATCTGAATCCAGTGACCAGATATTCATCAGGATGACTGGAGATGACCCAGGATGAGGCAATTGGGGTTAAGTGACTTGCCCAAGGTCACACAGCTAGTGAGTGTCAAGTGTCTGAGGTGAGATTTGAACTGAGGTCCTCCTGATTCCTGCACTGGTGCTCTATCCACTGCACCACCTTGCTGGAGTGGTTAGTTCTTAAAGGAATATGCACTTCTGATTGCAGGCATTTTACCCAGAGTTCATCAGGAAATAGCCCAAGAGGGAGCTACCTGGAGGTGTGGTTGTAGGCCTGAAACATCACTATGTCAACTAACAGTTAGGGCTGACCAGGAATACCAGGCCTTGTCTCGTCAACATCTTGTTAGACAAGATAAATGTAAGGGAGTATACATATGTTTAAGTCTAGGATACATATGATTGATCAGTGAGTAGTAAATGTCGTTATGACTCAGTGCGCAGCCAGTACACAGCTGGTTCAGATTAATAAATTCTATAGGTGCAGCTGGCTGCTGTAGCAGGGAGGGAGATAATGGTTGTTGCTGGGGCAGGCTGTGTCCTTGGGCGGGGGAGAAACTGTCTGGGATAATATTTTGAGGCAAGGAAGAAATGTGAGTTTTGGAAAGAAATGTGATTTTAGAATTAGGGCCCAAGTACATGCACCCAAGCACCTCATCACTAGGAATTTTCTTTTATAAACATAAAGTGATGGGGGTTGGGGAGGAGAATGGAGGAAGGAGACATTCAGTGCTTTCGGTGTCACCCAGGAAAAGATGAAAGCCCAGAATGGAAACAGTTTTGTCCTTCCCCAAATCAACTTTCAACTCTCTCTTACGGTTTCACCTGCTCTCATCCAAAATTTTGACATGAGCTTTTCCTCCATGAATCTTCCTGAGTAGTCAGAATAAGGGTTATCATCATTCCTGGAGTGTCATCTGGATGTAAACTGTGGATAATAACCTCCTTCCAGGGTTGTGAAGGTCAAACTCTTGAATTCTAGAGTGCTGGGGACCCCAAAATACCTACCCACCAGATCCTGTCTGAATGAATTTGACTCAAGTCTTTTAGCCAAAGAAAAACAAAGTTTATTTAAGATCCTCCATATTGGATAGACTGTTAAGGAGCTGCTTGTATTGACAAGCAGACCAGATTATATCTCGGCTAGATTGAACCTGGGCATCTTCGTGGACACAAGAAGGATGTTATTTATATACAGAAAGACTGTGGGAAGGATCTAGGGGTGGCCAAGTACCCTGGGTACTTGGGTGGCCAAGGGATAACTAGAGAAGGTGTTTAGGGAAGGTCTTGATGGAAACAAAGAAGGGCAAGTCTAATTTAAGTGTAATAGATTGGGGCATAGATATTTTGATAGGAAGGGTGGGGAATAGCCAGGGGCAATTGGAGAAAGTGATAATGAAAGACTTATGGCCTCAGGCCAAAGCCAGATCAAGTGGGAAGGAGAGTTCAAGAGGGTTTCCAGAGTCTGTACCCCATCAGAATGCATTAACATATGCAAACCTTCAAATACTTAACTGCGAGCTATTACTGAATTTTTTCCCTTTTAAATTTGGAGGCAATTGGGGTCACACAGTTCATATTTGAACTCAGGTCCTCCTTCCATTAGGACCAGTGCTTTATCCACTGTGCCATCTAGCTTTCCCTCACCATTACTAGTTAGTGCATGTGGCTACCTCCCCACTGGACTAGAGTTTTAGGCTCTCCCACTGATTTCCTGTGTGACCTGGGCAACCTCTTAGCACAGAATCATCTCATTTCTGATTTTGAAGGGAGATGGAGTTACCTTGTTTATGGAGCTGGAAGCCTTTGCAGCTAGAGCCACGCTGAATTAAGCAAAACTTGTGCTCTTGGTAAGGAGTTGCGGCTGGGGTCCTCCCAGCAGCAAGGGCTAGGGAGTCTCAATCTGAGACTTGGGGCTCTGAGAAAGTATTGGGCAGAGGGAGAGGGACTGCTGGTGCTCAGGGGTTGGGACATTCTGCAGTTTTACAATGGAAAGTTGTTTTTCATACCAACTGAAAGTTCCTAGAGGAAGCTTGGGAATGTTGGAGGAGAGAGTTCTGGACATTGACAAAGCAGAGGCTGGGTGTCTGGTCACCCTCGGGCAATTCATGGGACTGGGAATGGGGACAAAGTCAGCTACATTTGACTGAAGTTACAAAAACACCAGAAAGGTAAGGTGGGGAGCAGGAACAGGTTTATGAAGGCTTAGAACTCCAGATAATTTTACATTTGATCCTGAAGGGGATAGTGGGGGGCTGAAGGGGGTGAGAGGGTCAGATCCACTTTTTAGGAAGATCGCTTCTCTGAGTGGAGGATGGATGGGAGGAGGAAGACAGGCTGGCTGTGGCAATAGTCCTAGCATGAGGAGATGAGGATGGTGGCAGCATCAGAGCGGAGAAGAGCGTACACTGGGAAGATGTTATAAAGGTAAAAAGGACAGGTCTTGGCAATAGGTTAAATATGGTGGAGAGTATGAGAAGGAGTTGGGAGTTAGAATGCCACCCAATCATGAGCCTGGGGGACTGGCAGGTGGTGAGGACCTCAACATTAATAGGGGGTGGTTTTGGGGGAAAGATAATGAGCTAAGTTTTGGACACATCGAATTTAAGGTGTCCATAAGACGTCTAGTTTGAGATTTTCAGTTTTCATTCCTGTCTAGTCAGTTAGTCCTGTCCGACTCTCTATGACCCCATTTGGGGTTTTCTTGGCAAAGATTCTGGAGTGGTTTGCTATTTTGCAACTTCTACAACTCATTTTATGGATGAAGAAACTGAGTCAATCAGGGTGAAATGACTTGCTCAGGGTCACACAGCTAGGAAGTATCTGAGGTTGGATTTGAGCTGGCTCCGGGGTGGGCACTCTGTGCCACCTAGCTGCTCTCAGATGGCCAATAGAAGTGTGAGGTGGGAGATGGGTGGAAAGGTTAGGGCTGGATAAATAAGTCTGAGAATCATTCCATGAAGATGATAATCGAATGTATGGGAGCTGAGATCACCAAGGGAAGCAGTCTAGAGAGAGAAGAGAAGGGCAAAGCCCAGGGGACATCCATGGTGGGGGGGGGAGTGATCTGGATGAAGATCCAGCAAAGTGGACGGTGGAGTGGTCAGAGAGGGAGGAGGAGAACCAGGAGAGATTGGTGTCCTGGAGACCCAAAGGAAAGAGCGCACCAAGGAGAAGGGGGAAGGCTGCAGAGAGGTTAATACTGACAGGAATGCTAAAATAACAGCTAGCATTTATGTAATGCCTACTCTGTGCCAGGATAATTAATGCACTCCATCCATTGCCTGAAGGGGTCAGTTTGAGGAAGGAAAGTGTAGCCAGATCAAGGTTAATGTCCTGAGAAAGAACTGAGGGGATGTGGGATTGGAGGCTGCCCCCTTCCTCAAGTCTTATTCAATCATTCTCCAAGTCGTATCGATTTCTCTTGGAAATATCTTGCACATCCATCCTCTCCTTTGTCACTCCCCCTCTCAACCAGGACCATTATAATCACCCTTGAACCCTGGTTCCCTCTGCTCGCTGCTGGGGAGCGGCCCATACCTGTAACCACCTGCTCCCCTGGTTCCCTTGGGGTCTATTAGCAATCCTCCTACATCCTGCAGACTTCTGGGAAGCAACCCACCAGAGGGAACAAGGTGAGAAGCAGAGGCTTCTCTGTTACCCGAGTCAGAGAAGACCAAGGTCTGTCTGTGGCACAGGCAGAAAGGACAGGGCAAAGAAAGGAGATGCTGCAGACAGTTAGGAATGCTGAGTTGGTGTTTTCCTGGAGCTTCATCACTTTAGTAAACATCAAAGGAGTACATAGCCTTGCAGCCCTGCTGGGAGCCACTGTCTGGGGACACCAGAGAAGGCAGAGAAGCGATGCAGGAATAGGTGATCTCTCTGCTGCCCGTACTCTGGGGCGGAGCCCTGGGCTGCTCCAGCTGCTACCAAAGGGTGGGGTAAGGAAGGAGGTTGGGGCCCAGTCAGCATGGCCACACACAGCAGACCACCAAGTCTGAGAGCAAACTGACCCCCAAGAGATTCCCCTGCCCCCTAACCCCCCCACCCCAGAGCTCCTGCCCTGCCTGCTCTAGCAGTACTGTGTAGATGGGACGACATTTCTCTACAAAGCAGGGATGATCTTCTTTGGCATCAAAGTACGAACACAACAACCACAAAGTAGGGAAGGATAATGAGCATTTATACAGCACCTACTATGTGCCAGGCAGGGTGCTAAGTGCATTACAAATATTATCTCTCATTTGATTCTCACAGTTACCCAGTAAGGTAGGAGCTATTATTATAATCCCCACTGTGTGTGTGTGTGTGTGTTCGTCGTTTGTTGCTGAAGAAGACCATGTCATCAGAGGAATAATGACATGACTTGAACTTGAGTTTGTTTTGAGTGAGGGACGGCTGTGCAGGTCACCAGCCTCGCTTCTCCAGAGCCATCTGAATCCAGTGACCAGGTATTCATCAGGATGACTGGAGATGACCCAGGATGAGGCTATTGGGGTTAAGTGACTTGCCCAAGGTTACACAGCTGGTGAGTGTCAAGTGTCTGAGGTGAGATTTGAACTCAGGTCCTCCTGACTCCTACACTGGTGCTCTATCCACTGCACCACTTAGCTGCCCCCATACCAAGAAGTATAATGTCTCTGAATAATGTGATTAAGGAGGATATTTCCCACCCATTGTTGGGTCTGCCGGTTGAGGGAAGCTTGATTAGGGGAATTGTTTTGTAGGAGGGTTCCAAGTACCATTTGTTTTTTCTATTGAGGCACTGGGTCAAAGGGTCATGCCCTCTGGCTCTGAAAAGTGTATAAATACTCTGAGGGTGAGGTTTTATTTTGGGACTTAGTTTTTGGAAGAAGGTTTGTATACCACATGAGAGACTCTCGGAAGCCACTAAGCAGCCCCCCCACCCCCTTTGAAAACCCAGATGTTGATGCTTCCCTATCTGGTAAAGATGTATGTTAATGGTCAGGTAGTTTGGAAGCACTGTCTGTTGATTTTGATTTTGATTTTCTCTGATACCTGTGCTTGATTAAAGTGATTGTTAACCTCTCAAAAGTTGCCTTTCCTTTTAGAGAAGTAGATCAAAGAACCTGTGGTAGCAGGTCCCCCTGTGTATGTTGGGGTGCTTACTGATACACTAGTTTAACAAAGACCTTGTGTTCATTGAAGTGTTAGTCAAGGCCAGGGCTAATCAATCCAGCTTATCAGTGAAAGTATCTGTTTAACAGAGAGGTTTTGTTCAACAAGGAGGTTTTATGGGCAATTCCTGACTCAGAAAGTAGATGTCAAAGTTTATAGTTTCAGAGTTATGAGACATTGAGCACTCGGGTTTCCTTGCTCATGATTTCCTTGCCAGGTTTCTGTAAGTGTATGCTTCCTCTTTGCCAGAGAGGGAGCACGTTAGTGGGAGATTTTTTTCTCAGGTTTATGAGTGGATTTTGACTTATAATTTTTGCACTTGCATTAACATATGAATTCTTGTGATATTATTATTTCTTTTGTCTTATTGCTAAGTAAATAATTATGCTTAGGATATAAAAGTGTTACCACTGTGAACTGCTGGTTTTGTGTAAATGGAAACATATCAGTGGAGGCTTGAGAGCTAAAGTGCTGAGGAGGGGAACTGTATTCCCCCACAAGATTATTCTTAGAATATTGAAAGCATTGGTGTTTAACCACATGATGGTCTTTCTCAGGGAAACTAGACCTGCCAGTGTGAAAATGGGATAGAGTAAACGACCAGCCTGGAAAGGAAGTATGTGAGAGATACAGGGTGCTAGAGTGTGGACTGCTAACCTATGCATCCATCACATTAATTCACTCATGTTCTTTCCCATCCCAAGTCCACCCCATGCTTATATGTGCTTTAGGAGAATCACTGACAGCTGAATGGAAGACAAATTGGACTGGGAGAGACTTGAGGCAGGCAGACACCCAGGAGCTATTGCACCAGTCCAGAGAGATGATAAGATGCACCAGGGTGGGGGCAGTGTCAGAGGAGAGAAAGGAGAGTCTATGAGTGATGCCATGAAGGTGAAATGAAGGATGTGGAAACAGATTGAGGAGCTGAGAATGACATCTGGGTTTGTAATCTGGGAGACTGTGAGGATGGGAGTGCGCTTCACAGCTTTGGGAGGAAAGATTATGAGTTCAGTATTGGACATGTTGAGTGTAAGATGTCTGTGAGTCATCCAGCTGGAGATGTTGGATAGACAATTGGGAGATGGGAGTCTGGGGGTCAGGAGAGAGTAGTTAGGGCTGGAGAAGAAGACCTGAGAATCATTGGCATAGAGATGAGAATTTGGGGAGCTGATGGGATCAGCTTTTTCTAGTAGATCATAGGAAATGGGTAAGCTGAGAAACTGGGAGGCTAGGATTTTGAGTTAGTTGTCATCATGTATGTTGATGTCTCCTAGAGGGGAGGAGCATGCCATCTTTTACTAATTCCACTGACTTGTGACTTCCTGGATAGAGACACTCACTTTACCTTCACCGGTCTCCACTCTATACGTTCCCTTTGAGAGTCTTTTCTTTCTTTCAGTCTTCGGAAGGGATTCCTTGGTGGTCTTTCTCAGGGTCTTAATATTTTGCAGTCAGGCCTCACATTAGACTTGACTCACTTCTGTCCCCAGTCCAATACATTCTAGGCAACTTGGCAGAGTTGGGAGAGCCTTGGAGTTAGGGAGAATTGAGCTCAAGTCTTGTCTTTTACTGGCTTTGTGACCTTGAACAAGTCACAAAGGAAAAATTGACCTTTTTGTGCCTTAGTATTATCATCTGTAAAATGAGATTGGATTGGAAGGCTCTTCCAGCACCAAGTCAGCAATGCTATGAACTTCTGTGCATTTCTCCATTGTCCTTTGGACCACCCAGTCCTAGAATTCTTAGAGTTTGGCTCTCCAGGACTTAGGGCTGTAGAACATCAAGGGAAGATGACTAGGGTTGCAAAGTTTATCCTACTAGGCAGAAAACAAAGTCAACAGAGAGAAGCAGATCAGAGCTTTCTTAAGGGTAGAAAAAGGAATAAATGTAAGTCCTTCAAGAGCCAAGCAGAACCATCATTTAGGTGTGTGGGACCCTTGGACATTTATGTAAGAAATGTGTGCGTGGCTCAGTGAACACTTGCCAGTCCTGGACTATGGGCACTGCAGGAAAGGAGGCAATTCTTGTGTGAATAGCTGACCGCTTACAGGTTCCTATTCTCTTTCAAAAAATCCTTCCCGTTAGAAAAGGACTGAAAAAAGAGAGGAAGAGAACAGAAACTATCACAACCTATCTGGAAAGTTCATGTTACAAGGTCTAACTAGGTGCAGGCGGACCCATACATTTACTATAATATTGAACACTACTATGGGGTGGAGTGGATCGAGGAAGTACCAGGTCCAGCCTGCCCTTCCTTTCACTAGAAAGGGGTTAGTCAGAGGATTAGAGCTGACCATAGAAGTTTGCTCTTCCAGCTGAAACATTTTACAAAGAGGGAAAGTGAAGCTGGGGAAAGTTAATTGACTTGCCTAAGATTACATAGGTAGCAAATGTGGGGTGGAATGAGAACTCAGGTTCTCTGACACTGGAATCAGTACTCTTTCAACAGGTTGCCTCCTGGAAGACCAGAGCTCAAATCCCAACTCTGACCCAATGTGTGTAACCTTGGACAAGTCTGTGGACCTGTTCTGGTGTAGAGAATGAAAAGACCTCTTGGGCTCCTTTCAGCTTGAGATCTCTGCTCCTCTGATTGTTCCCTATACTCCTGCCCACCCCGACCCCCTGCAGCTCCCCATCCTGAGACCCCCTGGGGCTCCCTATTGGCCCTGGCTAACTCTCTCCCCTTCTCTACACCAGGGACCCTGGTTTCTCCTATCAAGCTGTCTTCTTTCTCTGACCTCTAGATTTTCGGGAATCTCTTTTCCCTGGACTTGTGACTGGACACTGATTTTCTTTGTCCCCACAATTCCATTTTTGTGTGTGTGTCAAAGTCAATGTAGAAAAGTAAAAATAAAGTTGCTAAGAGTTATGGGGAATGTGGTCTAGACAGGTGGGGGACAGATATGGAGAGTGGTGATGGGGGGAATGCCAAGTGCCCCAGCTTGGCCCTCATCCAAGGGACAGGGACAGCTGGATGGCAGCCTGGCCCCATGCCTCCCTCTCTTGGCCTCCTCTGTCCCCTCCTCTGCTTTTTCAAAGTGCCCTAGATCATAGAGTCAGAGATTCTCAAGACTCACAAAAGACCCCTGAGGTCATGGGATTAGACTCATGGCCCAGCCAGAAACCTCAGTCTGGTGGTCCTGATGGATGGTCATTCCTTCTCCATCTGAAGACTCCATCTCCAGGGGTGGAGAGCTCATTACCTCCTGGGACAGTAAGGGTTCCATGACTCAGAAATCTGAAGTTACATTTTTGGAAGGCTCCCCTTATGTTTATCATTACCAGATTTCAAATACTCAGATGGAGCTGTCTTCTCATTGTCTTGAAATCTGATTTCCACCCAAAAGGCTGGATTTCACTTATATAAACAAATTGTGGTGTTAGAGAAAAGCATCCAGAGGAGGTCTGGGGACAGTTCTGTCCTGCCCAGGAGTGGGGCAGGGGGAGGTGCAGGCCTGTGGTCACCACAGTGTTGAGTTGAGAGGAAAGGCAGATGATCAGTTTAGAGGTATTGAAGCAGGGGCATCATTGCTCAGACTGGCCATCCCATTGGGGTGTGGGTGATGGCAGAGCACAGTCCACCCCACAAATGTAGCAGGAGCAGCAGTGAGGTCTTGCATGGCATTAAAGGAAGAGCTACTCTGGAGATGCTGAGGTGTGGGTGAAGGTTCTCCTAGCTCCCACTCAGAGGCCTCTGTAACCACGCAATAGAGCTGGCATTGTGGGCACTCCCCAAGTGTCAGGCCAGACGCCCAGAACAAGCTGCCTTCCTGGAAGTGGTGCACAGACCGGGGATAGAATATGAAGTAACTGGCAGGGCCCTGAGGCCAGGAGGCTCTCTCCAGAGAAGGACAGAGAATCATGGTGGCCAAAGAAAACCACGCATCTGCAGCATCTACTCAGGGTTTCTTCCTCACTCTGAAAAACACTACAAGGGTAACTGGAGCCCCCATAGACTCCAGGGAGGCAAGTGCTCTTCCTCCTCTAAGCCTTAGTTTCTACCCTTGTAAAAGGAGGTAGTTGGACTGGGGGATCTACATCAGTGCTGGCGGTGAATTCAGCTCAAATGGGCTGAGAAGAAAAAGAAACAATTGTGATGAGGAAGAAAAAGGAACATTGTCTGAAGAACCTACTGTGGGTGCCCAGACACTCACCAGTCCAATATAAAAAAAAAACAGTTTATCAATTGGTTTTTCATTCATATCTGACTCTTTGTGACTCCATTTGGGATTTTCTTGGTAAATATACTGGGGGGATTTATTATTTCCTTCTCCAACTCATTTGACAGAGGAGGAAACTGAGGTAAACAGCGTTAAGTGACTATCCCAGGGTCACATAGCTGGTAATTGTCAGAGGCCAGATTTGAACTCCGAGCCCAGTGCCCTAACCACTGCCCCACCTAGCTGCCCAAAACAACACACCACACCAGGCACTGATCTGGGTACTGAGGACAATGAATGGAGGGGAGGAAGGTCAAGGACAACCACAAAATTAAAAAAAACCACAACCCTGCTGTATACTGGGAAAAATAAATAAAGGAATCAAGGAAGGGACAAGAGCTTAGTCCAGGGGAGTGAGACGATGGAGAAATAGAATCTCCAGCCTCCTCCCCACAGGAGCCTTTCCTGGTGCTCTTGTCCCCTTCCCTCCTCTCCCCTTCCTTCCCCTCTCTTCTCTCCCCTCCGCACACCTCCTTTGGTATATATTTGATCCATGTTGTCTCGCCTAATGGAAGGCAAGAGCCTTAAGGGTGGGGCCTGATACACAGTAAGCTTTTAATTAATGGTTAACTGATTGATCGTAAAAACTTAATGGATGCACCCTCGCAGTAAACACTGGCATCTAATGTGACTATGTGATTATAAGGAGAAGAGGCAGACAAGACCTGAGAGTGACAAAGGCAGTGTGTGGGGCAGAGTGCTGGACTGATCACAGACTTATCCTTTGCAAGCTAAATATTCGCATTCATCAAAAGTACCGCCCCCAAGGCAAAATGACTACCAGAAGAATTAATGTTAACAAATTAGAGCTTTTCTCTGAGCATGAACAGTTTGTTGTGACTTGGAGAGAAAGTTGAGCCAACATACAGTTGTCAATAGTGGAGCAAAAAAGTAGGCAGCTCTCAGAGATTTGGTGTACAGCACTGCATTTGCTCATCTGGGTCAGAACACTTACAAACACCAAGACTGGTTTGATGAAAATGATAGGGAAATTCAGAAGCTGCTAAATGAAAAACGAGAACTCCACAGGATTTACTAGCGGGATAGTTCATCCACCTCTAAGAAGGCAGCATTTAATTCCATCAAAAGTAAAGTACAAGCAAAGCTTAGAGAGATGCAGGATTCCTAGCTCAGTAAGAAGGCAGATGAAATTCAGTTTTATGCTGATAATAACAGGCCAAAGCACTTTTGTGATTCCCCGAAAGCTATTTATGGACCAAAACCTATGGTGCATCACAACTACTCAGTGCTGATGGAGCCACATTGATTGGTGATAAGGACATGATCCTAGAGAGATGGGCTGACCACTTCCATAGTGTTCTCAACAGACCATCATCAATCAATGCTGAGATCATTGACTGTTTACCTCAGGCTGAAGTCAATCTTTCCTTAGCTGAACTTCCAACTGAAGCAGAGGGTTTGAGGACTGTTAGGCTCTGTTCATGTGGCAAAGCACCTGGTGCTGATTCTACTCCAGCTGAGATTTATAAGGCAGGGGGACCATTGCTCATACAAAAGCTGACTGAAATTTTTCAGGTTATATGGTAAGAGGAGGTTATTCCTCAGGAGATCAAGGATGCCTCATTGTCCATCTGTATAAGGGTAAAGAGAATAGATTGTCCTGCGACAATCACGGGGGTGGGGGGGGGGTCTCTCTCTTAATCATTGCTGACAAGATCCTAACAAACCCTTAATAGGTTGATCCTTCACCTGGAAGATGGGCATCTACCTGAGAGCCAGTGTAGCTTCAGAAAGGACTGAGGAACAGTCAATATGATGTTTGCTGCCTGACAACTCCAGGAGAAATGCCAGGAGCAGAACAAAGGTCTGTGTATAACTTTTGTAGATCTGACCAAGGCCTTTGACACTGCTAGTTGTGAGGGCTTGTGGAAAATTATGTCAAAATTTAGTTGCCCAGAGAAGTTCCTCAGTATTGTACATCAATTTCACGATGGCATGTTTGCCTGTGTTCTGGATAATGAACAACACTCTCGTGCCTTCCCAGTCACCAATGGAGTGAAGCAGGGCTGTGTGCTTGCTCCCATGCTTTTTAGCATGATGTTTTCAGCCATGTTGTCACATGCTTTTAATGAGGATGAACACAGCATCAGGGTCAGCTATTGTACTGATGATAAATTCTTCAATTTGAAAAGGTTACAAGCCAAGACCAAAGTGGAAGGAGTGTTGGTGCATGATTTTCTGTTTGCAGATGATTGTGCACTTGCTCAGTGCAGCCTCTGAAGCTGAGATGCAACAAAGTCTGGATCAGTTCTCTGCTGCCTGTGCTCATTTTAGCCTAAAAATTAACACCAAGAAATAATATTTTATTGGTGAAAATGTGTCTAAGAAAGGTGCATTCTCCTCTGCTTCACCGCTACAGGCTAATGACCACAGTTCTTCTTACTGGCATTGAAACCTTACATCTTGGCTGTCTCTGTTCAAATGTGAGCTTCTGGATCCTCCGTCTGACTTTTCTAGTTCTCCCCCAGTCTCAGCAAGGCACATAGTAAGTACTTGCTGCGTCCCTTCCATTCACTTCATCATGCAGGAGAGTGTGACACCTGCATGATTCAGAACTCTGAAGCTCTTCTCTTTCATGTCTCTCATGTCTCCTGCTCAATCCTTTTTCTGTCCTTATCAAAGTGTCTCCTCATTCCCCCTCTCCCCATTTCCTAGAGCAAGGAATCCTCCCTGCTCTGGCCTCACTTTCCTCCATTCAAAATCGTTTTTATCTATCTATCTATCTATTTATTTATTTAACTTTTTACATTCATTTTCACAAAATTTTGGGTTCCAAATTTTCTCCCCTTTTATCCCCTCCCCCCACCCCAATACCCCAAGCAATCTAATTTTCCCTATCTCCAATCTGCCCTCTCTTCTGTCATCCCTCCCTTCTCTTGTCTCCATCTTCTCTTTTCTCCTGTAGGGCCAGATGACTTTCTATTCCTCATTAACTGTATGTCTTCTTTCCTAGTAGCAACAACAATACTAAACAGTTGTTCCTAAAACTTTGAGTTCCAAATTCTCCCCACCCCTCCCTCCCCACCCATTCCCTTTGGGAAGGCAGGCAATTCAATATAGGCCCTATCTGTGTAGTTTTGCAAATGACTTCCCTGATAGGCGTGTTGTGTAAGACTAACTGAATTACCCTCCATCCTATCCTGCCCCTCATTGTTTCTCTTCTGTCTTTTGATCCTGTCCCTCCCCAAGTGTTGACTTCAAATTGCTCCCTCCTCCCTTTGCCCTCCCTTCCATCATCGCCCCCCTTGCTTATCTCCTTCTCCCCCACTTTCCTATACTGTAAGATAGGTTTTCATACCAAAATGAGTGTGCATTTTATTCCTTCCTTTAGTCAAATGTGATGAGGGTAAACTTCTTGGTTTTTTTTTCTCAGCTCTCCTCTTTTTCCCTCCACTAAAAAGTCTCCTACTTGCCTCTTAAATGACATATAATTACCCCATTCCATTTCACCCTCTTTCCTCCCACTACATTTCTCTCTCACCATTTACCTTAATTTCTTTTAAGCTATGGTCCCATCCTATTCAATTCACTCTGTGCTCTCTGCCTCTGTATGTGTGTGCATGTGTGTATGTGTGTGCACGTGCATGCGTGTACATGTGTGTGTGTGGTCCCACCAACTACCCAGATACTGAAAAGTTTTAAGAGTTACAAATATTGTCTTTCCATGTAGGAATGTAGACAGTTCACTTCTGGTAAGTCTCTTAAGACTTCTCTTTGCTGTTTACTTTTTCATGATTCTTCTCATTCTTGTGTTTGAAAGTCAAATTTTCTTTTCAGCTCTGGTCTTTTCATCAAGAATGATTGAAAGTGGGGGCGGAGCCAAGATGGCGGAGTAGAAGGACGCATATTTACGAGCTCCGAGCCCACAACCCATGGAATTGAGGTAAAAAGAGATCCCCATAAATTCTGAATCACTGCAGGGTGTGCATAAACATAGGGGAAGAGATTTCCATTCCACTGAGCCCTGGAGAGCCGTCTCTGGGGTCCATCGCACCCCAGAAAGCAGACCCCACTCCCAGCGCTGCCCTGGCCGCGGCCCCAAAGAAGCTGACCCGAGCGGGCTTCAGAGAGGGAAGCTCCGGGGGAAGCTCCGGCAGCCGGGAAAGTCCCTCCGCCCACAGAAGCTACAGGTCAGTGAGAAAGAAGGCTGGGCTAGGGGAGGGGAGTGGAGCATCTCCGTGACTCGGGCCCCCTCGGGAGGAAGCTGCAGCGGCAGAGACGGGGGCAGGAAGTGGCGGAGGCAGAGGCGTGGGCGGCGGCTGAGGCGGCAGCGACCCAGGACTCAGGAATCCCCCAGCAGCAGGTAGGATCTTCAATACTGAAGGTCTTTCCAACCTGAGGGAGCTGAGCCTGGGAGACGGCCCTGCCCCCACCCTGCTCTATTACTGAAGGCCTCTGAATAAAACCCCTGAGGGAGCTGAGCATAGGAGGCGGGCCCCCCACCCCGCCCCCACCCGCTCCGTTCCTGAAAGTCTCTGCATAAAGCCCCTGAGGGAACCGAGCTTGGGAGGCGGCCCTGCCCCCACCCCTGCGCCAGAACTAAAGCTTGCCGCGGAAAGCGCATTTGAATCTCAGAGGCCAAGCACTAGCTGGGCAGATCCAGGCGGAGGTGGAAAGGAATCTCAGAAGTCAAGTAACTGGCTGGGAAAATGCCTAGAAAAGGGAAGAAAAATAAGACTATAGAGAGTTTTTTCCAACAAGTGCAAATGATCCAGACCTTCGGATCTGATGGCGAGGACGAGAACGTATTCTTGCCATCAGGGAAAGACGTGGAGGGCGGGGCCTCAGTATCCCAGATACCCCAGGGGGGTGTCAGGTGGGCTCAGGCCTTGGAAGAGCTTAAAAAGGATTTTGAAAAGCAAGTTAGACAGGTGGAGGAAAGACTGGGAAGAGAAATGAGAGAGATGCAAGAAAAGTATGAAAAACGGGTCAATACCTTGGTAAAGGAGACCCAAAAAAATGCTGAGGAAATTAACACGTTGAAAAATAGGCTCACTCAATTGGCAAAGGAGGTTCAAAAAGCCAATGAGGAGAAGAATGCTTTCAAAAGCAGAATGAGCCAAATGGAAAAAGAGGCTCAAAAGCTCACTGAATTTAATAGTTCTCTCAAAATTAGAATGGAACAGATGGAGTCTAATGACTTTACGAGAAACCAAGAAATCACCAAACAAAACCAAAAGAATGAAAAAATGGAAGAGAATGTGAAATATCTCATGGGAAAAACAACTGACCTGGAAAATAGATCCAGGAGAGACAATTTAAAAATTATGGGACTACCTGAAAACCATGATCAAAAAAAGAGCCTAGACATCATCTTCCATGAAATTATCAAGGAAAACTGCCCTGACATTCTAGAACCATAGGGCAAAATAAGTATTGAAAGAATCCATCGATCACCACCTGAAAGAGATCCAAAAAGAGAAACTCCTAGGAACATTGTGGCCAAATTCCAGAACTCCCAGCTCAAGGAAAAAATCTTGCAAGCAGCTAGAAAGAAACAATTCCAGTACTGTGGAAATACAATCAGGATAACTCAAGATCTAGCAGCTTCTACATTAAGGGATCAAAGGGTGTGGAATAGGATATTCCAGAAGTCAAAGGAACTAGGACTCAAACCAAGAATCACCTACCCAGCTCAGAATCTGACTTCTCCACCATGCCCCCCCTCAGGTACCTTCTGCTCCCCTCCCTCCTTGCCTGCTTTGTGTTGGTCTATCCAGAGCTTAGCCCATGGTAGGCACTTGATATATCCAGACTGATTGACCTGGCTGCCTCATAGATATGTAAGGGGCCTCAAAGGCCATAGTCTGACCCAGACCTGAATAAAAATCTTCCCTTTAAGTCTTAACAAGTGGTCATTTCTTTTGTTTGTTCTCAAAGAGGACCATGATATCAGGGAGGTGATGGCATGACATGCTGGTGAACTGGATTTAAGTGAGGCAGAGCTGTGTAGAGTCACTAGCCTCACTTTCTCCTCTGGAACCAACTGAGTCCAGTGGCCAGATACAGATCAGGATGACAAGAGATGACCCTGATGCAGTGGTCATTTAGCCTTTGCTGAGAGATGTCTCTCAAGGAAATCCTAGAACCTCAGAGGTAGCACGTTCCAGGTTTTTGGACTGTTGTTGCCCAACTTATTGAATTGACATAGAGACTTTCCCTCTATTATAAAGCTGAAATTTGTCTCTCTTTAACATCTGCCAGTGGCTGCTAGCTCAGTCCTCTGGAGCCGAACAGAAAACTAATCCTTTTTACCTGTGACCTCTAGTCAGGCAAGAAGCACGTATTGTCTACTCTGTGCTGGGAAATCCAAAGAAAGGTAAGAGAAAGTCTCTGTTCTCAAGGAGCTCACAGACAAAGAGGAGAGATAACCCCAAACAAGTCTGTGCACATAAGATACAGGCTAACTTGGGGTTAATCTCAGAGGGAAGGCACTAGCATCAAGGGATGGAGAAAGACTTCTTGTAGAAGATGGGATTTTAGCTGGAAGCCAGGAGGTAGAGAAAACAAGGGAGATGTCTCAGTGGAAGAACAGAAAAGAGGCTCTTGTCACTGGGTTACATTGGAGGACAGCTCTCATTTTGTCTCTAAGCAAACATTCTTCCTTCCTTCTCTTGATCCCCACATGGCATGATTTACAGCCTTTTTCCCAGCTTGGCTGCCCTCCTGTGGACACTCTGTCAAGGTTTCTTCTAGAAGATGGTGTTCAGAACTGGACACAACATTGCAGATGAGGTTTGACCAAGGCAGAGGTCAGCCTGAGATCCCCTTTTGGGGTGGGCTTTGGCCAAGTCATGCTGCAACATTACTGAATTCCAGACTTTGAGTAAGGAAATAGCCCCAGGGCTGGTAGCACAATAACACCTTAATGGTGGAAGGCAAGATTGCCAAAATAGTCTTAAAGCCTGGGTCTGACCTGTACTTTCCTGCTCAAAAATCTCCAGCTCCTCTCTATTGTCCCTAGGATCAAACACAACCTCCTTACCCTGGCATCTGTCAGTCTTTTCCTACTGATTCCACATCATTGTTCAATTGTGTCTGGTTTCATGACCCCATCTGGCATTTTGTTGACAAAGATACTGGAGTGGTTGATATTTCCAGCTCATTGTATGGATAAGGAAAGTGAGGGAGAATGTGATGTATAAAACATTCTAGAGACATAATTTCTGGGTAATCATTTGATTAATTATGGTTAGCAAATAATTAATAGGACAGTCTTCTGACCATCTCTCATGGACCTTCGATGGATCCTGGCAGCTTCTTGACATTCATATGCCCTTGGAAGAGTGGGTGTTCTCCGTAGATGGCAATCAACTCTGATTGGTTAAAATTAATTGGAAGAATGAGTATTATAATGAGAGGTGGATCTATTCCAATGAAAGACTGGTGGACATGACTGATTATATAACTCTTACTCCCAGACCACCCCCAACCTTGGGCAATGCCAATCTAGATAAAGGCTCTCTCTCCATGGCCTCCCCTCACTTGGGGGGGGGGGTCTGAACAAGAGTTAATCTGATCTCATCATCAGCAGTGTCCTGCAGATGCTGGCTGAATAACCTACAAGGGGCTGATTTCTGAATGAGGAAAAAGAAAGGTAAAAATCCTGGTCCTAATTCAATATTTGATTATTAATATGAGAAATCATTTCTCTCAAGGGTTAAATGACTTGCCCAAGATCACACAGCTAGTGTCTGAGGCTAGATTTGAACTCATGAAGATGTCTTCCTGATTTCTATTGTGCCACCTAGCAGCCCAGTTTCGCATTGTTCCCTCTCAGAGGCTTTATGTTATAGCAAAACTTCACCACATTCTGTTCTTTGAACAGGGCAGTCTACCATGACTTTGCCCAGCTAACCATCACGCTTGGCATCTTTTGCTTCTTAGACTTAATCCCACTTTTTTGTCAAGTCAAGGCTCAACTCAAAAGCAGCGTCCTACAGGAAATCTTTCTGGGTCTATAGTTTTTGGTGACTCCCCTACCCTTCAAAATTACTTTGGATTTATTTGTATATATCTTTGTATGTGGTGTTTGGCCTTTTTGTTCAGTTTCTAGCAGAGAGCAGGCATTTTATCCATTCTTGTTGAATTGACCTGAAGTCACCTCACTCAGTCGAACTACACCTTAGGATACTGAAAGACCTGGCAAATGTAATTGCAGAAGCATAGACAGGGAACCAGAGAAGAGCTAGGAGTTTGCAAATGACTGAAGTCTCCTCTCCTCCCAATGAAGTACCAGAGCTGAGGGATGTTGCCTGACCAATGTCAAGAAAGGCAGGAATTTGGGCCAGGAAGTTGGAGGATTAGTTTAAATTTGTTTTGCGTACAAACCACTGAGAACCTTCCTTAATAATTTCTAACTCTGTCAGATAATGGTATGGGACAATGGAATGTGATTCAGCCCCAGACACAGAATAGCAAAAGAAAAGACCTCAATCTTAGCTTCACGGTGGCACTGTCCCTTTTAGCTGGGACAGGAGACTCACTACCTGTGTGGTATCAGTCTCCCTTTAGAATAGAGATGCTTTCTGGTCCCTGCACCCTGGCAGAGGGAGTCAACAGAGCCAATAAATCAGGGCATAAAGAGACCACAAATCCAGTGAAGGAATGACAAGTGGAACAACTCCATGAGCAGAGTAGGAGGCAGCCAACAATACAAGATATTCTTATTGCTGGTCCTATCTGACTCTCCATGACTCGCTTAGGGGTTTTCTTGGCAGAGATCCTGCCAAATGTTTGCCATTTCGTTCTCCAGACAGTTTTACAGATGAGGAAACTGAGGCAGACAGAGTTAAGTGACTTCCCCAGGGTCACATGGCTAGGAAGTATCAGAGGCCAGATTTGAACTCAGGAAGATGAGTCTTCCTGACTCCAGGCCTGGTACTCTATCCACTGCAATGCCACCTGGCTGCCCAAAGAGACCTAGCATCGAGGACACCTGAAGGGCAGCAGAGAGGCATGAGGCACCACTAGCAGACACCAGCAATCCTGACCCATTAGTTATTTTGGCTCTGCCAGCGTTCTACTCACATGTATACTACAGACATGAAACATCGGTGAGATGAGGCTCTGTGATGACAAAACTAGGTGACTGGAACTTGAATGCCCAGATCCAAAGAGCCAATGGTACAATGTCATCTTGGGTGGCAGTATCTTGTGGAGAACCTCAGAGGTCTGTGCTTGACTTGAAGCTTGGTCACACACATGTTATGACAGTCAGGAAACAAAATAATCTTTATAAGTTGACTCAAGAAGGGATAAGTGTTGAGTCTTACGTTTGAGTAAAAAAAATTTATAAATATAAGAACGGGGGTATATGTGAGGGTGGGGTGTCTGAAAAAGGAGCTGAGGACTTGGGAGGATAGAAGCTCAAAGAGAGTCACCAGTGTGACATGGATGTTAGGCAACATTAGACATAGGGCTAGGGAGATGGCGCTCCTGCTGTCCTACCCTTTTAGCAGCTAGGTGACACGGTGGATAGATAGAGTACCGGGTCTGGAGTCAGGAAGATGAGTTCAAATCTAGCCTCAGATACTGTGCGTCCCTGGGTAAGTCACTTTACCTTGTCTGCCTTAGTTTCCTCAACTCTAAAATGAACTGGAGAAGAAAATGGCAAACCCCAAAAAGTGTCACAAAGAGTCAGATATGACTGAAAAAAGGACTAAATAACCACCACCACAAAGGAACAGTGATTAGATTTGGCCCCACCAGGCCAGGATTAGGAAGGCAAGGTCAGGTTTGATCTAAAGAAAGACTTCCTGAGGGGGCATCCCAAAGTGAAATGGGCTGCCTGGGAAGGGGAATTGTCATTCAGCTAGCTCAAGGACTGTCCACCTCCGAGATTCTTGGCTTCTGGGACCCCTACGTGGGAAACAAAAGGAGGAATTCTGTTTCTACCGGATAAAACTCCCCCCATCTTTGAGTGACAGCAGAATGTAAGGCAGATTACTTATTCTGATCAGAATCATGACCTAGCAGGGCCAGGCTTCTGATGAGGTAAAAGGTCAGAAGCTTGAATGCATGCTTAATGAGCTGTTTGAAGAGGGATCTATGGGGAAGGAGAATATGAAGCAGGAGGTTCGGGAGGCTGCATCCAAGCAATGGAAAGCAAGGCGGGAAATTCAAATGGGGAACAATATTAAAAAGCGTTGCATTTGTCTGAGCAAGCTCCTCTCCATTAGGGAGTGACCCATTCACTAGGAAAGTAGAATAACTGGCTAAAATAGAAGGAGGATTTTTCTGGTTTCACTGTACTGCTGTTTGTGTAGGGTGAGCATATTTCTCACACCCTGAGGTTCCTGAGTAGTCACATGAGTTCTGACATTTACTAAGCACTTTCCTGAAAACCCCTCCTTTGAGAATCTAAGTAATTGTCTTACATTTGAGGAAACTGAGGCCAGAAGAGGGCTTGACTCCAGTGAACTGTTACCACCTTTTGGGGCTAGGATTCAAAGCCAGGCCTTCTGTGTACGAGGTCAGTGTTCTCCCCTAAGATGCCACGCTGTGTGACTGTTCCCCACCCCATCTCACCATCACCCACTCTGACTCATGCCCCCTTTAGAAAGGGAACATGTGCTTGCTTTCATATGTGTAACCATTCCATTTTCAATGAGCATTTTATTGTCAGCTTTTCAGACTATACGGGCATATTCCTACTAACTTTTTGTCTCCTGGGAAATGAGGGAGGGGGCCCAGGAGGCCGGAAAGCCCCACCTAGTGGCATTTCCCTAGAGAGCCTCCAATGACCGAACTGACAAGCCCTGACTTCAAGTGCCTGACACTATACAGGGAGAGAGTCACAGGGGAGCTGACAACCAGTATGACACTTCACATGTGATGGGCCGTGTAGAAAGGCTTCTTCTCAGCCAGTCCTCTGCCGGACACACTGCTGTCTTGGGAGCAGATGTTCTCCATAGGCTCCGTTGCATTTTCAGAACTGGCTTTCCTTGGGACCTTACATCGACTTCATCTGAAATTTATTGTGCGTGATTAAAGGATACCAAGGGGCCTATGTGAAACAAGTGAGTGAAGCTATGTTATTTTCACCCAAAGGTTTCCTACAGTTTGACTCAATTAAAAAAGAGATCCGGATAAACCAGGAATAAAGCCAAGTGGAAAGCTGTATTAGGAGGGAAAGTCTGGTCTGGAAACATGGAGGCCCGTTACCTGTTTCTCCCTTCTTTATGCCCACAGAGACCCGGCAGGGGTGATGAGTGGGGTTAGGGATGGGCTACAGTGTCACTGCAAAGGTTCTCTGGGAAAATTAGGATTTCATTGATGCAGCCTCATCTAAAGCGAGTGACTGGCTGATGAGGGACCAACTGATGGATCTCCAGCGCCATCATCTCCAAACTTGAGGCCAGGTTGGCACTGGACATTTACGAGGAATACTAAAGAGGAAATAAAGACATTTTGGAAAGTCAGGGTACATCCTGACTTGGAATATTCTTTCCTGGGGACTGTGTGGAGGTTCTGGGGGTGTAGACGGTGCAGGGCTGCAGAAGCAGCTGCCATCAGCCTCTAGGTGGTCTCAGGAGAGCCTCTCTCGGCCTGGTCTCCTTGACGGGCACCTGTTCAGATGCAAAGTTATTCACTCTGCAGCTGGAAATTGTACGTGTTAGTCTTCCATTGGTTGACGTCCTCATCAATCATGCTGCGCTCGGTGAAAGTGACGTTCCCCTCGGCGTCAATGAGAACAATGGTATTGGTTCTGAAAGAAGCAATGGCAGAAGCCAGTTAATGCCCCCTGCTTCCCGGGAGGGCCAGCCTCCTTTCCAGATCCCAGGGAATAGGGCAGTGTCCAGTTAAACAGGCAGAGAGGAAGCCCAAACCCCCAAGGTGCTAAAGGGCAAGAGGCAGAGCAGAGAGACTTAATGAGAATGCTTTAATATTGATGAGTGTGTGCAATGAGCCTCGGAGAGAAAATTGACTTGTGGGGAGCCATGGGTTGCACGCAAACCAAATGAAGCCCACCTGTCTTTGTGCTTTATTTAACTTCATTTCTTTTCTAAATAGCTCCTTTCTCTCTCTGAGGCTTGGACACATTTTTCCACATCACAGACTCAGAGAGGCCCTACTACAAGCCTCTTTCAAGACCTCCCCATGGGCTTCCTGGGCTAGGGAGAGAGTCCTGACTTTCTCCTAACAGTAAGAGGGAGAGTAAGAGTGTCCCCAGCCCACACATGGCCTCCCACTTCTGTGTCCATCATATGGTGCCCTGATCCTTCCCTAGAACTTGGGTCTTCTTTGCTGTCTGCTGAAGGCTGCTCGAGGCTTCCTTGAGCATCAGAAATTCCCCCAGGATTGCCAGACAGACCCCACTGTTGGGGAAGCTGTGTGACCAGGTCCTGTGCCCTTTGGGCACACTGAACCATGGATCTGGTGTCAGAGGCTACAAGTCTGAACTCAGCTGTTCAACTTTCTGTTGGGAGACTGGGTAAACTGGTCAACCTCTACCGATCTACATTTCCTCACCAGTCAAATTAGGACTTTTTTAGCTATAAGTCTTATGACTTATGAAACCAAGTCAATAGGGCAGCTGGTGGTACAGTGTGGAGGGTGCTGGGCAAGCAGTCAGGAAGAACAATTATAAAAGGATTTGCAAAACTCTAGGAATGTGTACTCTTCTCGGAATCCTCATGGCTATTTCCTCACTTTCCAAAGGTCACACACAGAAGGAGAACCCAGGCCTGCTGCTACCCCTCAGGACACCCTCTTTCTGCTTTGCCTTCTCAAAGTCCCCTGGGCCCTCGAACTATGAGGGAAGGGAAGGAAGGAACAGGGAGCACAGCACTCCCAGTCCCTTCCCTTTCTCCTGCTATTTTCTGAGGCCCATCCCTGCTCATGTCCCGTTTCTCTCATTTCCTCCACAGGTCCTGTAGTTCTGCCCTCCCCGGACAGCATTTCTCAATCAATCCCCTTTCTCTGGCCACACAGCAGGCCCAGGTCATCACCTCCCTCAGATCACCACAATAGCCTCCTAGTTGGCTCCCCTCTGTCCATTTTCTCTCATCTCCAGAGCTGCCCAAAGAATCTACTTAAGGCATAGGTCTGTAGGCACTGCCCTATCTCAAGGAGAAGGATAGAGCTCAAACAAACTCCTCAACCCAGAAGGCCCTTCAATGACCCTCCACACCCCTCTTGCCTGGCTGCATGCATACAGAGACTCATCCAGTCAGAAGATTCCCAGCTCAAGTGCAGACTGGCTACATTCCCTCCTCCCTACAATGACATTAGAGCCAGTCTTAGGTATCTGGAGGCCTAGGCTCTGGCAGAGGCCTAGATTGGCTCCCCTAGGCATCTGGGGCAGAACGGGGAGCATGGGAGGGTCAAAGGGGAGGGGATGACAGAACAACTTCCTGCCAATCAGAGCCAGCCCAAAGAGGGATGGATGGCCCTCACTGAGAGGTCATGCACCTGCCCTTCCTGGAGGTCTGGAGCCAAGGCTGACCTTGGTTAGGAATCTTCTACCCAGGGCATTCCCCTAGGGAGGTGGGAGGGCCTCTGTGTGACAGTGAATCTGGGAATCAGACTTGCTCTGCTCCAAGCCTTCCAAGTGTGGTATGCTTACTTCAGGGATAGAAACTGCGAGGCCCTGGTCTGCTTGCAGTGAGCCATGAGTGAGAGAAACTTCCTTGGCAGAAAGCCATGGGTAAGTCCAAGCCTGTGCTACCCCATATTCTTTTCTCTATCCAAGGCCCAGGAGAAGAACTCCCTCCTCTAGGAAGCCCTCCTGATGGCCCCAGGTAGCAGCAATTTCCCTGCACACCCCACCCAGTGCTCACCAATATGAATTTGGCCTTTCCTGGGCACTTAGCACATGGTACCAGAGTTCCTTATGTATCTGACTCATCCCTCCTTGGTGGACCCTGAAGGCAGGGTCTCTGCCCAAGCACAGCCCAGGGATGGATAAGAAGGTTAATAAAGCTTTGTTGAATTAAATGATGAACCTTCACAAACTAAGTCAATATCATCCATTCACTTTGCTTTAAGGCCTTAACTATATCAATATATTTTCACCTGGTGCCGTATCCCGGACAGCGTACACACACAGCTGCATATTTATTCAGGATGGGCAGGATATAGTCCTTGCCTTGGTCCTCAATGGCAGGGTCTGGCAGCTGGCTGGGAAGACAAAGACCAGAGGTCAAAGAGCCCCAGCATCCGCTCTCACATCGGCCCCAGGCCGAAGGTTTCATCCTCATTCCTCGGTTTGTGTCCAGTCACTCTCATCTCCAGGTTTTCTCACTCATCCCCCATAGTTAAAGACCTCACCCCCACAACCCATCTCCATCCACTTTTTCCAGTCTTATCTCACGTGAATCTTCTGTGCTTATGTGTACAGATCATCTAGCTACTAACCCTACATCTTCTTCTGGTTGGGGGGAAGGGAGAGGTCCTTGTTCGATAAGGCCTGGGACTACTCATGCAAAAGAGCATACACGTACAATAACAGTCTATATACAGAACAGTTAATCCATAGCAACACTGACATTATAAAGAAGTTCTGATTTAGTCCTATCCTTTGCATAAAAAATTCAAAGATATGTCTAGTCTATATTCATTCAAGCTATGAATTATCTTTTTGATCTCCAAGATCCTTCACATTCCAAATTCTTTGATTCTATGTCTTAATGCTTTATTGACTTGTCAGATATTGATTTACATCAGACACTATTAAGCTGTATGCTAAATATATTTCTATGAATATGAGTTAATTCTCTGATGCTGTGAGAAGTTTGGATACTTGTCACTTATGAAAGTCTTTAAGAAAAACATGAAACAAGACCTATCACTGACTTGTCAAATAACTTAAGAGTTGCATGTGAATTACTATCTGACCTGTCTTGGTGGAAGTTTGATTACTGGTATGAGGGAAGGTCTAGTCAAAGAAAATCAGAGCCTCCAGGACAAAAGTAGGGCAAAGTTCCTACCAAAATACACGTCACCTTCTAGCCTAAAGACTGTTTCTAAAAAGGAAATGAGAAAAGGAGAAGAGACAATTTTCTGGAGGAATTCAAGCAAATATTTAAAAAGCTTAACAATAAGACACACAACAAAACTGAATAAACATTAGTTTTCTAAGGAGGGAAGAGTTGTTTTGGTCAAATAAATTATCCCAATTAGATCGTAACACAGTTTGAGTTCATCCCCAAACTGCTAAAATCTCCAGTTCATTTAGTCTCAATAAAGACTAAATAAAGCTTGGCAATGTCTCTGTTCCACCAGATTCTTGGTTTCCTGCTCAGCCTGTCAGATGTGGAAGCGTACTAGTGAAAACTACCACGCCTTGGTAAAAGCACAATGTGATTACTAGCGCGCTTCTCAACTCCCTGAAGAATACACTGGGGATGCTGGTGAGCTTCTTTGGTGCATGTTGGACTTCTGACCGGAGAGAAGCTGCATCTTCCTTGTCTCTGATTTGTCAGACTTTGCTCACTGGTGGGAAGTTGGTCAGAAGTGGAGACAGCCCTGTACTCTGCTTTCCAAGTAAATCAGCTATCTCACCATTGTCTGAAGGTGCCACATGTTGCAGTGACTGGGGGACATATCTCTCTCTACTCTGTGTCTAGCACCAGGGTTTATCTTTTCAAGCTAGTACCATCATCAAAATGCCATTGTCTTCTGTTCACTCAAATCTGACCCTGGCTGCAACAGCCAGTGGGAAATCTGGCTCTGACTGATCCCCATTACCAGCGCAACAACTGCTTGGGAGATCCTCCAATTGTCAAGAAAAGCTTTGATTTCCTTTTATCATGCAACTGTCTCACCTCATTAATTCCTCTACTTTATCATCTACATTTAGGCCCTTTTCTGAGGCTTCAAAACTGTGTGATCTCTGACCCATGCTATCTGCATAATGACTGGGAGACATTTTTCCATGTGAAATGGACAGCCTTTCATTACTTTCTCTCCCATTTTGATTAGTAGTACAACGTTGTGGGGAAGTGTCATCACTGTTGATGGGTGATGGGGACATTTCCAAACATTGAGTCTATGTGGAAGCTGTAGATGTTGAGGAAGGTTCTGGTACACGGTTGGTACTATTTCCATAGGAAACACCTCCATAACTGGGCCTTTTCCCAGATTTGTCATTATGTTCTTGATCAAAATGAGGTAAAGTTTTCAAAGCATGGAGAATTTCGTGTTTGGTGATTCCAGTACGTCAAAGATGCTGAAGCTGGTCTATTTACTTATAGTAAGTATAGGTTCATCTGTGGAGTGAGGCATGGTTTCCAGCAAAACCACAGGAAAGGAACTGAGCATACTTTACATGAGGAAGGGAAGTCAAAATGCTTTTAGAAGTCTAGCAGCATTATCTACCACTCTCTGGGAGCTCCCCCATCTTCTGCGAAAGGATGGTGGCAGCCAGTACCTTCCTTATGTTTCTCTTAACTCCTTAGTTTGCACTTCAAAATTTTTATGTAGCTCTGGTCTTTTTTATCAAGATTGCTTCAGTAAAGGTCCATTTCCCCCTCCTATGGCATCGTACTCAGTTTTGCTAGGTAACTTATTCTTGGAAGCCCACATCCTTTATCTTCTGGAATATCATTTTCGAAGTTCTCTGCTCCTTTGTAGTGGTGATTGCTAAATCATGTATGATCCTAACTATGGCTCCTTTCTTTCTGAATGTTTGCAGTATTTTTTTTTTGACTTGGAAATTATGGCTATCATATTCCTGGGAGTTTTCATTTTTCTGTTCCTTTTAGAAAGTAATAGATGAATTCTTTCTATTTCTACTTTGTCTTCTAGTTTTAAGAGATCTGGGCAGTTTTCTCTCATGTTTTTGAATGTGATGTCTAGATTTCTCTTTTGTCATGCCTTTCAGATAGTTCAGTTGTTCTTAAATAATTTCTCCTTGGTCTCTTTTCTAGTTAGTTTTGGTTTTTTGTTTTTGTTTTTGTTTTTGCTATGAGATACTTTATATTTTCTTCTACTTTTATTTCCTTTATTTTTCATTGTCTCATGGAGTCAATAGCTTCTGTGTGGTTCACTTTAATTTCCAGGGAGTTTCTTGCTTGGGTAAGATTTTGTACGTCTGCAGAGTCATTCATTTCTTTTCCAACGGTTTCATCTGTGTCTTTGCCAATTTTTTCTTTAGGGCTTTAATTTCATTTGTAAAAATGATGTATCTCTTCCAGGAATTTTAGTTGACCTTGTGCCTTAGCCATGTTGTGCTCATAAATGTCTTGCGGTCATTCCCTTCTTCTGGGTTTGTGTCACCATAGCTGCTTTTTATGGGGAGAGTTCTGTTGGTTTGCTCACTTTTCCAGCTTTCAAATTTTATGTTAGGGTTGGCCTTGGTGCACTTTTGTAAGAAATGTTTGGATAAGTTTTTGCTACTTTTAGTTAATAAATATTTATTAAGCACCTACTATGCACCAAGGGTTGTGCTAAGTACTCTCTTTAGGGTATTCAGTGCGGTTGTATTCCAGAACCTCAGGGACAGGTCAGGCTGAGAACTAACCTTCCAGTGATTCTGAAATGGTCTCATCCAGGGTGAAGTCTTATTTTTACTCTCCTTGTCAGAGTTCTACAAATTCCTGACTTGGGTCTGAGTCTGAACAACATACTTGTGTGGCCTTCCCCTGATTGGAGTTCCAGTAGATTGCTGCTGGACTCAGCCACTATCAGCTAGCTAGAAAGCTCTGCTGGTTCACAGTAGCAAAGCAGACTGGGGCAAAACATGATGACAAAGGCTCCCCTCTGTCCTGGGATTCCTGTAGGCTTTGGAATGTGCTGGGACCCTGCTTGACTCCTGGGCTCTGAGCCACACAGCTGCTGCTGGAGTCTGAACTTGCTCCTTGCTTGTACATGGTTTAGGGCCACAACTTCTCCCCATTGTGGACTGCCACTCCTAGGCTCAGGCCCCCTCCTCAGTCTGCCCTGAATCAGTAACCTGAGCCTGAGGAGTGAGGGACAGAGTGACCAGCTTGCACCCATTTCTTCCCCGGTATAAGTGAGGACCTTCTTTGTTGAATCTGGAACCTTCTCTTGTCCTTATTGTAACTGGGAGCTGTGAGTGTTTCTAAGCTTGAGTTACTTTTCCCTGGTTTCTGTAGGTACTCATGAGAGAACGTGCCCTTGAAGTGGAAGGTGGGCAGCAGCCGTTTTCACTAGGTTGTTCTTCCTTGTTTCAAAGAGGACTGATGACATCACAGGCAATGTTTTGACTTGTGTGTGAATGGGAGCTGTCACATGGAAGAGGTTAGACTTGTTCTGCTTGAGCCCAAGAGGCACCTCAAGGCTTGATGCCAGAAAACCTCCCTAACACTTGTTGGATCATTTCAGTTGTATCCTCTTAACAACCCCATTTGCCATTTCTTGGCAAAGATACTGGACAAGTTTGCCATTTCCTCTTCCAGCTCATTTTACAAATGAGGAAAGTGAGAGCATCAGGGTGAAGTGACTTGCCCAGGGTCACACATGTAGTAACTGTCTGAGGTCAGATTTGAACTTGGAAAGATGAGTCTTCCTGACTCCAGGTCAGGAGCTTTATGCACTGTGGCGCCCCCAGCTGTCAGTCCTCTTCTAAGGTAGAATGGGTCACCTCAGGAGGTGTGTGTTTGTCCGTCAGCTGCTGATGAAGACCATGCCATCAGAGACATGACTTGTACTTGGCTTTTTTTTTTTTTGAGTGAGGGAGGGCTGAGTTCAAATCTCACCTCAGACACTTGACACTCACCAGCTGTGTGACCTTGGGCAAATCACATAACCCCAATTGCCTCATCCTGGGTCATCTCCAATCATTCTGATGAATATCTGGTCACTGGATTCAGATGGCTCTGGAGGAGAAGTGAGGCTGGTGATCTGTACAGTCCTTCCTCACTCAAAACAAAATCAAGTGCAAGTCATGTCTCAGAAGGTGTGTGTTCTTTCTCATCTGAGGTCTTTGAACAATGGTAGGACAAGCATTTGTGAGATCCACCCCCAAGATCAAGGCCTGTCACAAGGTCAGATGGATCCACTCTGGCATCCAATGAATCAAAGATGTCACCACAATTGGGTCATAAAATCAAAAAGAGAAGATCCATCAGAGCAGATGGAAGTCCTGGAGGCTGGGCAGGGTGGGGTAGGAAAGGCACTGGAAACCTCCCAGAATCCCCTTTCCACCTGATTCCCCTTCAAATGCTTGAAGCAGCTGTCCTGTCCACATTCAGCCTTCTGTCCTCCAGGATAAACCTTCCTGACTCCTTTAAATGATGCTGGTATGAGGAAACCTGAGATCCTTCACCACCTGGCATGGCCATCCCCTCCTCACCCCCGCCCCTTGGAACAGCTTGAGTGTTCTCAAGCTGAGCACAGTGAGACCATTCTTGATGTCCCCACCTCCCCATCTGTGAGTCCTCCCACAGGTTTCCCTTCCTTCATATTACTACTGTCTATGGTTAAGGGGTGCTGCTGGGGGGGTTCTCTGTGAGGCATGCAGTTCACCAGTTGAACTGTTTTCTTCTCATGATCCATCCATCCATCCCTACCACCCTGTATACTTTTATGGAAGGAGAGATTTGTCTATAAGAGGGGTTTCCTCTTTTTCTCCTACTCTCTTAACTCCTTATAATGTGGCTTCTAACATTATCAATGCACAGAAACTGCTCTCTCCATCTATTACCATGGAATGAACACAGTAGATGTTTACTAAATGTCAAGTGAATGCAACTTCACTGCCTATCACCTTGTCTTTTCTAGTCAAGATACATTAATCAGTGTCCCCCAAGACTGCATCAGTGGCCACTGGAATGTCTCCTTCTTTATGGGGAAAATACCCAAAATATCTGGCTGCTCTCTTATTGAGGTGTGGGCACGTTGCCCGGCAGCCAGAGTTCCTGGGTGCTTATCTTGTGCAGTCACCTGGCCCCTCCCCTGACACCTCTCCTCCTCCTCCCACTGGAAGTCAGGGAGGTATGTGTTGGCAGGTGGTCAGAGAAGGGCATTCAGTGGAGAGGAATTCTTACCATTCCTGATTATTCATTACTTTGAGCAGCTCAGAGATCAGGTCCTCTCTGGTAAGGTCCTGGCTTTGGTCGATCACATCAACAAAGAGCTGCTTCCCATACTGAAGTTTCTTCCAAGGGGTCTCCAAGAGAGAATTACTCAATCCATACACACCTATGGATTTGAAAATTCTTTTAAAAACCAGATTCAGAACTGCTTGGCCAGCTCAGCCCAACAGAACAGCCTGGCTTATTTTGTGCACTCATGGTAATAGCCCTGAGTTCACACTTTTTTCTAGTACTTCAGCATTTACCAAACTCTTGAATGACTGACCTCATCTCATGGACTCTTCTGGCGCCATCCCTGTTGTGGGCAAATTCTACTGAGAGAACTATAGAGATGGCTATCTGAGCTCTCTCCAGGTCTTTTTCAAGGTTGGAAACTCCTTCCCCTGAGGGTGGTCATCTGCTCTAGAACCTAACCTCCCAGGACATTAGCAGTAAGCAGAAGGAGGGAACCTGGTGACTTGTCCAGGGACATGCAGTTGGGAAGAAACAGGAAGGGGACTGGCACCACAGTCTGCCTCCTTTTGAAACTGTCTGTTTGCAACAAAACTACAAGCTTCCTTATTCCCATTTCACAGATGAGGAACCCAAAGCTCCACTGGGTTCACTGAGAGTTAGTATCTACACTGACGACCGCTCCTGACCAGCAGCCAAGCGCTCTCCTTTCCAGGCTGCCTGACTGGGGTCTCTACCATGGAGGGCTCTTTCTGATCCCTCCCCTGAGGCTTGTCACAGGCCCCAAGGCTGAACAAACGAGACAGGCCAAAGGCGTATTTCCCAGGGAAACTCTCTCATTTTCATTGGGTGCTCAGCGCCTATATGAAATATTTACCTAACTCATCAGTTTCTGTTGAAAATAAAATTTTCAAAATTTTCCAGAAGCGTAATATTCTAAATTAAGCAAACTCAATTATGTGTGTTCACAATGACCTTATAAACCGAAAAAACTGATCTAGTACAAAAAAATCAGATTCTTCAGTTTGGAAAAGCAACAGGTACTCCATGGAGGGACCTCCATGGATATAAACAAGAAGGGAGGAGAATGGTCAGACACACACATTGTAGAAATGTACCCAAGAGTCAGAGAATGCAATGTACTAGGTTAGAATGTGAGAATGGGAGGGCTGGGAAGGAGCCTAGAACAGAGAGTGACAAGAGAAGGAAGGGTCTTTGGATGACAGAATGTACAAGTCAGAAGGGTCCTCAGAGCTTAGAAAGTCAGAGCTGGAATGGCCTTAGAATATAGACCAGGAAGGACAAACTATTACAAGCAACAAGGAAAAAAAAATTACATATGATGGTACCACAATTAGAATCACACAAGACCTAGTGTTGGTGATACTAAAAGATTGCAGGTCTTGGAACACTATATATGGAAGAGCAAGAGAACTGGGCTTCCGGCCAAAAAATATCATACCCAGAAAAGTTAAGCATAATTTTGAATGGAAAAAATTGGACATCTGATCAACTGTCAGACTTTCAAGACATTGTTAAAAAAACAACAACCCTGAAATCAATAAATCTGACATACAAGAACTAAGAGAAATATAAGGTACATACCAATGACCAATTACAAGGGACTCAATAAGGATAGAATGTTTACCTTTTATGTGTGGAAAATGTCAAACCTATGTCCAAGATTGTTACTTATAAGAAAGCTTGGGGCAGACCTGAGTATGATATGACTTTAAAAAGTAAAACCATTCAAGAGCAGCTAAAAGAGTAATTAGTCTATACAAATGAGGTGCAAGAGGAAGAACCAATACAGAGGAATTAGATGGGGCTGTTAGTTCTGGAAACTTACTTTCATTAGGAATGAGTTTAAGAGGGGAAAATACATATAAATCTAGGAGTATATAAAAGTCTTCAAAATTTAAAAAAGAAATAAAACTCTAAGGGGATAAGGAGAGGGGAGAAGATAAAGGAGAGATCTTTAGAGGGGAGGGTGAAGGAATAGGTTAAAATGGGGGTAAAGAAGGATGTTTAGATTTAGGGGAGTGGGAGGAGAAGGAAGGGCTTGTTGGAGTGGGAATAGGTTAAGTAATGGGAGGGCAAGGTAGCAGGTAGAAGTAAAGTAGAAGAGTTAGAAGAGATGGGAAAAAATAGTAATACATAAACATAAAAACAAGATTGGGAGTAGAATCTCTTAGGGAAAGCATATGCTTCTATATGTATGTGTATATATGTGTATGTGTATGTATCTGTCAATACCTATATATTGTATCCATGCTCACTTGTAGCCTTGGGGTGGTGGGTAGGGAGGAGGAAGGGGGAAAAACAAAGTAAAAAGCATAGGGCAGAGAACAGAAGAAAACCTACAAGGAAGCAAAGATGAGCTGGACAGCTCCCGGCTTCAAGCTGCCTTTGCTCCTCTGGGTTTACTGGCTGCATTTCTTGCTCAAAGATCAAGCCTCAAACCCAATTCCCTTTGGAGCTCATAGACTGGACAAGTCCCCACCCACCTAGCACAGAGTGGATTTAAATACTAAATTGTAATGGTTTCTCTTTTGCCCAGGAACCCCGAGCATCTTCTCCCAGTTAGATTTTTTTTGTTTTGTTTTGATTAAAGGGGCCATTCCTTGGGCAACTACTTAAAGAAGCCAATTCAATGAATGGGTGTGTCTCACTCAAAGTGAAGGTTGTTTGTCGTTCTCTAAGAAGACCAATGACATCATGGCTTGCAAGTGAATTGGATTTCAGTGAGGCAGGGCTGCGCAAAGTCACCAGCCTCACTTTCTCCTCCAGAGCCATCTGGATCCAGTGACCAGATATGGGTTAGGATGGCTGGAGATGGCCCCAGATGCAGTAGAAGGCCTTGGCCTTTTCAAGCTAAAGTCTTTCCCGGGTCTCAGTCTGTCCGAGTCAACACCCATTAGTGATTAAGGCTAGGTAAGAAATGAGCCAAAGAATGGTCTCTTTTACCTAGTCAAAAAAAAAAGAAAATCAACCTGGGTGGGGAAGACCCTCAGGGGTTCTGGCCAGAACAGGAACAATTGCTATTCACACTCACTCTGAGCCATCAGAGCCCAAATAATGACCAAATGAGGCTCAGGCTGGGACCTATTGCTTCTATTTTGGAGGGAAATGAAGGAAGAATACGGGATATCTGCTCATATAATTGGGGTGCTCAGTAGAAATCTACATAAACAAGGAGGATGGGGCTGGGGGCGCAGGTGGCATTTGAACCTCATTCTCATCTGAAGTGGTCAAAGGAACACATGCAGTTGGATACAGAAATACATTTCACACAAGAAGGAAACAAGAGGGAAAGGAGGGAATGAGAATGAGGGTAGATTGAGGGCAGGATTAGTTCTAAGCAAAATAAACTAAAGACTTCACAAATATTTACAGCGCTCTTTTTGCAGAGACAAAAATTTGGAAACTGAGGGGGCGCCTGTCAATTGTGGGAGGACTGAATAATTGATGGTATATAAAAGTAATGGAATGCAATTATTGTCTTGTGAGAAATGATTGTCTTGTGAGACAAAGAATTAACATAGAGTGAAGGGAGCAGAATAAGGAAAAATAATTTATACAATGACAAAAATAGTGTGAAGCCAAACAACTTTAAAGCCTCAAGGACTCTGATCTGCAAAGTTACCAATCATGATTCCAGTAGTCACGATGTAGTACACTACCCATCTCCTGACAGACGGGTGATGGACTCAGACTGGTTAGAGGGTCTGGAAGAGGATCCAGCAAAAGACACAGAGAAGGAGCAGTCAGGGGAGCGGGACCTGAAAACCCCAAGAGAAGAGAGGACCAAGGAGGAGAGAGTGGTGGACATGGTCAGAGACTGCAGAGAGGCCAAGGTGGCTAAGGTCTCTTTGGAGAGAACAGTTTCAGTGGAATGACAAGGTCAGCCTCGGATGGTAAGGAGTGAAAGGAGAGAACATGGAGGGCCCTCGTGTAGATAGCTTTGTCTGGGAGTTTAACCACAAAGGGCAGAAGTTAATGGGTGGAACAATCAAGTGATAGGGGAGACATGGGAATGTTTGAAGGCGGAAGGGATGAGCCAGCAGAGAGGGAGAGACTGAAAATAAGTGATATCGTGGGCATAAGATGAGGAGGAGAGACGGGGCAATCTGGGAATGGGGTCAAGTGAGCAGGTGGAGGGAGTGTCCTTGGTCAGGAGTGAGGTGACTTGGTCATGTGAGACCAGGGAGAAGGAATTTGAGTGCCAGGACATGAGGAAGAGTGGAGAAGAGGAAACTTACAGAGAATGGCCTCAGTTTCTTCTGTAAAAGATGGAGAGAACACTACAGAGAACTCATGGCATCAAAAAATTAAAGCTAGAAGGGATATCAGAGGTCGTCTAATCCATGGGCCTCATTTTACAGATGAGAAACTGAGACCCAGTTAAGTAGCATAGTGGAGAGAGCTCCAGGTCTCGAGTTAGGAGGACCTGAGTTCAAATCAGGTCTCAGACACTACTAGCTGTGTGACTCTAGGCAAGTCATTTAATGGTTGTCTGCCTCAGTTTCCTCACCTGTAAAATAGTGATGATAGTAGCACCTCCCTCCCAGGGTGGTTGTGAGAAAAAAGGAGAAATTAAAAAGTTACTAGCATAGTGCCTGGCAGAGAATAGGTATTTAAAAAATACTAGCAACAATGATGGTGATATAACTTTCCCCAAAGTCACACAAGAGTGGGCATTCAAACCCATGTCCTCTGATTTCCAATCCAGTGCTCTTTCCACTGAGCCTCCCAAATGCTCGACGGCAGGGGGCTGAGCAAATCGATCTTTTGCCATCCTTTCCCTTCTCTCGCTATAAGGTTCTGGGTGTCTCATGAATAGAGGCTGGGAATTTGCTTTGGGGATCAAATGTCAAAAGCCTCCTTTTGTTGTCGCTGAGTTGTCTCAGTCATGTCTTGACTCTTGGTGACCCCATTTGGGGTCTTCTCACGAAGACACTACAGTGGTTTGCCGTTTCCTTCTTCAGATCATTTTACAGATAAGAAACTGAGGCAAACAGAAGCTGCTGAAGTAAGCACAGTACTCGGATAGTAAGAAGTGAAAGGAGAGAACCAGATTTGAACTCTCCAGGCCCAGTATTAGCCTACACACTGAAAGGAAAGGATAAAATTTAAAAGTCGTCCACCTGTCACTCACCACGACTTTCCTTGGGTTCAGAGTTCTTTTTTTCTTTTCTTTTTTTTAAAATTTATTTATTTAACTTTTTACATTCATTTTCACAAATTTTTGGGTTCCAAATTTTCTCCCCTTTTATCCCCCCCTCCCCCCACCCCAATACCCCAAGCAATCTAATTTTCCCTCTCTCCAATCTGCCCTCTCTTCTGTCATCCCTCCCTTCTCTTGTCTCCCTCTTCTCTTTTCTCCTGTAGGGCCAGATGACTTTCTATTCCTCATTAACTGTATGTCTTCTTTCCTAGTTGCAACAACAATACTAAACAATTGTTCCTAAAACTTTGAGTTCCAAATTCTCCCCATCCCTCCCTCCCCACCCATTCCCTTTGGGAAGGCAGGCAATTCAATATAGGCCATATCTGTGTAGTTTTGCCAATGACCTCCCTGATAGTAGTGTTGTGTAAGACTAACTGAATTACCCTCCATCCTACCCTGCCCCTCATTGTTTCTCTTCTGTCTTTTGATCCTGTCCCTTCCCAAGTGTTGACTTCAAATTGCTCCCTCCTCCCTTTTGCCCTCTCCTCCATCATCCCCCTCTTGCAATATCTCCTCCCCCACTTTCTTATACTGTAAGATAGGTTTTCATACCAAAATGAGTGTGCATTTCACTCCTTCGTTTAGTCACATGTGATGAGGGTAAACTTCTTGTTTTTTTTTTTTCTCAGCCCTCCTCTTTTTCCCTCCACTAAAAAAAACTCCTACCTGCCTCTTAAATGACATATAGTTACCCCCTTCCATTTCCCCCTCTTTCCTCCCACTACATTTCTCTCTCACCATTTACCTTAATTTCTTTTAAGGTATGGTCCCGTCCTATTCAGTTCAACCTGTGCTCTCTATCTCTGTATGTGTGTGCATGTGTGTATGTGTGTGCATGCGTGTACATGTGTATGTGTGGTCCCACCAACTACCCAGATACTGAAAAGTTTTAAGAGTTAGAAATATTGTCTTTCCATGTAGGAATGTAAACAGTTCACTTCTGGTAAGTCCCTTAAGACTTCTCTTCGCTGTTTCCTTTTTCATGCTTCTTCTCATTCTTGTGTTTGAAAGTCAAATTTTCTTTTCAGCGCTGGTCTTTTCATTAAGAATGATTGAAAGTCCTCTGTTTCATTGAAAGACCATATTTTCCCTTGAAGTATTATACTCAGTTTAGCTGGGTAGGTGATTCTTGGTTTGAGTCCTAGTTCCTTTGACTTCTGGAATATCCTATTCCACGCCCTTCGATCCCTTAATGTAGACGCTGCTAGATCTTGGGTTATCCTGATTGTATTTCCACAATACTGGAATTGTTTCTTTCTAGCTGCTTGCAAGATTTTTTCCTTGAGCTGGGAGTTCTGGAATTTGGCCACAATGTTCCTAGGAGTTTCTCTTTTTGGATCTCTTTCAGGTGGTGACCGATGGATTCTTTCAATACTTATTTTGCCCTCTGGTTCTAGAATGTCAGGGCAGTTTTCCTTGATAATTTCATGAAAGATGATGTCTAGGCTCTTTTTTTGATCATGAGTTTCAGGTAGTCCCATAATTTTTAAATTGTCTCTCCTGGATCTATTTTCCAGGTCAGTTGTTTTTCCCATGAGATATTTCACATTCTCTTCCATTTTTTCGTTCTTTTGGTTTTGTTTGGTGATTTCTTAGTTTCTCGTAAAGTCATTAGACTCCATCTGTTCCATTCTAATTTTGAGAGAACTATTAAATTCAGAGAGCTTTTGAGCCTCTTTTTCCATTTGGCTCATTCTGCTTTTGAAAGCATTCTTCTCCTCATTGGCTTTTTGAATCTCTTTTGCCAATTGAGTGAGCCTATTCTTCAAGGTGTTAATTTCCTCAGCATTTTTTTGGGTCTCCTTTACCAAGGTATTGACCTGTTTTTCATACTTTTCTTGCATCTCTGTCATTTCTCTTCCCAGTTTTTCCTCCACCTAACTTGCTTTTCAAAATCCTTTTTGAGCTCTTCCAAGGCCTGAGCCCACCCGCCACCCCCCTGGGGTGTCTGGGGTACTGAGGCCCCACCCTCCACGTCTTTCCCTGATGGCAGGAATACGTCCTCGTCATCAGATCCGAAGGTCGGGATCATTTGCGTTTGTTGGAAAAAAATCTCTATAGTCTTATTTTTCTTCCCTTTTCTAGGCATTTTCCCAGCCAGTTACTTGACTTCTGAGATTCCTTTCCACCTCCGCCTGGATCCGCCCAGCTAGTGCTTGCCCTCTGAGATTCAAATGTGCTTTCCACAGCAAGCTTTAGTTCTGGCGCTGGGGTGGAGGCAGGACCGCCTCCCAAGCTCAGTTCCCTCAGGGGCTTTATGCAGAGATTTTCAGGAATGGAGCGGGTGGGGGCGGGGTGGGGGGCCCGCCTCCCAGGCTCAGTTCCTTTCAGGGGCTTTATGCAGAGGCCTTCAGTAATAGAGCGGGGTGGGGGCAGGGCCGTCTCCCAGGCTCAGCTCCCTCAGGTTTTATGCAGGAACCTTCCGTAATGAAGATCCTGCCTGCAGCTGGGGGATTCCTGAGTCTCGGGCCGCTGCCGCCTCAGCCGCCGCCCACCCTTCTGTCTCCACCGCTTCCTGCCCCCGTCTCTGCCGCTGCCGCTTCCTCCCGAGGGGGCCCGAGTCTCGGAGATGCTCCGCTCCCCTCCTCTAGCCCAGCCTTCTTTCTCACTGACCTGTAGCTTCTATGGGCGGAGGGACTTTCCTGGCTGCCGGAGCTTCCATCCCTGAAGCCTGCTCGGGTCAGCTTCTCTGGGGCCGCGACCAGGGCAACGTTGGGGTGGGCTCTGCTTTCCGGGGCGCGACGGACCCCGGGGACGGCTCTTCAGGGCTCTCTGGCACAGAAATTTCTTCTACTCCGTTTCTGCACACCTTGTATTGACCCAGAAGTTATGGGGGTCTCTTTTTACATTAATTCTATGGGCTTTGGTTTCAGAGCTCGTAAACGTGCGTCCTTCTACTCCGCCATCTTGGCTCCGCCCCCTGGGTTCAGAGTTCTTAACCAAAATGTTAAGACAACATATATTTCATGACCTATCTCACCTAAACAAAACTAATCATGTTTCTAATGCTTGGTTCTATTCAATAAATGGCATATCAGATTATTATGGGGAGGTTGTACAATAGCAGTATTTTATATGAAAATAACCATCTGTACAATCCCTGAATAGCTCCTGACTGTATTAAATCCATATTTCTGTTAATGTATTTTCAGGAGAACAGGCTTTCAGAAAAAAGGTTGTCTTATGATTTGCAGTCGTCAAGCATAGATTTCCTCACCTTTCATCTCTTTCAAACAATTCCTTAGTAATTTGTATTTTTCTCCCCTTGTCATTAGATACTCTATGAAACTCATATCCTAGTACTGGGTAGGAGGTTGTGTTGTGTCTGATGCTCATTTGATAAAGGTTATGTTTTCCACAGTGTTAACCATTAAATCATTTAGTTGTTTCTGTGATTTTTATCAATTACTGATGTTCCAGGTTTAATTAAAAATGCAAAAAACCCCCACCCAACTCCAAAGAGCCATGGAAACATACATTAGCAGACTACCTTTCACCAAGTTCAACATCCATGTGAGATATGGCATAAAGGACATCAAAGATGTGTCCAGAAGAACAAGTAGACTAGCTGTTGTGACAATGGAAGCGACATTTGGACCCCCAAGCTAATCAAGAACCAAAGGACAGCCTTTGCTCTCCCAGGGACTGTTGGGAGAATTCTGAGGTAAATGTGGATAAGAACTGAACAGGATGAGAAAGTGTGGAATTGTTGTGTGATCTGGGCTCCTGATAAGAATTCCCACGGGGATCCCCTTTGCCTTGGGAATGGTGAATTGTGTGAATGTAAACACAAAATTTCGTGGGACCCTCTGCTTTAGCTCTACTGGGTGACACAATTCACTTCCATAGTAGAAGTACTATCTATTCCACATAGGCTGGGCTGGCATCACAACCTCACTAAGGTTGTAAATGCCTTCAGATTTGAGAAGGGATGGAGATTTCCAGTCATCAGAGGCATAAAATGGCCAACACATGAGGAGTGAGGGCTACTCTGACTTGATGGATATCCTTCTTCAAGAATCCTAAGGGGATGAGGGGAGCTACATCCCCTGTAACCAATGCTGTATCTTTGCCAACTATCTTTCCTAAGTTATTGTTAATAAACTTCCAAAGCTGGGTCTGAAATGCCAGAGGGCTTGAGTCAGATCTGGCCCTGAACTGGTCTTTGTCTTCTCTCTTTCTTCTTAAGTATGTTGACTAATGAGAGCCAATGCCATGAGCATCTGTAATATCTATAATCTGTGACAATTAATCAAAACCTGGTTAATATTGGCTGCAGAGAAGAATAATTAGCAAATTCATAACTCATGCCTACATTTCCACATACATTTTTAAAGCTGATCATTAAACGAAGCTTTATGCCCTGAATTACTGCCTTTAATAAATGAAAGCATTGCACGAGTCTGGTTCCCCAGTGTAAAATTTGAGGCCTCTGAACTCAGCTTAGGCTGTAGAAGTTAGACCAAGAAGGGACCTGAGAAAGCTGCTATTGGAAACACTTTGTTCAGGTGATGTTTACCAGCCCTGCCACCCTCACCTTGTATGTGTGCAGTTCATTTTAAAAACCTAATACATTTTATCATATTACATTTGGCTCAATATGTTGGCTTGGTAAGATAAGCCAGGATTCTGACTCATTGGCTTCACTTCCGACTCGAGTCTTCTAGTATGTTAGAGATCCCTTCCAGCTTTTCATCATATGCAGATGGGATAAGCATGATGTGAATGCCTTTATCTAAGTAGCTGATAATGATGGTCAACAGCCCAGATGGGTCCAAGTAGCCCAACCTATCCCTGTCCTAGAATCCCTCTGACATCATCCCCCCAGAAGAGTCTTGCAGACCAACAAGAAAAGGGAAACCACCATCACTTGGCTACTTCCAGTTGCTAGGAAGTATTTTCTCATTTACTTGAAATCTGTATTTTGATGACTTACTTCCACTGCTCAATGGTTGGAGGCCCAGGCTTCCACAAAGCAAAACCATGCTTTGGACATGACTGCATCTAACAGCGCATGCAACATTCAACATCCATAGCTGTTCACCTCACCCACAAAAAGGGGAAGTTCCTATGCTATTTTAAGCATCAGTGCAGTGAGGCTACAATCATATTTTAATCATAACAACCCCCACTAATATCATACTTTCAGGTCTGGAAAGCTCTTTTTCAAAATAGACACATGTAGTAAGCAGTACAAGTGGACTCATTTTACAGCTGAGGAAACAAGTCTAAGAGGTTAAGTGACTGCTATAGGGAGTATCTGAGGTAGGATTCAGACCACTGTCTCTTGACTCCAAAGTCCTCTGGTCTTTGGACAAGGCTTAGCTGCCTTTCCTCTTTCCTCCTTTCCCTGGTTCCTTTACCAGCTTGGGATATACTCTGTTGGCTCTGACCACTTGGACTCCTTAAGAACAACTGGACTTGTCTCTTTCCCTATTCATCTTGGACTTAGTCTCTCTTTTAGCTATTTGTTGTGTCCCAAAATGATTCTTTTTTGCCAAAACAAAACAGGAGTTATTTGAGCAGTTTTCTCTGCTCTCCATCCTCTGTGAGCAGCGTCCTTGTCCTGCATTCTTTGCCCATGCTGAGCTCTTCATTTCAGCTCCTTGCATTACAGGATCACGCCTATTTACCTGCCGTAGCCGCCATCTCTGGGATATTCCTTGCACTCACATGGAGCTGGGATCTCACTGATTTGAGTAGACTGCCTCATCCGTGCCTGTCCATCCTGTACTCCTCTCATGTCATCTGGGTCCCTCCCACATTCTGGGGTCCATGCTTTTCCCCTGTCATTCCTCATCCTCTTCCAAGTACAGATTTCTTGGGTAACAAAGGAAGCAGCAGGACAGAGTGGAGAGAACACTGATTCCAACGTCTGAGGACCCAGTTTCAAATCTTTCATCCCTGTGAGACCTCCGGCAAGTGGCTGCATCTCTGTGGGCCTCAGTTTCTTCACCTGTCAAAGGAGTGGGCTTGGACTTGATCATCTCTGAGGACTGCCAAGACTTCTGCTCCAAGGGAGCTGCCAAGACCTCTGCCATCCCCTCCTCCTGCTCCTCCTCCCGATGTCTCCTCTGCTTCCACCTCCTCCCCACCACTGCCTCCTGTCTAATCTTCATAGTTAGTCCTTCAGAGATTGTCTTCCATGTCCTGCTACCTTCTAGCAGCACATTCTTGGGTTTCATTTTCTCCAAGCAGGATTTCTTGACTCCTTCCTTAGACGGCATCTTCTGTGCATTCCCGTCTCTGCCGTGCTTCCGTCTCCCCTGCAGCCGGGCTCTCCAACTTCATGTAACAACTTCTTGGCTACAATTTTAAGACTCTAGGCAAACTTAAGTCTTATTGGTCCTTGTTGGATGGATTCTACACTTGGTCAAGAGCCCAACATCCCAAACCCATCCTCAGACAGTACCACTATCAGAGGTCCATTTAAAGTCTTCTGTTTGGTGTCCAACATCTCTTAATTCTTAGCAATGCTTTCTGAATTCCTCCTAGCAGTATCTGAGATGACAAGTAGTGATCTGAAGGGGTAAATTTTGGGAGGGTCTCTGTCATGTCCTGGAGACATGTTCCACCCACAAAGCCAGTGGTTTCCCTGTGGTTTATGTCCCTCCTAGGAGGGAACCTTTAGTCATTCGTGCTAAGTCATTGCTTCTTCCTTGGCCCTTTCTTGAACAATCTCTCAGCTGGGGGCACCTGGGAATCCCCAACGTTATGACCTCCTCAGAGGGCACAGGAGGCTGACAAGGAAAAGAGAAGCCTTAATATTTTGCTTGGTTGGTGTCAAAGTAACCCTAACTAGAGCTCAACTTTGGACTGGGGATGATTTATAGGAGTAAGCAACAGAAAGTTGAAAGTTACTTCTTTCAGGGTCAGGCTGGAACATTTTTATTTCAATGGGTAAATTTTATTTTGGCGGGTGAATCTGTTTGGGAAAGATCAAAAACAAAAGGAGAAGGGGACAGCAGAAGATGAGACAGACAGATAGGATCATGAAAGAAAAGATCATGAACTTGGACAGACTTGGAGAAATAGTGGAGGGCAGAAGGGCCTGGCATGCCATGGTCCATGGGATGCCGAAGAGTTGGACATGACTGAATAAACCACAATAAAACTAACCACTAAATTAGAAAAAAAAATTTAAGTTACATACTCCAAAAGGATGTAGGGGTACTCTACAAAGCCATAGACTTCCTGAACTAGACAGGCCCTCAGCAACCTCCTCTACTCCAGCCTATCCTTGAAAGGAACCTCCCACTAAAAACGACCTTGTTCTGCATTTCCCCAGACTTCAAGCCTCAATCTGCCCCCTGCTGGTTCTGTATTCAAGGGCCAACCAGACAAATCTTTTTTCCCATGTAATAAGAGATTCACAGGCTTGAAGGTAGTGATAGATGGAGGCCCTCCCATTCCTTTCTTCTCTAGGCTACACAGGCCCAGATCCTCCCCGAGTGTGGCTGCCCTCTGCTGTCCACTCTCTAGCTCCTAGAGGACCAGAACTGCCCACATGGTGCTCCAGCTGAAATCTGACAGGGCAGAGTCGGTGGGATTCTCCCCTGTACCCTTAAGGCAGCAGGAGAGGGACACATCTCTAGGACCAGTCTTGGGAAGCTCCAAAGCATTCCCTAGAGTGTTCAGAAAAAACCGAAAAATGATCAGTAGGAGGGAAAATTAGCTCCAGGAGGAAAGGCTATTTAAGGGAAAGGACGGCATTCAGGACCCCAAGGCTCTGCCATCTCATCAATGTGACCCTTGGTTCAGGCCGTAGATCATTTGGGTCTGTCCATCTGGGGCAGCCTTGTCTCGGTCCTCTCCCAAGTTCACCACAGAGGGTCTGCCCAAAGCGCTGAAGGCCTTCACAGCATGGGGAACATACAGGCTGTGCACTGGTCATCCCTAGCTCTCACCAGGAGGCTCACCCCCTGCTTTTCCAATCATACATTTATCTCTTTGATATCTTTAAAAAGGTACATCAACCACTCAATCCTGAAGGACTGAATTTGTCACTGGGTAATCAGCTAGAAAAGGAATACCAACATGTTCCAAAACAAAAACAGGCAGAAACAGTAAAGTTTGCTTGTGACTGTCAGTGAGGAGGCCACATCGAGAGGCAGCGGGAGACCCCAGTTTTCATTCCAGGTCTGGCATCTACTGACTGTGGCCCCTTCACTTGAATGGGCCTCAGTGTCCTCTTTTGTAAAATGAGGATAAGAATACTTGGCTGCCGGATTCACAGGACTGGTTTTAGGAAGGCACTTTGTACAGTGGAAACGTCTACATAAACAAGAACTGTTATCATCACCAAAAAAGAAATTAAATGACAGAAAAGGCAATAATGAAACAGGAAGTGAAATGTTTTTTTTTTATACCAAGCCACTGAACAATCATCCCAGAAATAAAACAGTGTGAAATTAAGACAATATTCATAAGTTATTTTATGAAGATAACTTACCAGGTGTTAATACGATAGGCTCTTGCTCACCTCGGTTTCCGTAATAGCAAAATACATCTCCCTTGTTGGTGCTGACAGAGAGAAAGAAAGAGAAGGAAGAGGAGGAGAGAAGAAAGAGGGATGGAAGGAAAGAGGAAGGAAAAAAGGTCAGTCAAAATGGCAGCCAAGAGGTTCAATTTCAAGCCAAAGTATTTGAGATTGTTTTCAGGATTGTTGATATGAGTTTCTGGCCCTGGGGTCACAGAGTAGGGGTGTCCTTCCCCATAGCCTTTGTCTCCATCTGGCACCAGCCAGGCTCTTGGAATGCCATGGAAGAGGAAGCATGTTGGAGCCAAGTCACTGCTGGCCAGCTTTTAGCCTGGTTTGTACAGTGAACCCTTTCTGTGTTCAGGAATTACCTGTGACAATATTTAATATAAATTTTAGACTTTAATAAGGGCCAAAGTTTGAATTAAGAAGAACCTGGACCTAATAGTGCCCTTTGTTTAACTTAGAGGACACCTTTTGATTTCAAGCAAGCAAATGGGACTTCCTTACCAGACCCTTCTTCGGGCATCTTAGTGATAAGGCCTGGGTTGTAACTTCAGCTTTGTCAACTCTGTTAAGATACCACAACTTCAAAGGCCTGTTTAGGACAGGATGTCCTTACTCTGGGTGATGGGACGTTTTCCTTATCTTAAATCACAAAGGTATGCTATGGAAAGAAGATGCCCATAGCCTGCAATCATTAAACCCAATTGACGCCACTTTGTTTACAATGTGTTTATCTAAGGGAACTCCTTTCTCATGGCAAAATGTATATAAGCGAGAAGATTTCTGTACTGGGTAGCCAGTTCTGATCCTGGCTCCATAATGCATTATGTTACCATTTTCTTTAATAGGGAATTGATTAATTAATTAAATCATAAAATGTATGCATTTAGCCTGTTGCCTTTTCTTTAACCAAGTTTTCAGGTCAACACCTGAGACTGCTCTGCTCATTTCCTGTCTCCTTGGCTTCATGCTCTCCCCCAGCACCCCACTTAAATTTCCAGGTTGTTAGAAGGCCACTGACTTGAGAGGGGGTCAGAGGAGGGGGAATTCTTGGAAGCCTTTTTCTGAAGCACTTTGTAGCAATAGTGAGACTATTTAAAAGCATGCTGTGGAGAGGGAGAAGGGTGATTCTAACTGGGGTAAGTAACTCTCCTTGCCTCTCACAGCAGGCAGCTGGGAAGGGCTCAGATAGCAGCAGCAGCAGCAGCGGTGGTGGTGGTGGTGGTGGTAGCAGTGGCTGCCCCAGGGCAATGCCCAGATCAGTCCCAGGGGAGCTGGTCAGCTCATAGACTGGATGTGGCCACATCCAGTGGACGGCAGGTCTTTATCTCTGCAAAATGGAGTTTTTGCAAAGCTGCTTCGTGTGGACAGCTATGCCAGCAAGGACAGCTGGACTTTTCTGCTTTTTATTATGAAGAATGAAGGGATTGTGAACTGCCATTAGATGGCTCACTCTCAACATGTTTCAGCCTTTCTTCTCACAAGAAAGGGAATTCCTTAGATCCCTATGTGGGCACAGTCATGAGAACCCATCTAGGTGGTTTTTCAGAACAAATACACCTGTCCTGGACACTATGATCCATTACATAGGCTTCAGAAATTCTACATGCTGCAAATGGACTTTTGTCTACTTGCAATAGTATAAATATCTCAGGTCAAGCATCTAAACTTTAACAAATATTTATTCAATACTGGCTACAAAACTGTCTTCTGCATCCCCCCTCCTCCTCCCTCCCTCCCTTCCTCCCTCCCTTCCTTCCTTCCTTCCTTCCTTCCTTCCTTCCTTCCTTCCTTCCTTCCTTCCTTCCTTCCTTCCTTCCTTCCTTCCTTCCTTCCTTTCTTCCTTCCTCCCTCCCTTCCCTCCTTCCTTCCTCCCTCCTTCCTTCCCTCCTTCCTCCCTCCCTCCTTCCTTTCCTCCTTCCCTCCCTCCCTCCTTCCTTCCTCCCTCCCTCCCTCCTTCCTTCCTCCCTTCCTTCCTTCCTTCCTTCCTTCCTTCCTTCCTTCCTTCCTTCCTTCCTTCCTTCCTTCCTTCCTTCCTTCCTTCCTTCCTTCCTTCCTTCCTCCTTCTTCCCTCCAGTGGACTATGAACTCCTTGAGGGAAGAGAATGCTTTTGTCTTTTCTTTGGATGAAGATGAAGGTCTTGATCGATTCTGCTTTACAGTTGAGTTCAAAGTACACTCACTAAGTGTATTCGTGTGGGTTAGGATAGCAAAGGAAATCCTCGGTCCGGGTGGTCATGCACTTTTGTCTCAGCTGACGGTATAATCACTACATATAGGATGAATATTTTAAATCTGTAAATACCTGAATTTGCAGATTCATACCAGAGTCACCACAGACTTAAAGACGTTCTGGATATTCTCTTACTTTTCATCTCTGTGCTGAAAGGTTCACCATGGAGGGGGTTACCCTGGGGCTCCAAGGTTCTGCCAGCAGAGCCATACTTGGGCATGTCCTGCCAAGGGAGAACAGCTTCTTGGGAGGCCCCCATGTCTGACTGGCTGCCAAGCTAAGGAAGCTTGCGAAGCTTCCCCACCTGACTGGCCACAGAGAATGAAAACGCTATGTCAACTCTGCTCCGCAGGAGGCCCTTGGAGTGCAGGACCTGTTTTGACTTTTCTTTGTCTGCCTGGCACCTAGCACAATGCCTGGCAAGTGCCCAATAAATTCTTATTGATGGTTTCATGGTTGGAAGAGCATGCAGAAAGTGAGGGACTGCAATCTGCTTCCACGGAGGGCATGCCCACAATAATGGAATGCCCAAATCTTGAAGCAGAGGAGTAAGATGAAGTGATAATTTGGTAGAGATTGACTAGGTCCATCTCTCAGCTCAGGGTGGCTGTGAGGAGGGTGCTGACTGCTACAGGCACAGGAGGGCTCCTCTTCTCCCAGGTCATCATCAGACTGTGGAAGCTCATTCTCATTGAATCAGGCCCCAAACTGCCTCCTGCCTGTAACTTCCCTTCCCTGGCCTTGGTTTTGTCCTCTGGTTCAAAGTAGGAGAAGTCAAAGGAATTTCTCTTCCAAAGGACATGCCTTCAAGTACTTAAAGAGAGGACTTAGGTTTCATTGAGTTGGTCAGTTGTCCAGCATTTATAAAGCACCTGCTGAATGCCAGGTACTCTAAATGCTGGGAATATATGAAGTCCCTGCCCTTGAGAAGCTCCCAGCCTGCCCAGGAGAGGAAATGCAAACACCTATGGAGTATGCACACAATATAAGACCAGCTAACAGGAAAGGCATCAGGCTCAAGGGGCATTGGGAAAGGCTTCTTGTAGCTGGTGGGATTTTAGCTGGAACCTGAAGGCAGCCAAAGAAGCCAGGAGGCCAAGATGAGGAGCAAGAGCCTGCCAGGCATTGGGGACAGCCAGAGAAAATGCTGGGTGGGATATGGACGAGGGACAGTAAGGAGGCCCTGCTTTTCTCTTTTACTTCTCACTGGGCCTGGGTTCAAGTCTCTCCTTCCCAGCCCTGCTCTGGAAACTCCTCTTGGTAACATCCTTCCTAAAATGTGGCAGGTGGAACTGACCACACTCCTCCACTCCCAGAGAAATCGGACAAAGGTAGTGGACAGTGGCGAAATTACTCCTACTCGTACCCTCCACATACCCCAGGCCTCATCCAACCTAAGAGAACGCTCAGGTCCGGTTTTTGTTTTTAAGGCAAAACATCTCCTAGAGCAGTATCTTGTCAGGCATCAGGTCAGGGAGGGTTAACTCCACAGAAACAAGCACATGGTCCAGCCTTCTTAAGAGTCCAAACTTTGATTCCAGTCAGTTTCGATGGGAATCTTTCTAAAATGTATGAATTTCTTCTCAAGCAGGGGCTACTGGAGGATGCTTTGGGGTCATCTACTGAACCGAGTAGGATTATAAAGTATTGGAAAATAGAGATGCGTTGAAGTCACAGAGATTCATAGAAGAGTGCTGCTCTACATCCGCTTACACACTTTTCTTCCATTGTTGCGTTTGACCCAAAAACAATTATATGAGAGAAGGGCAATCACCCCCACTCTAACACAAAGAAAATGAGGCTCAGATTTTGGTGACTTGAGCCTCCATCATACAACTGTTTTCAAAGGTGGGGCCATGACTCTGATGACCACTGAACTGCCGGGCCTGAGTTCTTGTGTTTTGCTGCAGCTTTACTCACTGTTGACAGTGGCTGCTGTGCCATCAGGGTGCCAGCCTCTAGCACCTTTCACCTCCTTCCCCCCACTCCATTAGAAAAGAAAGAAGTAACTGAGAAAAAAAATCTTTGCAAAAAGTCTCTCTGACAAAGGGCTCATTTCCAAGTTATATGAGGAGCTGATTTGATTTGAATTTATAAGATTGGCCTCCAGAGAAATCAAGGAAAGAAGGAAAAGATTTGTCTGGACAAGAGCAACTCTTTTTATGGTAGCCAAAAATTGGAAACTAAGGTGGGGTGTTCCACTGGGCAATGGATGAACCAGTTATGGATATGACGTGATGGAATATTTTTGGGCCATAAGAAATGATAAAATAGACGATTTAGAGGAAACCGGGAAGACCATTATGAACTGAGGCAGAATAAGTGAAGACAATTTGTGCAATGCAACAGTATTACAAAGAAAAACAACTGAGACAGACTCTGGAACTCTGGTCAATACGATGCTAAATCAGGAGACCAAAAGAATTAAGATGAAACACACCAGTCACCTCCCATCACAGAGGAGGTAAACAGCATCCATCTTTGGGTATGGCTAATGTGGGAGTTTGCTTTGCTGGATTACACAGATATATGTCGAAGGATTTGTTTTTCAAGTTTTAAAAAAAATATGCTTAATGTGTGGGTGGTGAATGGCAGGACAAGTTAATAAAAGAGATTTGGTACTTGAAAAATCAAAACAATAAAACATCATAAAAAATAGAATTTGATGATTATGTCAAGCACAAAGCTCCATCACCAAAGATCCTTAGGAAGGAGAGTTCAACTGCATCCAGTTTAGATTTCCGTGTGAAGGGTCTACAGCATCAGGGTAAGCTTCTGCAGGGGGCTGAGCTGCAGGCCTGTGAGAATGAGTCATGGTCATCTATCCCCAAACTGGCAGATTCCTTTCTCAGGACATGGCTCCCTACAGCAGGCCAGCAGAATTGAGATCCAAGTGCCGAGTGTATTAAGTACAGATGCAAAACACTGTGTAAGCACGTTTGCTATTAGAAAACAGCTCTGTGACCATGTATGGCTTCAGTCAGGTGAAACGATTTCAAGTAATTTTCAAAAGCTCCAGAGTTTATAGGTCCCCAACTCCTCTGAAATAGCAAGGCTTAGGAATGGGCTTCTAATTTAGATTGAGGTCCAGGTCAGGTTCTTGCCCATCATGAATGCTTTCCTCTAGCTCCCCTGCACAGAGCGTACCATGGACCTCTCTCTTTGCCTCATTCTGTTCTCCCTGCCAAAAGTCCTCTCACTTCTGTCTCTTGATTTCAACTCAGTTCGATTTAAATGCGACATCCTCCTTCCTTGAAGAACCTCTTCACCCCACAGAATCTTAAGCCAGAAGGGACTTCGGAAGTCATCCATCTAGTTCAACTCGTACCTGAGCAAAAAAACCTCTTGCTGGGATGCTTGATGACCTCCAGGGAGGGGGAGCCCTCTACCACCTGTGGCAGCCACCTGTCCTTGGCAGAGCTCTGACAGTTAGAAGATCTTTTCTTATACCACTAATCAAGATCCTTTGGGGTTTTCTGCATGCCCCACCCTGCCATGCACTTACTATATCATATTATAGTTTCCTGTCTTTCTATCTTCTCTCCCCAATGAATGGTAAGCTTCATGAAGGCAGGGAATGTAACTTCTCCAAACTTTGTACCTCACCAGTTCCTAGCACAGAACCTAATAAATAATCACAATGAATGACCGTAATTTGGGCAACCATTTTCTGACAATTTCTTGACAGTTTTTATAAAACTCCATGTTTTCTAGGTTATAGGGATCATATATCATGAGTAGAAAAATAAACTACATCTTAAAAAATTGGTAATTCATTGTATTATTATTTATGATCTTTTCTATAAATGAGCAGAATTTGTTAAATGGAATGACTTGAGTCAGGGTCACATGAACCATACTGTCTGAGAATCACCACATTTCCCTGAATCTCATTTCCGTAAAACCAAAGTACAGCTTATGATCACTCTTTGGTAATTTATTTTTGTCATTTTCAAGACGACAAAAGCAATGATGACCCAAAGGACGAGGGCATTTTGATATGTCTCTCCCCCCAGCCCTGAAATCACCAGAAGAGTGTCAGTTTCCTGCTCTCTTAGAATGGAAGTACCTTGACAGCGGGAATGACTGAAGCTTTGACTCTCTCCCCCTAGTGCCTGGCACCAGCGAGGGGCTGAACTAATGCACCCTGATTAACTGAACAAATTAAAAACGCCTTTGCAGTGAGGATTTCTGTACTATGCTAAAGCTCCAAGGCCCCCCAAGAGAGTTTGGCTTAATAATCCACACAATACCAAATGATAAAGAATGAATATAGTCCAGACTCTGCCACATTGACCTGATCCGTCAGTGTATGCATCCTGGACCTATGCAGATGGAGGAGGAGCCAGGTCCAGAATCCTGAAGGAGAAGACATAGCTGGACTGCAATTCAGAACCCAATCTTCAACTCTCCTTTCCCTTTTTTTCTCCCTCCCTCCTTCCCTTCCTTCCTTTTATTAATGTGTTTGCTTGAACAAAATCCCATATTTTTAGCACCATTATTCTTTAGGCGACACTATCTCATTGCAAATCACACAATAAACAGCACAATTTCTCAACAAATCAAACTTGTAGTCCACATGAGCAGCCATGAAAAGTCATGGAGAAATTGTAATCTACCCTACTGGACAAAGCATCTGCATTGGCGAGATCTCAGAGCCACTGAAGGGTTGGTTACATTTTACATTAAGAAAATAAATTCAGGTGAGGAAATCTAGAAAACAGGAAGGAATCATGGCAAAGGGCAACTGGGTGACAATTAATGGAAGTGGAAACAGACTGGGGATTGTCAACAGAGTGTACTATGGACCACCTGGACATAAGGAAAAAATGGAGGCCACTGCTTTAGGAAAATGATCACAAGCCTGAAATGGACATGTGAGACAGCAGTGATTGCTGCCTTCAATTACATCAACTGGAGATTTCCCTCTGCCACAAGCAGAGCTGAGACTATTTTCTTTGCCTAGCATGGGGAGGTTGGGGCAGGAACCTGCGGCCTTGAGGCCTACAAATGACCCTTCTAGGTCTTTAAGGGCAAATTGGTCAGAGGGCCACCCTTGAGGACCTGAAGGGCCACAGGAGGTCTTGAGACTGCAGGTTCCCCATTCCTGATCCCAGGTAAATAATTCCATCCTTTAAAAGGTAAAGAAAACAAAGAGGGGAAAGTCTCCCCTGGTCCCTACAGTAGAAATGATCAGAACTTTGGGAGCAGAGATGACTCCATTTTAGAACTTGTGATAGAGAATGAGGGCAAAGGCAAGCATGGCCAGACAAGCTCTCCAGATAACAGAACAGACTTCCACAGGAGAAAATACAGGGGGGAGGACTGGCCCGATGGCCTGAACTTCTACAGGGAAAGTTAGCCCAGGAAGGATGGGAAGCTCTTGAGAGTGAAACTGTGAAGATGCAGAGAAACAATTGTGAGGAAGAAAAGGGGGACAGTGCCCCAAAGGACCAACGAGGTCACACAAACTCAAGAACAAACTTAGATTTTAAATAGACTTGTACAGAAGATGGAAGCAGGAGTGGGTAATGGCGCATGAATTCACAAGGGCGGCTCAGGCTTCTAGGAATCGTATCAGAGTACCCAAGTTCAGAATAAGTTGAGGCTTGTCAAGGATTCTTTACAAAGACAAAAAAGGGAAGGCTTTAAAAAAAGCCATGTTGGGGGAAATACTATTAAAGAAGATATAAACCCACATTTTGGGGTTGGGGGTGGGATAATGAACAATACAGATAAAAAAGTATTATTCAGTTATCTTTCTTTGCCAAAGAGAATGGTCTTTGGACTTGAAAGGAAAGGATAAAAAAGGCTAATAGGAAGTTGAAAGTCAAAATAAATAGGAAAGTAAGAAGAGAGCGCCTACTCAGTTAGAGACTGCTAGCACTGACCCTGTTCAAATCTGGCATCAGACTTTTCCTAGCTGTGTGATCCTGGGCAAGTCATTTAACCTCTGTTTGCCTTAGTACACTCTTCAAAACGGGGCTAATAATAGCATCTACCTCCCTTAGATCTTGTGAGGATCAAATGAGAGAATATTTGTAATACTGACACATAGTAAGTACATAATAAACACTTATTCCCTCTCCAGTTACCCTCAATGACAGGACCAAGTGACCTAGAAGCCAGAGTTCTGAGACAGCTGGTAGGAGAGACTACTGAATCTCTCTGTGTGATCTTGGAAAGACTAGAGATCAGACTTGGGAAAGGCCATGTCCAAATTATTTAAAAAGGAATATTAGCAAAATCTGCAATTCAGTGAGTCTGACTCCTGAAAAATTTCTAAATTATACTATTATGTAGAAAAAGAGGCAGAGATAACACAAACAAGAGATTGCCTCAAATTCATCTCATTTCCTTTTGGACAGTTAGGGGGATCTGGAATCATTGACCAGATGTCAAGGTGTTGTGTCAAATGGTTTTACACCAATTTAGGAGATCTCTTCTCGAGTGCCACACGGATACACATTTGGCTCTGGCTGTTAAATGACTTACATAAAAGCAAAGATGGTTTTCTCATCAAATTTTCAGATGACACAAAGCTAGGAGAGATAGCTAACATGCTAGCTAACAGAGTAAGGAGCTCCAGAGAGCTCAGCAGTCTAGAATATTGGGCTAAAACTGGTAAGATGAAAGTGAATAAGGATACACAAAGTCTTATATTCAGATTTAGAAAAATCAATCTCACAAAACTCAAGATGGGAGAGTCACAGTTAGTCATTTGAAAAAAAAAAAATGTCCTGAAGGCTTTCAAAGACTAAGGCTTAATATGAGTCAGCAGAGAGTGTTGTTTATATTTATAAGGCAGCCAAGAAAGCCAATATAATCTTAGACTGATTTAGGAGAGGAAGAATCTCCAGGAATAAGGAGGTGACAGTTCCACAGTCCTCTATTCTGGCCAGACCACAACTGGAATGCTCAGTTCTGGGAGAAACATTTTAGGAAGGACATTGATAAACTGGAAAATATTCAAAAGAAAACAACTAGCCTATCTGTGCATTTGTTCAAAAAGCCCTATTTTCTCTTCAGTCAAGAAAAAGAATCAAAGTTCTCTTTAAGCAAAATTATTTCTCCAAAAGTCAGACCCATAAAACATGCCAACATCCTTGTTTTCTCTTGTTTGTCTCCCTACACTGGGGACCTTTGCCTCTCTTGTCAGGCTTCACAGATCACCCGGAGAGAGCTAAGGCTCAGCTGATGGAGCGGGGATGGATGGAACAATTTTGCCACTAAGTGATGGCTGTGTAATGGCTGACATCAAGAACGGCTACAGAAACTCTCGCAGCCAAGAAATCAGAGTGAGCCACAAGCCCGGGTGTTCTGATTTATTCCTTTCTTTTTTGTATCACAGCTATCTTCAGTGTGACAGATGCAGCAATAAAACAAAAATGGAAGGAAAAAACCCAACTGGGTTATAGACGACACATTGCTTATTGTATGATTCTTCTCTGGTTATTTATTTAGACAAAAATGTACACAAGATAGCAGTGATTTCTTCCAACAAAATGCCAGGGAGATGAGATAGCAGAATTTTTTTTTCTTATAAGGCCTTAAATTTTACCAGGGATGTTAGGTTCTAGATTCTTTGTGTTGTGATCCCTCTGAGGCATCATTGAAGGGTTCTAGACTCTGTGATCCACTTTAGGATTCTGTGCCTTGTGATCCCTAAGGCTTCATTGAGGGGTTCTAAATCACAGAGGGGATTGTCACTGGGTTTGGAATCAGAAGACTTGAGTCCAAATTCTGACTGTGCTATTAGCTACTTGTGTGCCATTGGGTGAATCACTTAACCTTTTGGTGCCTCGGTTGTCTGTAAAATGAGAGGGCTGATCTAGGTGATCTCTGTTGTCTCTGTTAGCTCTAAATCCTGGGGGATAATACAGCACAGTGTAGACAGTGTTGGATTTGGAGTCAGAGGCACTGGGTTCAAATCCTAGCTCTGATGGCTCTGTGGCCTTGGGCATTTATGCTCACTGGGTCTCTCTTGTCAAATGTGAGCCTTGGATCAGCTGCTCACAATGGTTCCTTCAGGCTTTGTTCCTGGGATTCTACCTTTTGGGTCCCGTATCTGTGGAAAGGAATGGAAGTCTGTCTGGGAGTGGGGTGGGTGACATGGTGCATGGTGGAGGTAGCCCTGGGTCTGTGTTCCGACCCTTAGCCTAGTGCTTAGGAGCTGTGGGAGGGACGCCCCCTCCCTGGTTTGTGATGCTTGGGATCATCCTTTAAGGCTCTTGGGGGTCATGCCAGATGATGGTGGTAGCTAACATGCCCAGATTAAGTCAGTCAACAAGCTTTTATGAAGCACTTACTACACATCCAGCATTGTACTAAGTGCTGAGGACATTAATGAACAGTTCCTACCCTTGAGGAGCTCCCAGTCCAATGGGGGAGAGAACATGCAAATAACCAGGAACAAAGCAGACCTAGCCAGGATGAACTGGGGGTGTCTCATCTCACAGGGAAGGCTCAAAGAACATTAAAGAAGCCTGAGAAAGGCTTCCTGTAGAAAGTAGAACTTGAACTGGGGCACAGGAAGCCACGGGATCCTCGCCATGCCTTCCCTCTGTGATTTTCTCAAATTTATCCTATGGCTAGCTTGGCTGTCCATCGTTGTTCACATGGTGTCTCCACCATTGGACTGGGTACTCCTTGAGGGTGGGCACTGTCTATTGCCTTTCTAAGCGCAAGCCCAGGGCTTAGCCCAGTGCCTGACACATAGTAGGTACTTTTTAAGTACATGTTGACAACTTTCAAAGGTTCTTTCCTCATAATCCTCCTATAGGGTTGGTGGTATGAATGTGGTTCTCCTCATTTTTCAGGTAAGGCCACTGGCTTTCAGAGATCCTAACTGTTTACTTGGCTAGTAAGTGATAGGCCTAGGCCTGTGTCCAGCTCTGTGATTGGGTGAAGGGCTGTCCCATGGGAGACAGGTTGAGCTTGGTCACCTTGGCCCCATAGCACTAGGAGCAGTGGGGTAGAGATACCAAGAGGCAGATGTCAGGAGCACATCCTGCCTAAGATGGATGGGAGCCAGATGTAGGAGGCTGCCGTGAGAGGCTGAGGAGTCCTGGCCATGGGAGACCTTCCAGCCTACGGAAGCTGACCAACCGACCAACCAACAGGGATGTTGTAGAGAGGTGCCGTGGGTCCCTGCCAAGTCTGTGACAGCCTCCTGATATCTTGCCGCTGGCCCACACTGGGCTGGGTCTTGTCTTTCCAGTCTATAGTCCTATGAGCCTAAAAACTCATGACACGGGAGCCTCACCAAGTGTTTCTAGTATCAATAAACAACATTTGTGGCGGCCAGGCTTTCAGAGTGAATTGTGGTTGGGGAGGCAGCAGGCAGAAAAGCCATTCATTTTGTTGGTGGCAGAAACAGGGGAAGCCCCCAGGAGTCTTAGGAGAAAAACAAAAGAAGCCAGCGGGTCTTAAAACACTGCTCTAAGCTGAGACCTGCTGAGTAATGGCCCTCCATCTTGGCTGAGGGCCGTCTGTGCATGAGAAAAATATTGGGCTTCAGCAGAGCCCCCCACACCTCTGAGAGCTCAGCCAGAGGGATGAGGGCCCAGGCCCCTCCATCTTCCCCTGCCTTTCAGGTTAACACCCATCCCTGGGGCAGAAAGCAACTTTTGCATTTCTGTCTGGTAAAAAGCAGGCTCTGATCTCTTCCCAGTGGGAGTGGGTAGCTGGTTATCCTTTCCCTGGTTATTTGGCTTGTTGCTATGTGATGGCCGCAGAGTAACAAGTCAGCTGCCATATTGTATGAGTGAGAAGCCCATGACCAGAGTGGTGACCTTTGGGATGGAGTCACTTAGACCGTCTTATTTAGGGAGAACCCTGAGCATGTCGCTCTGTGCTCTCAAGCCCTTCATGGCTCCCTGCTGACCTATTCAGAATGGCATTCAGCCTCAGGCACAGTTTAGCACTCCCTTTCTAGCCCCACAGCCAAACTGGACTAGGCCCTGCCCTTTGTACATATTCTATACTTTCCCATAGTTTTCTCTTTGCCCATACTTTCCTTAGGTCCTAGAATACTGCTTCTCCTACCCACTTGTCACTTAAAGCTCAACAAAGGAAGGCTCCTCTGATTCCTCATGCCCCTCAGCCTTCATGAACTCTCTCCAACTGCATAATGAACATTTATGCCTTTTTTAAACACTGATGCTATATGCTTCTGTAGTGTATTTATATGTGTGAAGGAAAAGCTTCCCGACAGACAGTCAGGAGTACCACCAAATGGAATGGGCCATCTCTGGAATGCCTGGGCTCCTTCTCCCTCTTGGGAGGTCCTTGGGCAAAGTCTGAATGGTCGCTTGTTGGGTACACGACAGAGGCTGCTTGTTCAGGTCATTTCTCAAGAGGCTCTATCATTCCCGAACTCTGGCCTTTCCAATTTCTGCACTCCATGAGCAATTGACTGAATGCTGACTGTGCTGGAACTCTGAGACACTGAGGGTAACAGACAAAGCTGAGCAATGGTTCCTGACCTGGAGGAACTTTTATTCAGGAAAAGAAAGCATGGGACTGGCAATCTGTTCATAGAGAATTAAATACAAAAAACATGCAAAGCAACTATAGGAGAGGGGGTTAGCAATGGGGAGGATCCAGATGGGCATCCTGGCAGAGGTGGCCCTTGGACAGAGCTTTGTAGGAATCTAGCCATGCTGCTAGTGGCAGAGGCTGGAAGACATGGGGGGCTGTGGGTGGCAGTAAAGAAGTGGGGGCACTGAGAGCAAGCCAGGCCAGCTGGAGTGCCGAGTCCATGAAGGAGGCAGGGGCCTGTGGACTAAGTCTGAGAGGTGACCATTATCTGGTTGTTCAGGGCTTTCTAAGCCAAGCGGAGGAGTCTGTATTTGAACCTAGAGGCAGGAGGTTAAAGAATAGGCAAGTGACCCCAGCAGTTAGATGTCAGCAAAAACTGTGACAGACAACTGGATGGCCAGCAGTGACTAGGGTGAGGCTCCTGACCTCCTCAGGGACAGCCCCTTGGATCTGTCAGGATCACAGAAGAAGCGAACATGAGCCATGATTTGGAAATACTCCTCCAGCCATATGCCAGTCAACAAGCATTTATTAAGTGCTGACAAAGAGCCAGTGCTGGTGAATGAACAAAAAGCAGAAATAGGCGTGGCCTCTAAGTCATAGGTCTGCAAAACTGTGGAGAAGGAAGGAGGAGGGCACCAGCCCCTGAGGGGTGGGGGAGGCGGGGAGAGGGGCTGGGATAGACCTCCTGCAGAAGGCTGAGATCAGCAGAGATGAGAGGCAGAGCTTTCCAGGCATGGGGGGCAGCTGGTAGAAAGGCCTGGAGAGTGGAGATGGAGGGAGGAACAGCTAGGAAGTCATGCTGGTGAGACTACCCAACATCTAGCGGGGGCTGGAAGGGTGGGAAGGAACCAGATTATGAAAAACTTAGCTGCCAAACAGAGGACTTTACTTTTGACCCTGGAGGCACCAGGGAGCCACTGAAGTTTATGGAGGGGGCTGGGGGTGACAGGATCAGAAAATCCCTTTGGTGGCTGAATGGAGAATGGACTGGAGCTGAGAGACTGGAGGCCACAGACCCCCCTGCAGGCTACGGCTGCGGTCCGGGGTGAAGGGATGAGGGCCTTCTCTGGGGCAGGGTCAGCGCAGAGAAGGGGACAGGATGCTGCAAAGGTAAAACCAACAAGCTCTAGCAATGGATTGGCCATCCACAGGGAGTGAAAGTGTTTGAGAATGACTCCAAGGTTGAGACTGGCCTGTGGGACTAGAAGGACAGTGAGGCCCTTGCCAATAATAAAGACATTCAGGACAGAGGTGAGTTTGAGGGGTAAGACTTAGGTCTGGCTCATGTTGAGGCTGAGATGCCCCAAGGATGGCCAACAGGTCACTGGGGTTGCGCTGGTTCTCTGAGGAGGTAGATGTGGTACTGAGGCCTATGACACAGCCTCACTTTCAGGAAGGAAGGAAGGCATTGGCCTTGAGAAGGCCTGCTGCAGAAGGTCACTACAGGGCTTGTCACCTCTACACCAATGAGAGCAAACCTTTCTTAAGCTCCTCTGGACACTGTTCTAGGCAGGAGGGATGGGATGTAGGGAAAGACAGGATACTGACCCTTGTTCCCAATTCAAGAAACAATGATGAGGGACCTTCTCCTGTGCTCGGAAGCACACACAAGAAAGCCCTCCAGTCTCTGCCCCCAAGGAACTTACATGGGGGTAGGGGAGGTACATGTATAAACTTAAACTTAGGAGGCAAACAGGAAAGGCTTGGCACCTGAGCTGAGGTTTGAAGGCAGTTACAATCTCCTAACTGGGAAGAGCACATCCAAGCAGTCTCCACTCAAGGGAGAGTTAGTGAGTTAAGTGTGTGTTTGTCCTTTGTTGCTGAAGAAGACCATGTCATCAGAAAAATGATGACATGACTTGCACTTGACTTTGTTTTGAGGGAGGGAGGGCTGTGCAGGTCACCAGCCTCACTTCTCCTCCAGAGGCATCTGAATCCTGTGACCAGATATTCATCAGGATGACTGGAGATGACCCAGGATGAGGTGATTGGGGTTAAGTGACTTGCCCAAGGTCACACAGCTAGTGAGTGTCAAGTGTCTGAGGTGAGATTTGAACTTAGGTCCTCTTGACTCCTGCACTGGTGCTCTATCCACTGAACCACCTAGCTGCCCCTAAGTGAACTAAGTAGGAAGCTTAGGAGAAGCCCAGGCAAAGTGCCAGGAGAAATATGAGGAGGGAGGGGTCCCTTTCACCTGAAGAGTGATGGGAAAGGCTTCTTAGAGAAGATGGCACCTTGATGGAAGCTACCTCCATGGATCAAAAGAGGGGATGGCCCAAGTAAATGCAGAAGTGAGAACAGGGCCAGTCCAGTGAAATAAAGCCAGGCTGGCTGGGCCTGCTTGGAGGCGATGGGAAGCATCTGAACACTTTGAATGGAGCTAGAGTCACCTGTCTGGCATCTAACAAGATGACTCAGGCAGAAAGGCTGAGACTTAAGGCAGGGATGCGGGTTAGGAGATAATTAGAAATCATCTAGGTGAGAGAGCAGGCCTATGCAGGCCCATCTCAGTGGGAATTAAAGGTGCACATGGATGGCACTGAAAAGATAGACTTGACAGGAATCAGCCATGTGTAGGGATGCTGGATATGGGTGTAACAGAGGATCCAACGGGACTCTGGGGTTCTCAGCTCCAGCGCCCTGGTGTGTGGGGCACCATTGGGAGTAAGAGAAAAGTGAGGCTGGGGCAGTTTTGGGGGAGAAGAGGTGACATTCTGAGGCATTGGTACACCCCAGAAGTAGGGGTGCCTAGCAAGCAGTGTGACCCAGGGAATTCAGGACACTGATATAAAGTGCACAATTGATGCCTTGGGAGCTTCACGGCCACAGGCCCAAGTGCTGAGTGGGCACATTGTGGGCAGATTCCTCTCCAGGGATGCCCGGACATACTAAGTGGCTAGGGAAGGGAACAATGGCTGTAAGGTCAGAAATCCTGTCTGTCAAACCCTGCTGGCTTTTCTCATAAATTCTGTCACAGAATTGAAGAGGCATTCTTCCAGCAAAAAGAGCCTGGAGGGTCAGATTGGGGACAAGGGGCAGAGGATGCAGGAGGGAAGGCAGTGGGGTCCCACGGAGAAGTAGAAGTAGAAGCCAGTGCCCCGTACTCTCTATCATGAGACAGAATCACAGAACTGCAGAGTCTGAAGACCTCGGCAGGCTGAGAACAAGGAATCCTTTCCATGATCCATCTCCAACTCGCCGATAAGAATCCTTTGCTCCAGGGAATGAGGACACACTGGGACTCTCGGCTTCCCAAAGAGCCCCTTCTCTCGTGGGACCCACTGGGCCACTCAGAACGTCTGCTCCCTCTTCCACATGTGGTTATGTTCAAGTCTCTGGTTTGTTGCTCCTATGTATCATCTCACCTTCCCCTTGTGAAATCCCTTCGAATATCTGCAGGTGGTCATGGAGGGTCTCACTCTGCCTTTTCTTCATTTCCTTCCATGGAGCCTTTACCTGGTGGGGTGTGCAATCTTCTCCACATTCAAGCTGCCCTCCTCTGGACCATGATGTCGATGTTCTTCCCTGACTCAGCCTGGACCTAAGTGAGGTCCAACAAGCGAAGGATGGGGGCTGCCTTGTCATGATTCTGCACACCAATTCCTGTTACTGCCGCCTGGGCTCCCTTGGAGTGTTGGCTGAGGTCTGTCATCCTGTGGATTCACAGTGAGCTTGCAGTCCACTGAAAACCCCAGATCTTGTTTAGATGAACTGTCAACTAGCCACAGTATTGATGTACACATGCAGTCACATGGGAGCCATGCAGTGGGGATCCGGGAGGGGGCAGCACCTTGGAGGGGCTACAACACAGGCTGAGGGGTAGGATGTAGCTCTTATGAGCTTCCTCTCAGTGCCAAGGGCAGCCCTCTAGGGCTAGAAGTCTCTCTGGTTCTCTGCGGAGCTCAGCTCCAACCTCACTTCCTAAAAGAGACTGTCCCCTCCCCCACTGCCTTGCATATATTTTGCTTTTACTTGGATGTATAAATGTTAGTTCAATCTGCCAACAGAACGGAAGCTTACAGGCAGAGACATCCCCGGTGTGTGCCAGGCATGGTGCCAGGCACGGTGTGGTTACAAATGCTTGTAGGATGATTGAATTCCAAAATTGTTCCATACCAGAGGTGAGGAGACTTTTTTGGGAGGTCTCCCAAACCACTGGGAAAACAGAAGCAACTCAATTTAGTTAAGTGTTTGAGAAATTTAGAAATGTTTTCAGAACATTCCATTAGTCTGGAACAGAGTATATAATTCTGCTTAATAATACACTAAATAATTTAAAATACATTGCATGGCCATATTATGGTTAATTATGGGAGTTATAAAGAAGGCAGCAAAGACAGGGAGAGAAACAGAGACAGCGATGGAGAGAGTGATAATGACAGACAGTGAAGGAGAAAAGGAAGGCAAGAGAAGATGCCCAAGGAGAAGACCCGTACATGTGCCATCAGAGAGGTGACTGGCAGGGCTTCCTGCTGCCAAGGCTACCGTCTTTCCTTGCAGAAGAGCTGGGAGGGAGCCCTGGGATGTCTGGACTAGTGCTGAGTCCCATCGATGTCACCACTGCTCCCTCCTCCAAGATCTGCAGGAAGGCAAGTCCTCCCCAAGTTGGCAGCTCTCCTTTTCAGGAAAATTTTTCACCCATCAAGTCTAAACCAGGCTCTCTGCATCTCTATTACCCATCCTCCTTTGGGGCTAGAATAACTCTAACCCTCCCACATGATAGAGGTCGTAACCCCTTCCCCTGTTTTTTCTTCTCCAAGATAATACATGTAGTTCCTTTAACTAATCCTCACAGAGGGAAGGAAAGTAAAAAACCAAAACAAGCATTTATTAAGCACCTACTATGTGCCAGTTACTCTGCTAAGCTCTTTACAAACACTATCTCATTTGATCCTTTTAACAGCCCTGGGAGGTAGCTGCTATCCTTCTCTCTGTTTTATAGATGAGGAAACTGAGGCAGACAGAAGTTAAGTGACTTGCCCAGTGTCACACAGCTATAAAGCGTCTTGAGGCTAGATTTGAACTCAGGTCTTTCTGACTCCAGGTTCAGAGGTCTATCCACTCCTCACCATTCTGATTACACTCTTTTGTATGTACTCCTAGTTCTAAGCTCTAACTTGCTGGGTTCTGAGTTCTGGGTTCAAAGGCCCTTCGAGCCTTGACATTCCCTGTTCTAAGGCCCCTCCCAGTTCTGACATTCTAAGGTTCCCTTCAGTTCTAACATTTTGTGATTTTATAAGAAGTCAGAAAAGGGGTCTCCTGGGGAGAAGATGCCAAAGGCATCTCCAAGACAGAGCAACATCTAGGGATGCCCAGCTCCAAGCAGACAGGAGCCCCTGAAAGTGCAGAAGCAGTCAGGCTTTGTACATCTGGCATCCTTAAGAGCTCCCAGTACTTTTCATAAGAATGATTATCAGGTGAGGTCTGTCTCCGGCATTTTCTGCGGGTAGCCTGCCTCCCAGTCCTTGTACATTTGTTAATAGCATGCTTCAGCCCATGGTTCCAGGCTGTTAATAGTTTTCTGAATCTGAATTCCAGCATCTTTGCAATTGTACAGCCAGAGCATCACTGTGCCTTCCACACACCTGATAAGGATGTTCCTGCGTCTTCTCCTCGGATACAAATCAGAACATGGGAAGGATGGCTTGAAGAGGGGATTAAGTGAGCCTGCTAAGAGGCTGCTCCAGTTGTCCAGGAGCCTGCAGCAGGGCTGGTGGCAGGAAGGATTAAAGCCATTTCAGTGCTGGAGCCAGCAGGGGTTAGTAAGAGATGGAGGAGTCCAGGTCATTACTCCAGGCCTCCACACCCAGAAGCCCGGATGAATGTGGATGAATTGGGGGCAGGGAAGAGTGCGAGGCATTGGAGCAGTCGAGTGAAAAAGATGGAATGAATCAGGGCTGCATGAGTCTGAGCTGCTATGATGTGGCCAGAGGGAGAATTCCTGTAAACAGTTGGAGATCTGGGTCTGGAGCTCAGTGCTGGAGATTCAGGTCTGGGAATGGGTGGGCAAACTATGGGCAGCTGGAACCCTCGGAGCGAATGAGAATGTCAAGGCAGAGTGTGGGGAGGTCAGAGGCAAGGGTCAAGGACAGGGCGGTTGGCAAGTACACATTCAGGGGTCAGGAAGAGGGCCCAGGGAAGGAGACAGAGAAGGTTAGAGAGGAGAAAGAGGGCAGGAGTGGGTCTTTCTGAAGGTAAGAGAAGAGAAAGCATAGAATAGGTTGGGATGACGGGGACTGAATGAAATGCTCAGCCAGGAAGGATATGACCTGACCCAGGCTACTGAGGTGGGCATTGGCAGGAGGGGTGGGGCAAAGTTTGGCTAGAGAAGGGTAAGGACAGAGTGGGCAGTGAGGAAGAGGAGACGTGGGGGCGGCAGCTTTTTTTTTAAAAAAGCTTATAAGTGTAAAGTGAGGGAAAGGGTACCTGGTGGGTAGGAGTGAGGGCGGCAATAGTCATTGTGGGAAATGAGGAAGTCAGAAATAACTTACAGAAAAAAGAAAGAGCTTACCAAGGAACACTGAGGGGTCTGGCTTAAGAGGTGAACGAGAGAAGAGAAAATCACCCAACTCTAGAGGGGAGAGTCATTAAAGATTAGCTAGCTAGTATTACTTCCTCATTTTGCACATAGGAAAACTGGGGTCCAGACAGGGGACATGACAAATGTATCAACCCTGCTTTCCATCCCCAAATGCCCATTTTCTGTAACCCTGCCTGCCCAAGTCACACTCCAGATTTGCCCCCACCTTCTACTGTGCGATGTGGAATGCCTGCTCTACAATGAACAAATGTAAATGATTTTGTTTTTTTTTTCTTTCCCACTCCTTCTGTCTCCTGGCTGTTTTCAAGAGTTGGCTTCCTCCCGATGATGCAGCCCCTCTGGCTTCCATTTCTAGCACTGGCTACACTTTCATTCACACTGAATTAACTGGGGTGGGGGGTGGAATTCTCCTCCTCAGACACTTCCCACCCCAGACACTTCCAGACTACTATCACTAAGCATCTTCTTCTCTCTTGAGGGTCCTATTGTCCAGAGAGATCACACAATCCACATCTCCGCTGCCATTATCTCTTGGTCTGAGGATGTCCTTCTTACGTCTTCGATGAGCTCTGTTTCTTTGCATAACTCCTGGCCTCATAGTAGGGGAGGTCAACATACATAGTGATGTTCCCTCAAGTACCTGAACTTCCCACTTCCTCATTCACTCAATCTGAATGCCTGCTCCCCCATCCTGCCTCAGTTTCACACAGAAACAAATGGTTGTCCATCAAAAGCATTCCCCTTCCATGTTCATGGCTCTTTAAAATTCTCTTCTCTGCTAATCGCCTTTTATCATCCCATCTTTCCCAATGCCTTTCAAAATCTGACTCTGGTTTTCATCATCACTGATCCTCAATTCCTCCACCCTCTGTTCTTTCTGAGGCTGTAACTCCCACACCAACTTCTTCTTTCACTCTCTCCATTCCTTGGACAGTTCAATTCTACACTAGCCTCTATTCTGGAATCTCTTGGCTCCTCATTCTATTGCCAAAGAGACCACAATTTTGCATTCCTCCCATCATATGCTGCCTTTGTTCATATTATTGTACTGCTGAACAGAGCTGGAGGAAACCATAGAACAATGTTTGCTGGGCAAACTACAAATTTATGCTACATAATCTCAACTGGGTTCTTGCTGCTGCAAGGCAATCCTTTTATTCCATCCTGATCAGTTCCTTCTTCTACTTCTCATAGTAGCTCTTCCAAATCTTTTCACCCTTCTCAAAGATCCCTTGGCACTCTGTCTCTTCTTAGCTGAGAACCTTGCCTCATACTTCACTGAAAAAATTGAGGCCATTGACCAAGAGCTCCTTCTTCTCATATTATTTAGACATCTTCCCCCATTATCTCTTCCTCAACCCCTGTTCACATGAAGAGATGGCCCTTCTCCATGCTGAGGCTCTTCTCAATCTACCCATCATCCCATCCCTTCCCATTTTCTCCAGAAGACTGACTACACTATCACGCTCACTTCTTCCATCTCTCCCTACCTCCTGGCTCCTTCCCTGATGACCACAAACATGTCTATGTTTCCCCTTATCCTTAAGAAACCCTCATTTGATCAGGCCACCCTTGTTAATCTTTTACCTTTCCTCCCCATCTTGGCTAAGCCCCTTGAAAAAGCCATCTTCAATCCATGTTTCTATTTCCTCTTCTCTCAATTCACTTCTAAATCTTCTGCAATCTGGCTTCCAAAGTCATCATTCCACTGACACTGTTCTCTCCAAAGTCAGCAATGATGTCTTAACTGCCAAACCTAATGAACTGGTCCAAGCATTGTTTAATTTCTCCTCCTGGATATTCAGTTTTGGTGACGTCCTTCTCTCCTGGTTCTCCTCCTGCCCATCTGACTGCTGTTTCTCATTATCATTTGCTGATCTTCAGCCAGGCCATGACCCCTAGCTGTGGGTGTCCCAAGGTTCTGCCTGGACATTCTTTTCTTTTCCTTCCAAATGATCTCACTTGGTAATCTCATAAGCTTTCATGGATTCCAGCATCACCTCTATCAAATGATCCTCAGATCTGTATGTTTGGTTCTAATATTTCCTTCTGATCTGCAGACTTACATCACCCCTTCCTCTTTGACATTGCAAACTCGACATCAGGTAGGCATCAGGTAGGCACTTTAGGATCTTTCCCTCTACCCCTCCTCCCAACCTCCTTCTTCCTGTCCAGGGCACCCCATCCTCCCCATCACCCAGACCCACACACAAGCTCAATGTCTTCTTTGACTTCTTCACCTCAGTATCTGATATATGGTCCAACTCTGTCCTTTTTATGCTCACAGCATCTCCTGTGTGCATGCCCTTCTTAGTTACCAGCCTAGAATGAGGTCTCCTCACTTCTCACCTAGACTAGGACAACAATTTCTAATCATTCCCAGCCTTTGGTCTTTCCCTGCTCTGCTTCATCCTCTATTGACCTGTCAAAGTCATCTCCCGAGCATGTCTCCTCTACTGAGGAAGCTGCAGCAGCGGTGACATCATCTCGGACAAATATAAAGCCCTTTGCCTGACATTCAAAGCTCTTTCTGCCTTCTTCACTCCTCTCCACACCTTCTATGATCCAACTCTAGGATCTCACTGCTCCTCACACAGGACACTGAGCCTTTTCACTAGCTGCCTCCCCTCCCCCAATGCCTGGAAGGCTTTTCCTCCTCCTTCCCCTTCCTCTTGGGCTCCATGGCTTCCTTTAAGACTCAACCTGGTCCCCTCTGTTTCCGGCCCCTTTATTCTAAGATGATTTACACTGCAGCCAGGTGAATCCAGAGGAGAAAGTGAGGCTGGTGACCTTGCACAGCCCTCCCTCACTTCAATCCAATTCACTTGCATGTCATGACATCACCTCCCTGATGTCATGGTCCTCCTTGAGAACGAAGGACAAACAGTAGCCATTCACACTGCATACAGTTTGTTTGTAACATACATGTTGCTTGCATGTTGTATCATATGCAATCCACTCTAATAAACATTTAGTAAGGGCCTATTTTGTACCAGGCCCTGTGCTAAGCACTGGGAATGTAGTTCATAAAGAGAAAGACAGGTCCTGGCTGTCAGGAGCTTACAGTCTGATGGGAGGAGACAACATACGTTACAACATGCAGGTCTTTTGCCCTTCTTTGTATCCTCAACATTTAGCACAATGCCTGGCTCATATTAAGTACTTAATAAGGGTTTGTTGACTGACTGCCTGTTGGACTGAAATGAATCTGAGTTGGGATAATTTAAAATAGATCCAACCCAGCAGCATCAAAGGTTAGCTTGTCAGTGGATGTACCATATTTCATTTGGAGCACACATCCTAGTACTCCATAAAATGTTATAAAATATTAAAACAAAAAACAAAGATAGATGGGAAGTCATCCTGTTGTGAGAAAACATACAATTTCTCTTTTCAGTACCCCAATTCCTAACCAAAGTGTTCACATGATTTAATTACTGTTTTCTGTGCTAAGTGGTTTATCCATCAAAATATGAAAGACAAGCAGAAAGCACTAGAGGGTAATACGTTCTCTTTCCAGTTCAAATCTTCTTGCTCATAATGAAATCCATTTCTCCTTTCAAGTTTCTATGGCCTCAAATTTTATTTTGCCTTTTTTAAAACAGCCAATTTTTAACCTTAAGATAAGCCAGGAAGCCAGGTAATATTCTTGGGCACCAGCACACTTTTAACTACTTTCTTGACAGTAGAGGAGGAAAAACCATCAGAACAAAGTTCGTACTCTAAGCCTGAATGGGGGATGGGGCATAAGGATGGAAATAATTCTGTACTGTGGAGGACTTGAGTTACTCTGCAGGAAACAGGAAGCTTCTTAGATCTTCCCACCCACTGAAGAGGAGCATCTTAGATCGTACGTCTTAATGGCAAGAGGGAAGGGGGTGCAGTCACTTCTTACTTCGCCATCCCAGAGCTGGGGAAAGAGCAATGATTTGGGACACCAGGGCCTGGGTTTGAATTTGGGATCTTTCATTTTGTTTCTTCCTCTGTAACTTGGGCAAACAGTTTCTCTGTCCCCACTTCCCTTGTCTATAAAACAAATGTTGGACTAGTGGATCAATGGCCTCTAAAGGACAGATGGCCTCTACAAGCTTGGGCCCTATCGCTCTATATCTCTGATATTGAGGAGGGAGGAATTGGTCCCTCATTAACCTCCCAGGTCTAGGATGCAATTACAAAAAAAAAAAAAAGAAGATAGCTAGGTGCCAAATTAAGTGAAAAGAACAGTCAATGCCTTGTTATCCCTTGAAAAAACTCTGATTTGGAAGGGGAGCTTGGCCATTTACTAGGCAAAGATTTGCTATGCCTTCAAAAAGCTAGCTTGTGGTCAGTCCAAGAAGGAGCCAGCCCTCTTGGGGAGGAAGCAGGGCTCTTCCTCCTTCCTTTGGACCCTCACCTGCCCCCCACCACATTGGCCATTGCTCTTTGCAGTGGAACCCCTTGGTCGATAGGAGGCACTGTATATCCCTGGGAGTAGACACACAGTCTCCAGACCACCATAGACACATAGGCCCTTGAGATTTAAGACAAGAAATAGCTCCAGAGAGTGTGGCCTGGGCAGCGGAGAGTCAACTGTGGATTCCAAGGAGAATGAGCCCACGTTGTTGGGCTCTGACTTGCGTCTGACTTGCATCTGACTGATGTGTGTGTGTGCACGTGTGTGTACGTGTGTATGTGTTTGTGTGTGTGTGTGTTTGTGTATAGAGGGGATCATGAGAACTCTACAAGGAGGGAAATGGCCTTGAGTCCTGCAGTTCTGCTTTGGCTACCTGTGTTCCCTCCATGGGCATTTTACCACCATTTTACTCTTCCTTGTGCCAATTTACCAATACATTGCACCCCTGGTTTAAGGGCAGACTATCCTATACACTATTTTTAAGCATGGTATCTTAGTAAATGCCTTCACTTTGAGTTAGTTGTGTCTATTGTTACAGGGAAGCATACCAAGGAGAACCAATAAGTTAAGGGGTAGAGAACCAGAGGGTGGGTTGCCTAGAAACCAGAAGCATCTGTCACCTTCTGGGGACCCAACCCAAGAGGACAAGTTGGGAGGGTGCTAAAGAAGGAGGGCTACAATGCTACAAGCCTGTCCAAGCCTCAGCTTCCTCACTCAGAAATGGGGATAAAATCAGGACCTCCCTCCAGTTTTTCCCAGGGAAATGTCAACTGCTATAACTTTTATCATTCTAATCATCACCACAGACATTCTCATTTCTAGAGGTGAACACAGCAGCTGAGTTACTGTCTTATTGAATGACCCAATGGAGAATATTAGCAAACATTTTCTTCAAAACAATTCTAGGCTTTCCAAATGTTTCAGGGAAGCCTGTCCTGAGGAACAAAATTTGCTCATGACAATGTATGTGTCTCAAAGTCGTGAAGTCAGATGGCAGTATCTCCAACAGAAACAGAAAAGTTTGGAGAATACATAGTGCTTGGAGATGATTCTGAGTTCTGTTCCAGACACTTTGAGGACATCTAGTTGGACATATCCAACAAACCTTTGGTGATGTGAGACTGGAGCTCAGCAGGAAGACAAGGGCTCTCTATATAGGTCTCAGAGTCATGTGCATAGAGATAAAAATGGAATCCTTTGGAGAAGATGAGATCAACAAGAACAGAAAAGGAACCAGGACAAAACTCTGGGTTAGAACATAAGTCATGGATAATGAACTAACAAAAGAAGTGGAGAAAGAATAGTTGGAAAGGTGTGACTGTTCTTCAGTCTCAGAAAGGATCTAAATGACATCACTATGCTGGGTGAAGTATGATGTATCTGACTATGGCTGATCAGACCAACACAGGCTCAGAAGGTTTTACACAGGTTGGGCACAAATAGTCCAGATGAGAAGTCAGAATGGAGATGTTGCTCAATTTGCATACCTCACACTTCTTTTGAGCTACTGCAATTCTGTTTGGGTTCAGAGAGTGCAGCACCTTCTTTGATGAGGTCAAGCTATACTGGGAGGTCCTGTGCCAGTGTCTCCCATGTCACACAACTGATTCCAAAGTTCTTCAGAGGGACCTTGAGAGTGTGCTTGTATCGCTTCTTCTGACCTCTGTGTGTGAACTTGTGCAGTTCTCTGTAAAATAGTCTTTTAGGCAAACATGTTTAGCATTTGAACAATGTGGCCATCCCATCAGGGTTGCATTCTCTGCAGTGGAATTTGAATGCTTGGCAGTTCATGCTCAAGAAAGTCTCTCAGGGTCCACTACCCTATCTTACTAGGTGATTCTCAGAATCTTCCTAAGACAATTCAAATGGAAGTGATTCAGTTTCCTGGCATGGTGCTGGTAGACCTTCAGTTTGGTAGTCAGTCTAACACCACTTTATCTCCCAGATGTTTCTTCAGAGCCTCACAAACACAGAGCTAGCTCTGGCAATGTGTGCATCAACCTCATTGTCAATGTGTACATCCCTAGAAAGTACACTACCAAGACAAGTGAACTTATCCCCAGCATTCAAAACTTCTCCATTTGTTGTAACTGATGGTTCCACGTGTGGATTGCGTGGTGGTGGCTGATGGGGCACCTGTGTTTTCTTGGTGTAATTATTAGGCCAAAATTAGCACAGACAGCAGAGAATTGATCCATACTTTGTTGCATCTCAGCTTCAGAGGCTGCACTGAGTGCACAATCACCTGCAGACAGAAAATCACGCCCCAACACTCCCTCCACTTTGGGAGGCATACCAGCTTGTTGACTAGATTAGTTTTGATTGTAAAACCTACACTAGCTTCACATTGCTCCCCTTCACTGTGATGACTCCAGAAAGACATGTATCCAGCTCTGACTTTGGTAAGCTAGCCTTCATTTGCCAGCCTTTTCCACTCAGGGCTGTTATTTCGATGTGATTCCTGTTGGGTTCTCTCACAGCAAGAGCTGTTCATCTTTTAGGTCTACTGGATTTCTTATTGTCCATAAGTGTGTACCCATTCCATGTGGTGATGGTGAGTGGAATTGTCTTCGCAAAAGTTTTTGTACTTGTTTTTTTACATTTTGATCACAGGGTTGTTAGATGAAGCAGACAATTTTAAGGGCACCTTTTCTAGCCCCTTCCTCACATCAGGAAGTGAGCAGTGCGATCCTTAAAAGGCACACGTCGGGGCTGCGGATTCCCACTGCTGCTTCCGTCTAGTGAGAAAGGACTCTATGTCCTGGGTCATCTGTCGGCAGGGTTGTCCCAGTGTATTGGCACCTGCTGCTTCACCACTTGCCAGTTGCCATGGGACTTTGAGGTAAGTAAAAATGGTAACATAGTGTGAGGGATGTTTTTTGATTTGTGCATAAGCTATCAGTCTCACTCTCTTTTCCAGAGTCATCAGAGTCCAGTGTCAGGACAAAAGTCAAGATGACTGAGGATGATGGTTCAGCATAACCTTGATGTCTAATCAAGTTCTAAGCACTTCCCAGTACCTGCTTCAGCTGCCTTCATGGCTGTTGGAACAGCCCTGTTCCACCCAGGGATATCTTCACATGCTTGGGGTAGACAACCCCTCCTAACTTACCGACAGGTTACCTTCAAACAGGTTTAGCCTATGGTTTTACTGCTGTGCTTTTTGTTTGTTTGATTTTTGAAGGGGGAGGTATGGCAATCAGGGTTAAGTGACTTGCCTAAGGTCACACAGCTAGTATATGTCAAGTGTCTGGGGTCACATTTGAACTCAGGTCCTCCTGACTCTAGAGCTGGTGCTCTATCCACTGCACCACATAGCTGCCTCCACTGCTGTGCTTTCTACTAAAACTTTTTGGAGCCAGAGGTGAGGGTTGGGTGACAGGTACCAAGATGGATTAGCAGCCCTGAAAAGGGCTTACTAGCCTCCCTCCCACCAGAGTGATTAGTCTCCCTGACACCTGTCCACCCCAGTCAGACCATAGGAGAATCAAAAGGGAGCATCATTAAAAACTCAGGAAGGAGAAGCCATTCAGGAAGAGGGCGTGGTCAAAGGCATTGAAAGCTGAAGAAAGGTTAAGGTTAATTTTCTCCAATTTACCCTGTATATTGCATACACTTATCTCCCCACTACACTGCGAGCTCCTTAAGAGTAGGGGCTGGTTTGTATTGTGGTGTTTTCCCTCCACTTTCCTTGTATTCCCAGAATTTAGCACAAGGTATGGAATATAGCACGTCCTTAAGAAATGCTTGGTGACTTGACTTGAAGGAGAACAAAGTTTGGGAAAAGGTAAAATGCATTTCACAATTAAGAGACCATGGGTTACCTTGGAGAAAGCAATTTCAGCTGACTGCTGAGATCAGACGCAAGGGTACAAGTGCTCAAAAAAATAGGTGGGAGGAAAGGAAGTGAAGGTAATAGATGTTTTTAAAAAGGAGCTTGGTTTTGAAAGCAAGGCAAGCTAAAACAAGACAGCCTGAAGGAGTAATGGGGGAAGGGAGGAATGGAGAAGACCTTGGCATGCCTGCAGGCAGCAGAGAAATGCCTAAGACTGACAGAGGCGAAGAGGACCGAGCCTCAAGTCTTGCACACAGTTGGTGTTCAATAGATCTTTAATTGGATCTGCTTGAGGTCTTCCATTTTACTAAGGAGGAAAAGGCATTCCAGAAAGGGGTAAGCAAGTCACAGAACTGGAATTCTTCCCTAAGTTCTCCGACTCTGGATGAATGCATCACTCTTTCTACTGAATTCTACCAGCTCTTTAAGGATCTGCTCTTGTACAGAGGTCAAGTAGATGCTAGAGACTCTGCTCCCTCACTTACTCTGCCCCTCTACCCTTTGTTTCTTCTCCCAGTCACCCTCGCTTCACTTCAGGGCTTCAAGGAAAAGTGTAATGATCACTTGTTGGGTGTGTTGTGTGTGGTGAAGTAGGGTCCTTGTTGAGACACTTGAGACTAGGTCGCCTAAATCTTTCTCAGCTCTGAGATGCTTTGAGTTTTCATATCTTGTCCAAGGAGTGACATGCAGTGGATAGAGCTCTAACCATGGAGTCATCTTCCAGGGTTCAAATCTGGCCTCAGACACTTCATAGCAGTATGACCCTGGGCAAGTCACTTAACTCTGTTTGCCTCAGTTTCTTCATCTGTAAAATGAGCTGGAGAAGGAAATGGCAAACTGCCCCAGTATCTTTGCCAAGAAAACCCTAAATGGGGTCATGAAGAGTTGGACACAATTGAAATGACTGAATAACAGCAAATCTTATCCAAGGGTAGACTTCAGCTTTTAGGTTAAATCTTTCTAAATCCTGTATTAGTGGAGTCTCCATTAATGAGATCTTATTGCTTAAGCTATAACTAGCAATTTTTGTGTGCTGGGCAAGTACCACAGACCATGCCCAAGGTGTGGGGCTGTACAGTCAGCTGGGGGAAGGGCAGGAGCTGCCCCAGGCTGCCATGGGGTGGCTCTCCATTTTAACTAATTAACCCTAAAGTCTCTGGTTCCCACACTACTAAAGGTCTACAAAGGTAAGTTGTGTTCTCTAAATATGGTACCTGTGGGGCAAAGCCCTTGTCACTCCACACTGACTACAGTTATTGCATCCTGCAATGGGTGAATTCTCCAGAACTGTCCATGCAAATACACAGAGGACTGGCCACAAAAATTAAGCCACTTATCATTCAACTGACAGGCTTGCCCTTTAGCCATCTACTGTGATAAGAGCTCTAAAGTAATTTCAGGTCTGGTGTGCTCTAAAGCACTACTGGAGGGGATACCAACTGCTAGCAGCTTAGCCCCTCCTTTGATCTGGTCTCTCTGATGTATAATTTTACATCCTTAAATTGTTCCCTATCTAGGAGAGACTCCAAAAGTCGCTGCTGTCCTAACCTGAACCATTCTTAATCTTTCACACCCTTGGTTCTCCCTCTTCATCTGACCTGGCAACCACTGTGAAGACTTCAAGTCTTCCTTTTGTCACTTGCCAAGGAAGAGTTACATCAGTTCCTTCAATTACCATCGTCTCCACTCTCCAATGATCTTCTTCCTTTCATCCCTTTCACTCTGTGTTCAGTTTTCCTCTTGTAATTTGAAAGCTGCAGCAGTTCTACAATCTCCTGTCCTGTCTCCTAGGTCTGTAAGTCCCAGGAAACCCTCCACAAAAGCCAGCTGTCGCTTTCGTTGTTTTAATTAATCACATCTTCAAATGCTCCATGCAAAATCACTGCCATTCACGAGATGATGGCTGTTTTTTCTGCTCACCTCTTCTGTTTGAGGATGCCAGGTTTTATCAAGTAAACTCAGAACCATAGCGTTGGAATGACCCTTGGAGATATCACAGGGCATATCTCAACCTTTAGGGAGGTGACCTGACCATTCACTGAAACAGTCAAGGAGAATCGCAGAGGTCTGACTATAGCCTCCTCCTTCTCGGTTAAATGTTTTCCAGTTCATCCCATTTCTCTCATTACTTAGGTCTTATGTCCCTGCTGTCCTTGCCTAGCTCGGTGGGATGTGATGCCTGGACAGAGGGCCAGGCCTGGGGTCAGGAAGCCCAGTTCACCTCCTGCCTCAGACATGCCCCAGCTGTAGGGCCCTGGGCAAGTCCCCCAATCTCTTTGGGCCTTTGTGGTCTCTGGACTCATTGACCTCGAAGATTTTCTCCAGTTCTAGATCCATGAAGCTCTGACTTCCCAGAGACTCTCAGACATTGTCTCCTGAGTTGCAGCCAAGCTGTCATTGACTTCAGCAGGGGGAGTTCTGATCACCTTGTTCCTGAGTAATCTATAACTCAAGTGACCTTGCTATAATGGCTGTCTCCTAGACTTCATTTATGTTCCCCCTGGGCAGTCCATCTAATCAAGTCTTATCTGCAGGCAATCAGGAGCTGGAGAGAAAAGTGGCCTTTAGGTCAGAAGACTTTACATTAAGCCCTGGCTCAGCTGGGGTGGCCTTAAGTCTGTGGACACCATGGAAGCATTGGGAATCTCAGTTTCCTTCCCTGTGAAATATGGATGAGAATCTTTGTGCCTCTTACTGCTAAAGTCACTGGTATGAGGAAGGATTTGGAGACTGAACCCTGACAGGAACTCAGAATCAATCACTCAGTCAAAAAGCATTTATTAAGCTCCAGGGACTGTGGGAGACTCAGAGGATGCAAAGGCACCAAGGAGACTATCTGGGCCTTGGGGGAGCTGCTACTCTATAGGGGGAGACAACCTGAATACGCTGGAAGAAATTTATGTAAAAGGTAGGACAAACACAGGTGGTACTGGGCCCTAACGCCACCCACAAGACTTGGACTTGGGGACTACGCGTTAGTAGCTGGGTGGAAGACGGGAGAGGTGGACAATAACGAAGAATGAAGAACAACTTTCCGGTTGCAAATCCGGGTGACTGGGAGGACAGTGGGGCCCTCAACAGAAAGGGGGATTCTGGGAGGAAGGGTGAATTTTGGGAAAAGATAATGAATTCTGTTTTAGGCATGTTGAAATGCCTATGGGATGTGCAGTTCAAAATGTCTGAGAAGCAGCTGGTGAGGCAGAGCTGGAGCCCAGGAGAGAGATCAGGAACAGAATATGAATCTGGGAATTATCTCAAGAGAGATTCAAATGGACCATGCTTAGCCAATGAGGTCACTGAGTGAGACAACAGAGAAAGAACAGAAGAGGGTTAGGACAGAAAACACCTACTGATGGAGCAAGTGATCTGGATGAAGATCTTGCAAAGGAGACAGAGAAGGAGTGGTCAGATAGGAAGGAGGAGAACCAGGAGGGAGGGCATCCTAAGAGGAGTCTGGAGCAAGAGACAGTGACCAACAGTGTCAAAGGCCATAGAGAGGTCAAGAATAAGGACTGAGAAAAAATATCAGATTGGGCAAAGAAGAGGGCGGTTACTGGAGAGAGCATTTCCAGGTGAGCGATGAAGGCAGAATCAAGTGAGGGCTTCTCAATGATGTGTCATTTCTGTTTGTTTGTAGGTAGCAGGGACAATACTGGTTATACGTCCTTGACATCACCAGGTAAAGTCTTGACTTGTGCGTAAACTGGATTTCAGTGAGGTAGAGTTGCACAAAGTAATCGGCCTCACTCTCTCTTCCAGAGGCATCAATGTCCAGTGGCGGCACAAAAGTCAGGATGACTGGCCATGGCCTCAGATGTGTCTTAGATGCCTGACCAAGCTCTAAGCTGCCCACAGTGCGAATGCCAGCTGCCTTCGTGACTGGAGGAACAAATTGTTCTCCTCTGCCCATTCCTCCAGGAGAACTCTTCACATGGTTGAGTAGACCCCCTATAACTCACCAGATTAGGCTGGAGGCCCTTCAGCTACCCTCAGCCTGGTTCAGCCTGTCTGCTGGGCTGTGGCAGCTGTGTACACACACCTTTCTTGGAGCCATGGATGAGAGGTGAAGTCCAGGTAGACATCAAAGGTGGATGAATAGAGCTGAAAAGGGCCTGGCACATGGAATGTGCTTAACAACCACTTGCTGATGATGTTGGGGAATTCCTAAGAGCCTCCCAGAAAGTAATTCTTCTCACCTTGGTCCCTTGGACTGGAGGTCAAGACATCAAGAGGTTAGGTCATAAGATAACATGGCATCCTGTGATGGGCAGGGAAGGTGCAGGGAAGTAGGAGAGACTGAACGTTAGAGAAGGGGGTGATAGTGGGGGAAATCCTCCAGGGGAGTGGCTGGCATTGGACATTATAAGACACTCAGCTGTCTGAGCCCCACTGAATAAATGGACAGTTTTGCTTGAGAAAGAGGCAAAGAGATAGTAAGCGCATGAACTTTTTCTATGAAAAAGAATTTATAGAAGAAGAATGTCTACAAAGTAAGAATTCATCCTGATTATAGCAATGCCAAGAACCCAACTCAGAAACATCCCTCTACAGTAATGGCACCAGGTTACCATTCAACCCTGTCCAAGGGGAAGGGGAAGGGGAAGGGGAAGGGGAAGGGGAAGGAAGAAGCATCTGTGAAGCACCTACTATGTGTCTGAGCTTCTCCTGCAGCCCAAGGTGAGCTGAAGAGCTGTGCCCTCTTCTGCCCAAAGAGAAGAGCTGCTTCCCCTCCAGCCTCAGAAGGAGAGAGAATTCACAAGCTTTGATAGTGACATCAGGGCCCTTGAGGCCATGGGTAAACGTCCTCCTTTTGGCTGGAGCTTAGACTTGCCCCTAAAGGAAAGTTGAGCAGGTCGACCTCACAGGACTGGTGCCAGACTCCTGTGGAAAGAAGGCTTTGTAACCTGGAAATCATCACCATAGATGTGAGAAGGTCTGATCATGGCTGGTGTGGGGGACCAAGGGAAGTAGCCCCGCCTCAAGGCAGGATCAGTAAGGTGGGCTTCAATTCCCCTTGCAGCCGACAACCCCCGGCTATCAGGGGTGACATAGAGGGCACCTGATTCTCTCTGTTAGAGTTCTCTGTTTCTGTTTCTGACTTCCCTATGAGCCTGTGAGCTGAAGGAGGCCTGAGGTCATCAGGGGTTGGGGATGCTCTGGAAGACACTGAGTGGCAACTTCAGCCAGGGAAAGTTTGGGGTTTTACTTGTGCTGACTTGATGTTTCCTCTTTAGTTTTATGGCTCCCCTGGCGCCCCAGAAATCAATGAAGGTGAAGCAGTAATTGAGGAGAGGATCAAGAAAAGCTCTTGAGGATGCTAATTGGAAAAGAAATCAGACTTCAAGGCGCAAACAGAAAAACTCTAAAAATCGTTGCCAAAGGAGAACTAGAAAGGACCAAACTGGGGCTGGCTGTGGGGAGAGGAGAGTGAGTGCTGGCTCACCTCCAGAGAGGGAGAACCAGGACAGGAGAAACATGCTCTGGGCCTGTGAGGGTCTCTCTAGGCCTCCCCCCATCCCAGCACTGCCCCACAACCCCTGGCATCTGAAGGACAGTCCTTGCTCTGTTGGCCCTGGAGAAGCAAAGAGAAGTCCGCAAAGAGCAAATTTAAGTGATGGGCAAACCTTCCTAGCGATGAGCACTTTTCTGTGGAGGATGTCATGGGAGGGATTCCTGGTCACATGTGGAGTTCCTGGGCATGCAGAGATCGTGGGGTCTTCCTCTCCTGCTTGGTCTAAGTGCCCCTTCCTTGGATATTTTGGCTGACCAGGGAAAGCGGGAAGAGTGTGGAGGCAGAGCATGGCCCTGTCCCTGTGGGCCACCCTGCTGCCACCTCCCATCACCAATCCCCTTATCCTTTGCTGAGCTTGCTCACCATACAAACGTACTTTAAATCTGCAGCTATCAAATTGAACCCATTATACAGGTGTCCTTCTGAGGAGATCTTCTTCAGGTAGGAGAAGCTATCCACGTCTGCAGTTAGGAAGTGGGTTACGAGCTCACCTATGGGGAAAGAAAGAACAAAATGAACCCGTGGAACTGTGAGACACCCCTGACCTTCCCAGTCACCCCGATAAAGCAGGTGGAGCTGGGACACCGGGCGTAAGGGGCTGACAGGACCCGAGATTCAGAGTCGGAAAAGACTTTAGAAGCTCATTGAGTTCATCTGCCTCACACTACAGAAGGAAAGTGGGAGCCCAAGAGGCAGTTGAGATCCTTCCGAGGAACAGTGTGGCCATTTCAGTGGTAGTACAGTGAGACACTTACATTTGTCTAGTTCTTGAGACTTTCTAAAGAGCTCTGACATTTGTCTCTTCTCTGATTCTCCTAACAACCCTGGGTATTGACAGGGGAGGGATAATTACACCTATTTTGTAGATGAGGATACAGGTTGAGAGGGCTGGGCTGACTTGTGGGGTCCTCCACTAAGTAACAGAATCAGGTCTCACAAGCTGGCCCCGAGGCCTAGCTAGCCTTCCACATATAAACCCAGGATTCCTAAGGAGGGGACCAAGAAATAGTTTTCCTAGAAGAAAAGCAGCTGCTGAGCTTTAAGGCCTTGGGTGCTCTGATTCAGAAAAGGACAAGGAAATCCCCAAGGGACCAGAACATCTCTTCCCTTCCCTCCTTGGCTTGGGCATTCTTTCATCTGCCTTTGAGATGACCAGTACAAACTGTAAAATATATTCACTAAGAGTGTGTAATGCCAGTTGTCCTCAAAATGCTTGTAAGGATTCTTGAACGGTACCAAGGCCTTTAGAGAGGAGCTGGTGTAGATACCAGGATATGGTTGGGAGGTGGTTGGGAAGCCTGGCACGAGACCTACTCCTCATAGCTCTGAGCCCCCAGATAGGCACTGCAAAGGCATTCCAGCGGGGGTCTTTAGTGATACTAGTGAGGAGGAGAGGGCCTGAGGCACAAGGGCTGCAGATGTGGAATCCTGGCCCGCTGTGGTGACCTGGAATGGACATATCCCTGCAAGGTCAGTGCAGTGAGTGGTGGGAGAGTAAGGGAGCACAGGCTGCAAGGAATGCGGTGGCTACAGTCTGCTCTTGGCTCTCTTGAAACAACTCAAGGAGCCTACAGGTGTTGTCATTAACAGCTGACCTTCGTCTAGCCAAAGGCTTTGGCTGCTCCTGAGTTCCCATCCACAGTGTGTAGCTGTATGGGAAACGAGCAGCAATGGAGCTTCATGTCCGATACATTCTAGCTTCCTTTGGCTGATTATACAGTGGTGCAGTGGACAGAGCACCAGGCCTTGAGTCAGGAAGATCTGAATTCAAATCCAGACTCAGGCATTTGTTAGCAGTATGACCCTGGGCAAGTCACTTCAACTCACTGTCTGCCTCAGTTTCCATCTGCAAATAAAAGGAGGGGGTTGGACTCAGTTACTCCAAGGTATCTTCCAGTTCTGAATCTATGATGGTGTAAACCTGTATCACTGAGCTTGCTTCACCTAGGTCCCCAGCCTTAGAGCAGGGTGCTGCCAAGGACATGACACTTCAATCGTTTGGGCTGACAGAATATAGGAAAGAGTTTCGGTTTTTTTAAAGGAGTTGAAGCAGCCCATGACATAATAGAAAAAGCACTGGCCTTGAGTTCCAGAGACAACGGTGGCTCACATCTTCACTCTGACATATGTTAGGGGTGTGGCCATGGGCCTGTGTCCCCATCTAGAAAAGATGACCTAACAACACGTATAGGATGTGTCTCCTGGGGAACAATGAGGTGTAAAATAGGTTGTAAACCTTTAAATAGCATCTTAATGCCCACTATTATTAGAAGCCTTATTACTTTTATTTTTTTTTAACAATACACACTGCCATCCACTGCCATCGTACCTCGGCCTTTGGCATCTTTATCGATCTTTGGTTGCATGTAATTTGTCAGGGCTGCCAGCTTGCCTTTCTTACTGATCCCAAGCCATGACCCTCCTTCTTTACCTTCTTCCATATCGAGACCTGTGTCAAACAATAAGAGGGGTAAAGACTTTAGCTCTAACGCTGCAAAGAGTCTCCCTGGCTCAGACACTGTGACCTAAGACATCGCCATTCCGCACACCAAATGCAATGCAGTCAAACCCGGGAGGAATCAGAGCTGACAACTCTGCCGCTGCCTTGCTGGGTTCCTGTGGGTAACGGCAGCTACAGGCATTGGTGTGAGAGGAAAGACCCCCTTAGCAGGGTCAGCGTTTTCTCATTGGTAAAGTAATGGGATTGACCTTGATGGTTTCGAGGTCCCCAGCTGCTCTCTCAGATCAGATTGTGATTCTCTAACCTGCCTCCCCTGCCTCCATCACAAGGGGAGAACCACTAGGTAAGCACCACTGAAATGGGGCACTTGGCCTTCAGTACTGTCCAGGTTAGCAAACTAACTAGAGCAGACCTGCACAACTTGGAAGGAGGTAGGGGCCAAAATTAAAACAGGCTAAATGTCTTCGGGCCATGGATAGGTTAGGCTAGAGACAGACTACCCAAGCTTGGTTGATGTGGGTCACGTCATAAACAGGGGAAGTGCACCCTGGCAACCCTACCTTGTTCCTGGGCTGCCTGACATCCTTTTGGTGGGTCACATGTGGTCTGTGGGCCTGAACCAGACATTCCATGCAATAAATTCCATGAGTAAAAATGACTGAAATGTTTTAAAGGTTAAAGTATGTTTTATAAAAAGAACAAAATCAAGAACTTTCGTTAGGACTCTATGTAGTTTCAATTTAAGATATGGTGGAGCCCCAAAGTATATCTGTAGAGCCTTGTGTACACAGTGGGTGCTTACTGGTTGTTGTCTTCTGTGCTTGCGCAGGACCAAAATGACATCACTAGGTACAGTGTGTCTGCCTGTGACTGATCCTCTACTACAGGTTGGGCACAAGTAGTCCAAATGAACATTTGGAGGGGAGATGTTTCTAAATCCGCGCATCACATATCTCTTTTGAGTTATTTTAATTTGGCTTTACTCATAGAACACAGTGCCTTCTTTGATGTGGGCATACCATGCTAGGTGGTCCTGTGCCAGAGTCTCCTCAGAGAGACCTTGAGAGTGTCCTTCTGACCTCCATGTGGGCACTTGCCTTGTGTGAGTTTTCAGTAAAGCAGTCTTTTAGGCAAACACAAATTTGGCATTCAATCAGTGTGGCCAGCACCTTCGAATTGGACGTTCTGCAGCACAGTCTGAATGCGTCAGTTCAACTTGAGAGAGGACTTCAGTGTTCAATACCCTATCTTGCCAGGTGAACCTCAGAATGTTCCTAAGACAGTTCAAATGGAAGCGATTCAGTTTCCTGGCATGGCACTGGTAGATTGCCTGCTTCCAGGCATACAACAATGAGGTCAGCACAATTATCTCTGTAAGACCTTCAGTTTGGTAGTCAGCCTAATACCTCTTCTCTCCCACATTCCCTTGGAGCCTCCCAAACACTGAGTTAACTCTGGCAATGCATGCATCAACCTCACTGTCAATATGTACATCCCTGGAAAGTACACTACCAAGGTAAGTGAACTGATGCTTTATAAATGTAGAATGAATCAAGCGCTAAATAATTTACTTCTCCAATGCTCAGAGAGCTGTGATTTCACTAGTATGGGCCCTCCTGCAGACACAGGTGGCAGACTCCCTGAGCTAGGCTGGGTCTCTGGTAATAGAGTCACTGTTCAGTGCTGGGTCCTCCTTCTGGCCCTGGCAAATGTGGAGGAGTTGCCATGGGTGGTTCTCCTTCATGACAACCTTCCAAGATCTGTAAGCCCAGGGTCTATGCCAGGATGAGGTGTCAGAAGGAGACTTTTATGGAGGTTCATCCTCTAATTAGACAGTGCTTAAGATCACAGAGCAGTCCCATAAACTTTCAAGAGTGTAATAAAAATAGGCCCCACGCTGTCTCCCACTCATTTACTTCTCAGCTATGACTGTGGCTGCAGAAGAGGTGTGTGCATGCCACGGGAATCCAACCATCACTTCCCTGGAGCTTGCAAGATCACAGCTCTTCAGAGGCTTGGAGGTGGCTGACGTCTGGAAATGCTTTATCACATGGGAGGGCTGATTCAGAGAGGATCACAAATGGCCACCTACAAGGTCTACCGCTCCGGGCAGTGAGCTGGTGGCCCAGCTGATCAGGTAGAGACACAACACGTGAGAAGAGGATTCCCTCGCATCCTGCTCTTGCGCTGCCCAATGTACCTGGATGAGTGAGCATGTGAATGAGTGAATGCGTGGATGAAGTTCCAGGTGCTAAAGGCAATCATCATCCTTCATTCAAGGAAGACCAATGACATCACAGGGTGATATATTGACTTGCACACGAAGTAGATTTAAGTGAGGCAGAGCTGCACAAAGTCCTCGGCCTCACTCTTTATTCCAGAGTCATCAGAGTCCAATGACAAGATAAGTCAGGGTGACTGGAGATGGCCTGGGATACAGTGGACCTTTGCATTTTCCATGCTTGACCAAACTCCAAGTATTTCATGCCACCTGCTTCAGTCACTTTCATGACTGTTGGAACAAATTGTTCTCATCCACCCATTCCCACCCGGAGAGGTCTTCACATGCTTGGGGCAGACACCCCACACCCCAACCCACCTACATGTTTGAGGCCTGTTGGTTAACCTCAACTTGATTTAGCTCATCTGCCAAGACAGTTTTACCACAGTGTGGCCACTGTGCATGCCCTAGCTTCTTGGAGTCACAGGTGAGATCTGGGTGACAGGTGGGCACCAAAGGTGGCTGAGTATCCCTCACACCAAAGGTGCTTGTCCTTCATGAGCACCGTACATCTAACATACATAGACTGCACACTAGGAAGCTATAATGGTGAGCCTCCCCTACAGGCACAGTTATTAGGGAGAAGCCAGGGAGCAGAGCTCTGAAGTCTTTCCCTAGAAACAAGGTGGCCATGTTTCCATTTGCTTCTTAGATTAGACTGGGGGGAGATCCATTCCAGGTTAAAGTGGGAATCTGTGCCAAGAGAAAGCTGGATGGACAGAAGTTTGCTAAGCAGTCAACTTGGCAGTAATGCAATGCTGACACTGAGGGATGATGCTGGAAAAGAAAAGCATCCTCAGAAACAAAGGGGCTCCCAGCATGCCACGCACCACCACGTGGCCTCAAGTGAAACGCTTCTTATCTTTCTCCTTCCCACGTCCCTCATTTTCTTTTTAAAAATAGATTTTTTGCTTTCCTTTTCTTTCCCATCATCTAGATTTCCCTCTGTAGCCTTCCTCTTCCCTCTCCCATCCCTTATAAATTACAAAGACTTTTTTAAAAAGAGAAAAAAATCTGTAAAACCCATCAATTCACGTGATATGCTATATAACATTCCATAGCTGCGGACTCTCCCTTTTCACAACAGTCAGCTTTGCTTGTTTTGGGGTGGTTGTTTTCCTTTTACACTGTGATTGTCACTGGGTATGTTCTTCTCCTGGTTCTCCTGACCTCTCTTTGCATCAGTTCATTTCAGTCTTTCCGTGCTTTTCTATATTCATCATGCTCATCATTTCTTCCAACAATAGTCTACTGCAGTCATGTGCCATGACTTACTTAGTCACCCCCCAACCAACGGGCATCTGCTTTGGTTCGAGTTCTTTACTGTCACAAAAAGCAATGCTATAAACATTTTAGGTACATGGAGTCTTTCATTTTGTCAGTGACTTCCTTGAGGTATTTGCCTAATGGTGGAATTCAATAGGTTAAAGGGCATGAGCATTTTAGTCATTTCTTTGCATAATTCCAAACCGTTTTCCAGAATGGTTGCGCCAACTCACAGTTCTAACAGCTGTTCTTAGAGATGTGAATTGGTGCAACTATTCTGGAAAGCAATTTAGAATTATGAAAATGAATTCTACCTATCTCACAGTCATTCTACCATGGACTCTTTCTGTCTTTTGTCATCGTTGCTAATTTTTCTGAGAGTTTTTAATGGATATTTCTTTTATATTTGTGAAATGAAGTGTTCTTTCATATAGTTGTTAATAACTTGTGATTCTTTTTTTCCAGAATGGTTTATTCATCCCTTTGACTACTTCTCTGTCAGGAAATGGCTTTAACTTTGTCATTTTCATTGAGGATATCACTATCCTTCTCCCAGATTCACAACCTTGGAGTCATCCTTAACTTTTCCTTCCCTCTCTCATGCTCTATATCCAATTAGCAATAGCAAATTTGATTGACTAACCTCAACAACACCTCTAGCATCCTTCTCTCCCTCATAGTACAAGCACTCTGGTTCAGGTTCTCATGACCTCTTACCTGAATTTACTGCAATCATCTTCTAATGCATCTGCTTTCCAGACTCTCCCTTCTCCAATTCATCTTTCACAGAGCTACTGAACTGAGTTACAGAATCACAGATCTGAAGTGGGGAGGTACCTTTGCTCAGCAGCTACATAGTCCAACCTGTCCCTAGAAAAGTCTGCACCAGAGCAATAGGAATTGTTTGCTTGATAATTTTCAACATTTCAGATGACTTCAAATGGACAGCTTTCATTGTCAAGAATTCTCACTTTGCCTTGTTGTAGCTTTCATTCCTGAAGGACAAATTATAGGATCATGGATTAAAGCTGAAATGGACCACAGAAGTCTTCTCGTCCAAACTAATATTTATTCCAATGAAGGCGCTGAGGCTTAGAGGAGTTAAATGACTTGTCCGAGGTCACACAAGCTAGTAAGTGTTGGAGATGGGATCTGAACCCAAGGACCCCAGCTCCACATCTGACCACATCATTCCTTTTGCCTCTCTCTGTCTGGCATTAAAGTCCTTTCCATCTGGCCTCAATGATCTTTCTGGGCTTTTCCCTATTGCTCCCACCGCCCCCACCATGGACTCTCTCTGCCAGTCAGAGTAGCCTCTGTACTGTTTCCAATATACAACATTCCACACAGCTCACCTTCAAATCTTTGCCCAAGCTATTTCCTATTCTTGGAATGCCCTCCCTTCTAACCTCTGCCTCTCAGAATCTCAGTCTCTGACACAGGGCCATTTTTTCTATCCCCTCAGGGGCCAGTGCTCCCTCCCTCATCTGTATTTCTATCAGGCTGGATCCCCTCCAATAAAATGTAAGCCTCTTGACACCAGGGGCTTTTTCATTTTGGTCCTTATCTTCACAGTGCCTAGCATAGTGAAGTAGATCCATAATAAATTCTTATAGATTTGAAACTGAAATGAATCTTCTCACAGAAAATACAACACAAACCCATGGATGGCTGACTTCTTTCAGGTATTATTTGACATGAGAAAACACTGGTAAAGAAGGTGGACTTAATGGGATGTGCTCCTGCAATGTAGCCCTGTGCAGGGTATAGAGAAAGGGTAGGAAACTCTTCATAATATTCATTACATTGCAGGGATTCATGTGTCAAAACAGGGTCCATTTAAAGAGATGAAGTGGGTAAAGTTCACCAACATTCATGTGATGGGATAATATTTTTTTCCTTGGTGCTCAGACTCTTTGTCTAGCATTCATCCCAGAGTTTCGTAACAGGCTATAATCCTTTTCTTGACAACCGATGACAGCATTCTTGCCTTGACCTTGCATTCTTGACTCATCCAGGTCATCCAGGTCACTAGAGGAAGAGCTGGTGGTGGTACTACCTTTCAGTGCTGCCCATCAGAAGAAGTAACACAAGTGTATGAGATGGCGAGACCCCTACTCAAATTGACTACTTGGAGGCATCTCAAGATAAAAACAGAATATCCTTTATTTGGTTCTCGCAAGAAGTGGGTATCACCCTCCTCAGACAAGTCTGGAGAAGGGAGGCCCAGTACAGAAGCGGAAACATGGTTATATAGCTAAAAGCCACAAACCCATCCCCCTTACCCTTTTGGTCAAGAGCCTGAGCAAACAACTTATTTTCAGAAATTTGTCCCAGCCACAAAGAACTGAGGAAGAGACCGAATAAACATCTCTCCTATTTGGCAAAACGTCTAGATTGTACAGAATGATTAGGAAATGGGTTAAGCAAATCTGGGGAGAGGGGCAACAGGTGGTTTCACAACTTCAAGTTCTGAGAAACTGAAACTCAGATCTAGAGTCTGATCTATTTCAGATTTAAGTTCTTGAGAAGTTTTCACTAGCCATCATACTCACAAGGAACAAAGGCATGAGTGTCTCAAGATAATCCTATGGCTGAAGCTAAACAGTCACATATGTAAATCTGGGGTTACATACTCAGAGGATTCTATTATACCCCAATCACATTCAATGAGAAAAAGTTGAATTCATGAGCCAGAAAACCTCCTGTTCTCACCAGCTTCAAATAGGAAAAAAAAAGGATTTTAACCCCCTCTCCCTCACCCTCACATCAAAGATCGATTTTAGTGTTCTGCCACCTTGCTATGGGCAACCAGCTGATTAAAATTCAGATTCGTCTCATCAAAGGGCCACTTGAGTTGGTAGCTTCAGAAGAGGAAGAAGCTGTTTGGCAGAAATTCAGAGAGATAGTCAGGACCTCAGAAATGAAGGGAGTTATGTGTGTATGTGTGTGTGTGTGTGTGTGTGTGTGTGTGTGTGTGGATTGTGGCAGAGGGGCTTCTCGTCAAGGGGAAGAACAGAGATTAGCAATAAAAAGTCAGGGCAGTTACAATCTTCACTTCAAATAGCTCTAACTTCTAGACACTTACCCTTTACTTCACTGGAGAAAGTGGGCTGGGCAAGACTTAAGCTTCCCTTTAAACTAGCATCCAAGTCCGCTGACTTGAGCCACCTGATGTTGGGGGAGGGTACCACCCCGAATTAGATCAAGCATCCTTCTAGACTAGTCTTCCATGGATGACAGTGATAGGAAAGGATAGCTAATGAGATGAGTGTGGTTTCCTTTTCATGACTTCACTGCCAAAAATTAATCGATATGCTCTGAACAGCCCATGGGAAGAGGTTAGTGGCTCCCACATTAGGACTATATAATGCTGTACTCCACTCCACTCAGGTGCACTCCTTTGCTGACACCACTCATGGTCTGGTGCGAGGTGCCCCTTCTCATGAGATTGTAATAAATTCCTTTTTGCCTTCTACCTTGAGAAGTCTCTGAGTTTAATTTGAGTAAGGGTTATTGTATCCCACACAATCATTTAATATTGTTTTTGGACTTTAATAAGGGTCAAAGTCTGAACTAATCAATCAGACTGCTTTGATTTCCTCTAAAAATTTCCTGTGTCAGCAACTTCAAAGACCTGTTTATGACAGGATGACTGCAAACAGAGTGGTGAGATTCTTCTTATCTTGGTATCACAGAGACACATGCTACACAGTGGAAACGCAGATATCCTGGGATTGTAATTTCCAACTGACTCTTGTCAATTGTCTTATCTCAGTGTGTTTACAGCTTATTCAACTAAGAAAATAGAAAATCCCTTTCTCATGGTATAGTTAAAAACATACGGGGACCATAAATTTGAAGGACATTGACATCTTGGGGTTATCCTAAAACAGATTTAAGCCTGGTCATTCTTGTGTCAGTCAGTCAGAACTTATGTTTTGGGTCCTTGTACAAGTTCACTGGCTCAGACTAGCTCAAAAGGAATAAATAATATGCATTAACACATCACCCAGCCTGTTTGCCTCCTTTAACCAAATTTCCAGATAGACACCCATGTACATGTCCTGAAGGAAGGGAATTGGGGTGGCAGAGAGAGGCTACTGTGTGATCTAGTGGAATGTTAGCTTAAGCTGTTGCGTACAGATTTAGATTCTACTGGCACAGGCTGGTGGGCTGGCAAGGGCTGGCCCAGATGGCCCCATTGTTCCTAAACAATGGCTTGTAGGTTTACTGATCCCTGGAAGCCTAAAGATGGGGCCAACTAATTCTATTATAAGTAAAACCTCCTTCAAATGGAGTTTGTTGCATTTCATGTACAGCAAACAGGCTGCAGTTACAACCACTACAAATGTTTAGGTTCTTATGGAGGAGGAGGAAGAACCTAGTTTAAAATCATTCATCTTTTCAAATACAGATTCATGAATGGAGATTTCCTTCCCAAGGTCTAGGTCCCTCCCCCTCTAGCTCCTTTTTGGCTTTTCACAGTAGTGCCAGCCCAATTCACTGAGAAGACTGAATCTGGCAAGAGCTCCCCAGGTTCCCCTACTTTCAACTTTAAAACATTCATCCAAGTTCAAAAGCATTTATTGAGCACCTATTGTATGGAAGGTCCTAGGCATAAACAGATATACAATACAAAAAGAGCTTTCCATCTGGTGGGGGGAGGGAAGATAAAACATGTACACAAATAAAGATAATACAATGTGGAATGAGACAAGTAGTTGTAAAAGAGTGGTATAAGGAAAGTGCCCTTGAAGTACAAGGAAGGGAGAAATTCCTTCTGGCTGACTTGATCAGAAAAGGGATCATGTTGGTGTTAAAGGATGGGTAGGATTTTGATAGCCAAAGATTAGAGGCAGGAGCAATTAGAGGAGTTACAGTGCAGTGGACTACCTTGAGGGCATCCCTGAAGATCCTGCAGTAGAGGCTACTGTGTGTACTGGTAAACATTTAACTACCAACTCTCTCAGGGGAAAATGTACATATGCCGCACTTTTCCATTGAATCTGTGTTATTACCATTTTCTCCATCACTTTCTTAAACCTAGACAATCAAGGAAACAATAAATCAAGCCTTGATTTGTTGGGTTTGCCAATTTCAGAGGCACAAATGCTCACACTGAAAATTTACCAGTTGGCTCCAAGCTGACTCCAGCATATCCTTGAAAAGCTAGAAGGTCTATCTGGGGCAGGGGATTCCAGGTCAGGTACGGGTCAGGACTGGACAGTCTGAGGTCCTGCTTAACTCAGAGCAGTTGTGATTGCAGGTGGCAGATAAGTAAGCTCATGAGCAAAGGCACAAAGCAAAGGTGTCACTTGGTCAGGGGAGAGTCCACAGTCTTATACTGCATAGGGTTCCTAAAGGAAGGAGAAAAAGCTGGAAAGATAGGTTGAGGCCAGCATACGAAGTGTCTAGAATGTTAGGCAGAGTTTGGGTTTTCTTTTATATGACAGGTAATCTTAAAGTTGAAAGAGATTTAGGAAGTAGGAGTCAATGAAGGAAAATAATCAAAGTTGTGGGTAGCAGTGTGTAGGTGGATGAGCAGGAGAAAGCATCAGTCACAGAGTCAGAATTCTGAAACATCAGAGCCAGAGACTGGAGACAACATTTAGGTTGAAATATTGAAGAAAAAGGAGGTACAATGAAAACTATGTCACCTAGTTTCACTTGCACTAACGAATCTTAGTGGACACAAAAGCCAGTGTTTTGAGGGGAAAATGCTTGTGAATAGGGGACTAGAGGGGACTGCTATGGCCACCACAGAAGCCAACCAGGTCCAAACAGAGATCCTTACTGTAAAATGCTCCCACAATGGATATTCAGCCGTTGTTGAGGACTTCTATGGAGGAGATGCTGCTACTTTCCTGGGTCACCCACTCCCCTTGGACCAGCTCTCATTTTCTAACCCTACAGACCCCTCCTCAAGACATTTTGAACCCCTAAGACCTGAGAAAAGCCTAAAACCTGGATTGGCCAATCAGGAGAGGCATTGTGGCCTACTCTGAGCTTAATTTGCCATAATGCTTTGCAATACTGTAGCATAATAGACATGCCTTGCTCTCTGAGTGAATTCAAAATGCCCCTTCCTGTGTCAACAATACAGAGCCAGGTGAAGCTGAGCAAAGCATTCTTCTGTCAATGGCTACCAAGGTCAAGGCGCCTTGACCAGACACTACCTTGAATGATGGGACTTTTCTTATCTTAAGTGTTTATGGACATATACTATGTTACGTCATGCTAATGGTAAAGGAAACACAGATACCTTGGGTAGTGATTTCAAATGACACGTTGCCAGCTCTCTTATTGCATTTACAACCTATTCAATTAAGAAAACTCCTTTCTCATATTATGCTTAAACATATATGGAGATCATAAATTTGAGTGACACAGCCACTCTAAAACGTATTTAAGACTTCTCATTCTTTTATCAGAGAGTCAAAATTTACGTTTTGGCTCCATGTACATGTATCTGCTAGCTTTGAGGAAATAAACAATATGAATTTATTTATCACCTAGCCTGTCTGCCTCTTATTAACCAAACTTTCAGGTCGACAGCCCATGCGTGGACCTTTCGGCACCTTCCCCAAATGCTTGTGGCCCCCTCCTTGTACCAGCTCAGCATTTGAAGGTATTCCTCCATCCCCCACCCTCACCACCACACCAGCTCTTTTTCAAGCTTGCTTATTGTTATCTTTATCCTCATCCTCATCCCCGGGTCCTTCCCTCCTCATGTGAGGTACACTAGAGGCCCTTCCTCATGCTGGCAGCCCTCCTTTGAATGCTGTCCATCTCACTAATGTCTCTTTAAAACCAAGGACAGAGCAGTGAACACATTCTCCAGGTAGTGCGCTCCATTTGACCAGGGCTGAATATGCTGGCACCACGTCCTCTTTTTCCAGATCCAAACCAAGATGGCATTAAGGTTTTGGCTGCCACATCACACTGACGATTCACTGAACTGGCAGCCCACTAAGATCCTCAGACCTTCTTCAGACAACCTGCTGTCTACCTCTGCCTCCCCATCACGAATTTGTGAAGCTGATTGTTGGGACTTGAAGTGAAAGGTTGTGTATTTATTTGTATTAAATATCACCTTGATTTTGTTCAATGCTTTGGCCTATCAAACTATCTTTTGATCCTGACTCTGTCATCCCCTTGGATTAGTGATCCCTCTAAGGTTGGTGTTATCTGCAGATATCATGAGGATCTTCTGCTTCCATCCAAGTCACTGATATGATATCAAACATCCCACAGTCAGGTACAAATCCCTGGGGCACCTCGCTGGACTCTGACAAGTGATGTATCAATGGCTGCTCTGTGGGTCCGGGCAATCTACCCATTCTGAATCCAGTTTACTGGATTTGGGTCTTGTCTAAGTCTCTACAATTTCTCACGGGAATGTTTTATTAAATGTTAAATATTAAATTTAATTTAATTAAAATAAATTAAATATTAAATAAAACTCTTATTAAATGTTTTTCTAAAATCTAGGTAAGCTGCACCTTCAGCATTCGCTTGACCCAGCAGCTTAGTAAGCCTGTCCAGAACAGAAAAGAGGTGAATTTGGCATGGCCTGTTCTTGCTGTTGATCTGGCTCTCTGAAACCACCCTTTCTGATTAAGATGTTCACTACGCATCCTTTCAATGATTCAATCTAGAATTTTTACCAGCATTTGAAGTCAAGCTTGCCCAAGCATAGTTTATAGACTCAGTCTCCACTTTTTTTTTTTTCAGAAAATTGGCACAACTATTCTTTTTTAGTCCTGTGCTCCCACTTCCATTTTCGAGTCTCTCAAATTGCACCAATATTGGCTCAGTAATCATGGCCTTTGGCTCCCAAGTATGTAGTTCATGTGGGCTGAGTGCTTTGACTTCCTCACAAGGGCAGCCAGGGGCTCTCTTCCTAGCTCTTTGTTTATGTTGTGGATTGATCATTAGCCATTTTGTACTGTCACTTCCAGGGCAAAGGTCATTGTCCTTGGCAGGGAAAACAGAAACAAAGAAAGGCTGGGCAGTTCTGCCTTCTCTACATTGTCCACTGTCATGTGCCCATCTACCTCAAACAAGAGCCTTGACCCTCCTCTGACCTTTGCTGCAAAAGAGCTAACAAAAAAGCCCTCACCACCAACCCTTCTTGTTCACCTTAGTTTCTTTCACTAGCCTTGCATCACTGTCATCATTGACACTTTTTTACAGGATTAAGTCACACACATCATTATCTTGTTACCTCTCCTTGTTTTTATGTTTATATATATATATATATATATATATATATATATATATATGTATGTGTATATATGTATACATGTATGTGTGTATATATCTATATATGTATCTTTGTGTGTATATACACACACACCTCCTGTTGGTTTTAAAAAAATCTTATTAAAATGAACTTTTTTTAAAATAAGTTTTTATTGACATCTTTTGTTTTTTTACATCATCATAGCTTTCTTCAATTTCCCTCCCTCTCTTACACCCAGAGGACCATATCATATAGCAAACAGTATTTTTCAAGACAAAAAAAGAAAAAGAAAAAGAGAAAAAAATCAATTCAACCTAAAAATACATTAGAAAAGTTCAAAAACATATGCAATATTCACTTTTTGTACATGTATGTTTTTGCTCTTTTCATTTACATTGTTGTGGTCACTGTATATTTTTCTTTTTGGTTTGGCTGACTTCCCTCTGCATCAGTTCATGTAAACCTTCTCATGCCTCTCTGTATTCATCACATAAGTCATTTGTGTTCTACGCTGTGTTCTACATTGTAATATTTCATTACATCAGTGTGCTACAATTTGTTTGGCTGTCCCCCAACTGACGGGCATCTTCTTTGTTTTCAATTCTTTGCTACCACCAAAAGTGCCACTATAAACATTTTGGTGTATATGAGAACTTTCTTCTTGTCGGTAGCTTCCTTGGGGTAAAAGCCCAGTAACAGGATCTCTGGGTCAAAAGACTTGGACATTTTAGTTATTTTATTTTGTAACTGCTTCCCAAAATGATGATACCATTTCACAGCTCCACCAACAATGCACCAGTGTGCCTGTCTTCCTACAATCCCTCCTACATTGACTGTTACCATTTTTTGCCATGTTTGCCAATTTTCAGAGTATGAGGTGAGACCTCCCAGTTGTTCTGACTGGTATTTCTATGTCTTCTAAAAATCTCAGTCAGTTGGGGAATTGCCTGTGTGGCCACATGAGTCTCCAAACAACTCTTGTTTTTTTCTCTTCCTTGAATTTCCCTTTGTGTTTTTGGAACGTCATTCTGGAGACTCTCCTGTCTCTCCAGGGTCGATGTCCTTGGCAGAATTTTAGCCCCTCAGATTTTCTATATGCCTTTGTGATATCCTGATATGATAGCCTTCTGATGTCTTTGCACTCTGCATTTACCTTCTTCCTCCTCAATCACAAATCCCAGGAGGATGTGGTGTCCCATTTTGTTCCTAGCTATATCACATTGGACAGGCCAGTTGTCACCTTTCTTAGTTTCTTTTCCCTCATCTGTAAAATCAGGTTGGTCAGGATAAGAGGCTCCCCAACTGGAGATCACTTCTGTGCTTGAAATTTCCTCTTATCTGAAGTTGGGGTGAAGGGCTCAGGGCCAGAGAAATTTGGAGTAAAAGAAGAAACAAAATGTCACATTTCACATGCACTTGGTGCATAATTTCTTTTTCAAATTTTTAAAGAAAAAATATCCCCAGCAAGAAAATGTGCTCTCCTAAGTCCTACTCTGTAGGCATGGAACACCCGAGTTCCAGGGGGCTGTTTGCCTTGCTTCATTTCATTAAAAAACACACAAACTCAACAAGCTTTATTGATGCCCTTCAGGATGTCACCCCCAAGCCATGGAACTGGCCTTTCCATTGTGACAGAGGAACAAATGATGACACAGTGACTCTGCTTGAGAGTAAATGTCACACTTTGCACCTGTAGTCCTCCACCTTTCTGAGAGGAGAGAGGATGTTTTAATTGACTTCTTTCCTGGGAGGGGAGTGGTCATCAGCATTGTTTGGCATCCAAGGGCCTGAGAAGGTCTGAACCTCTTCTGTGCTATGGACCCAACAGACAGGTCCCCAGGTGAGCTGGTGGAGCCTGGGGACCTCTTCACAGAATCATGTTTACAATAAAACACAGAATGCAATAGAAACCAATTATGTTCAAATATAGTTGTCAAAATATTTTTATAAAAACATAAATTCAGGAACCCTAGGTTAAGAACCCCTCGTTAACCTTACCATGGACCTGTGTAGCCTGGAAAAGATCGGCTTATGCTGGAAGGATCTCCAGGGATCTTTTCTACTCTAGGACTGTGGATTCAAGTCAATTCAGAAATTGTTTATTAAGTACTTACTATGGTCAAGGCACTAGGAACAGAAACATAAATGACAAAGGGGCTAAAATTGGCCTGGTATTTAAAGGTCTACAAAGCACTTGACAGAGACTACTTAATTTTATCCTTAGAACAACTCTAAGAGTTAAGGGCTATTCTTTTTTCATTTGACAGATGAAGAAATTGAGGCTATGGGAGTTGTTTAGCGGCACGCAGCTGGGGAGTTCCTGAGACAGGACCCAAACTGAGGTCCAGCTCTCTAGCCACGATGCCAACCACCTAACAGCAAACAAAAATGAAAGAGTGGCTCGCATTCTATTAGGGGATAACATTCATACCTAGAAGCAAATACTACTTTTTTGGTGTGTACTTCTGATGTCACTGGTAGAGGCAATATCTTATAGCAATACTGAGTAGCCATTGTTCTTAAAATGCCTGCCCTGGAGAGTCACCTCTGATACTGAGAGGGCACAGGACTTGCCTAGATTCGCACAGCCCCAGCATGCTGGAGGCAGGATGGAGCCTATGCTGGCTACCACAACCATGCTGGTTTCAACTGCAGACAATAGTCATTTGGGCCAAAGTGGGTATGGGAGTCAGTAGTTGTTGGGGAGATCATGAAAGACTTCCTGGGGTGGTGGCAGCACTGAGGCTGAGCTTGAGATGCTAAGAAGTTGAGTGGCTTTGGGAGGAGGAGGGTGCTTGATTTGGATGGGCTGAGTTGACCAGATTGATGCTGATGTACTATGGCAGGCTGATTAACCCCAGACACACAGATTTCAAAATCAGCTGCGTAGACATGATGAGTGAATTCATGGGAGAGAATGAGATCATTGTGGGAGAGAATCCGGAGAAAACATCTAGGGGTCAAGAGGACAAGTGGATGAAGCAGTGGATAAATACTTGTGGAAATGAACTGAACACAAGCTCAAGGAGCCTTGTTCAGAACTGGAGGAGGCTCACCAGAGAGAAGCGGAGGAAACTGGAGGACGGATGCTTGATGCGGATGGAGCGGCTAGCAGCGAGAGCCGAAAACTCAGCAGGGACTTAAGCATGGGAAGGTCAGCGCTCCAAGAACACTCTGGGTCGCAGCCCAAGCAGGGCCACTGTCATCCCCAGACGGCCCCTTTTCCTGAACCACACGTCAGGGAACTCACCGCTAAGGATCTCATTGTTGTTGCCCCAGAAATCGGCTAGTTTGGAGGGTCGATGGTAGAATTCATCTCTATTTGCTGCTAGAATGAGTCTGAAAAAAAAACACAGAAAGAGAAATGGAAAGAACCTTTGATTTATCAGTTAAATATAAACCTTTGCTCTTCTTAAATTAGCAACTGTATTTGGAAATGACTGATTCTTGGAATATATTCCTTTATAGAATCAAAAGACAAAGAGGTCATCTGGTTCAACTCTCTCATTTTATGGAGGGGGGAAGGGAAAGGAAGAGGCATTTATTGAACTGTGTCAGATACTGGGCTAGGCATCTTACAAACCTTATTTCAACTGATCTTCACAAGAGCCCTGGAAGGCAGGCGCTATTATGATCCCCATTTTACAGCTGAGGAAATTGAGGCAGACAGAGGTGAAGTGACTTGCCCAAGGGTCACACAGTTAGTATGTGTTTTCACATGAGGCTGGAATGAATCCAGTTCTTCCTGACTGTCCAGTACTGTTCCACTGTGGCGCCACCTAGTGGTCGTAGCTGGGGAGCACCAGAAATGACCATGAATCCTGAGTGTTTCTGACTCCCGGCCGAGCACGGTATTCATCATGCCACGTGAATTCATTACCAAACTAGTACAGTATTAAATATAGGCACTTACACATGTCTTTCCACCATTTCTCTCTTATATGCTATAGCTATTCATCTAGAGCAGTCAGGAAAGCCCCTTTATCCCAAGTATAGGAGACTACTGCAGCACGTATGTTGGGTGGAGATACTGAGGTACCCATGGACCGATGCAGAAAATGGACATCCAGAGAAATGTTAGCAGAGTAACGGAGCATGGCAGAAAAGAAAGGATCAACATGCAGGGAAGGATGGAGTGACATGGCAGGAAGCCACAGAAGCCACTTGGTTTGGTTTGGAGGTCCCAGGAGCTGTGAGGGTCATCTGGAGGGGGGGGTCCACCAATGGAATGGGCAAGTTTGCACAAGTGATATTCTACAGTAGATGATGTTACAATCACTGACTTCAAGGGGCAGACGATATAAGAACTCACCATGTTTATTTGATTTGGTAGAGCCAAATCCTACCTTCAAGGCTCTCTGCCAAGAAGGTACTTCCCATTCATAGATTAAAATTACATATGAAATTACAATTACATAAAATTACAATGAAAGAGATAACTTTGAGGACTCTCTGAGTGTTAGAATAAAGGTAGGCATAAAACAGGAAGACAAGATCATCAAAGGCATTTGCTGCTGTCACAGAGGAAGGTTGGTACCAAGAACAAATGGAAGAGGGCTTCCCTCTAGTGGAAGTCCTCCTGATGTTCCTGTTTTCAGATGACATCATGTTGATTATATCTAGCCCCAGAACAGTGAAAACACTCCAGAATGCGATATTTGAGCCTTCAAAAGAGTTCAATTTGCCTATCCCATGTACAAAGAAAGCCCATGACCTTAATACACAGATAGCCAGACAAGTCAGAGAGCTGATACATCCTGGATAGGCACTGGAGATGGACAAGAACCACATCTAGAATGGAGCCCAAGGCATGGGCCAGGCTGAATGGCCTTCAGGAAGGGGCCCCAACAAAGACCTAGTTTCTTGACCTCATTATTCTTCTAGTGACACCATCTGGCTGTAGGTCACAGGATACTATGATCTCCAAAGAATTCAGGGAGCAGGTCCTCCAAAGTGCCACAGACAGAAGCATGGCGGGTGTATCATCAAAGAAGGGGATATTTCTTTTAGTGGGTGACTGAGGTACACATAAGCAAAATTAAAATTCAAGACAGTGATGTTGAAGGTTAAGAAGAGGCAGCAGCCTGTTCCTGAGAAAAGATGAAGGCCAGTGAGGGAGTAAGGTCCAGTGGGGTTGACTTCCTACAAAAGATTTTCAGGAGGACATGGGTCAGAGGTGATTCAGAAGATCCCTGGGGTTTAAGAATTTCAGTTGAAAGAAAACAGAATAACTTCTTGTTTACCTTGTGGATACTCCCACAGATCTGGCCATTACCCCAGTGACCATTCAGTGACTGCTAATGTCCTGAAAACAGGTTCCAAACCTGTAAATCTTCAATCAGTTGGCATTTATCAGGCACCTACTATGTTCCAGGCAAGGGGGATACAAAGTCAAAAGTAAGAATGTCCCTGTCCTCAGGGAACCTATATTTTATTGGTGGTCTACCACCTGTTCATGGAAAAGCCAGTGGAGAAGATAAAGAAAACAATACTCAATGATTGGGGAAGAGGGCATTTACAAGGGGAGGAATCAGGAAAGGCTTCATGAAGGTGGGGGCATGGGGTGGGGTGGAGCTTCTAAGACGAGGTCCTGAGGAGAGAGAGCATTCTGGGCATGTGATACAAGACAGTGCAGAGACAAGGTGAAATCAAAAATGTCTATTCAGCAGGAAACAGTAGCAGGGCCTTTTGGCTGGCGGGCAGAGGGCATGATAGGGAATGATGTGTCAGCTATCAGCCAAGAAAGATACAGGGGGGAGTCAGACTGGGAGACCTTTAAGTGGCGGACAGGGGAATTTGTATTTAATCACTGAGGTAATGGGAAGTCACTGACACATCTTAGTTAGAGGAGTGGCCCCAGATTTTTAGAAAAATCAATTTGGTAACTGTGGGAAGGATGGATTCCCAGGTGAGAGATGAGGACACAGGCCAGCAATGGTGGCTGTGGTACCACTGGAAAGAAGGGGAGTTTTCTTTTTCAAATGCTTCAAATGCTCCAGCCAATCCAGTAATTCCACCAACAACTAACACTTGCTGCTTTGTATCTAACTTAATGAAATGAGGAAAAATCGCCACAACTTGAAATAATCTGATTTATGACAGAAGGGGAGTCATACATTTGCATTTGCTTAAATATTGCCTTATTGGCCACTGAGCCGGAAGAGCTGATGGCTCAGTGGATCTTTGACAGACGTGATCGGTCCTTGGTCTGTCTCATTCCTCATTTAGAGAATCAGTCAACCCTATTAGAATCTATGCCTTAAGTGGGATAAGGAAGAAGGTCACTACCCTTCTTCCAGCACCCACAGAAATGGTGACTGCTCCCATTTGGGGCCCCTGACTGCCTTTTCTACTTTCAGTTGCATCCTTTCCTGAAATTCAGGAGTTTGAGAAAATCTCATGAGTTTGGGATGCATGAGACCCCTGGGTGGAGCTGACTGATTGGTGGCAGCATCAGAGATGACCACTGACCAGAGTGGTCTCAGTTTGCCAGAAAATATGGATTTACAGGGAATTGTTTGGTCAGTACAGAGCCGAGGTGAAAAATAAAGTGTCTATTTAGTACTCTGGATAAATGCTTCAGTTTGATAATTTTAGTCTCAACCTCCTGGAAGAATTTAACAGTAGTAATGTTATTATATCACATTTTAGGCCTTCTGCTTATTTGCACTGAGGAGAACCTAGCTTTTCAGCATTTATTTTATGAGAAAGCTGTTCCATATCTGATTTATGTTGCATGTGAATGAATATTTTGAGTACCTTTCTACCCCTCCTGCTTTGAGGAGACCCTAACCAGGACCCAAACCTAAGTTTTAAATAATTTTCCCCCAGGGGTTGCATAGAGCAGAGAGTAAGGAGCCAAAGCTATCTCTGAGATGATCAGGCTCACTCCACAACTAAACCCAGGGAGACAATTTACCTCAATCCTCAGCTGAGAGGGATCACTTGGGAAGGGGGAGAAGGGAAAGGGGCATACTGGGTGATGATGAGAGGGGGGAAGGAGGTAAAGAAATAAAAGTGAGACGTGATGAAATGAAGTCATGTGATAATAAATTCAGTGTCTGTGTACCATGGAGTGCGCATTGCTGAATAATTCAGGAACATTAATTGCTGAGTTATTTTTGAGATAGCTGTAAAAGAATTCAAAAGCAGAAGCAATGGTCTGGCTGACTGGTTTCTAGTTAACCAGTGGTTTTGTTAAAGTAGTAATTCAGAGGTAAGCAAATTAAACACAAGGCAAGTCACTCCTTTCCAAATGCAGACACTTGTTTAGCAACCATTTCAGCAAAAGTACCTTTGCAAACCACAAAGTGCAATAATGACTGGGAAAATGCCCAAGAAAGATTTGTGGATCCTCGGCGCACACCCAGAAATTAAGTGATGAAAGGAGGAGATGATCAAGATTTCTGGTTGCTGCAATTAATTTTAATTATTTAAATAACTAATCCACTATAAATTCATCCCCTGGAAACACAAGAACCACTCCCTAAGTGCCGGACATGACCTTGGGATGATGTGGTGGGGCTGACTCAGCATGGCTTCATCATTACCATAAAACTCAGCCCTGAGCGTAAGAGTGACTCCTGCAGAGATCTGTGGGAATGAGAGAGCATCACCTGGGCCAGGAAGGTCAGACAGACTACTAAACACATGGATGCCTGGATGAATGGAACATATTAAGCACCTACTATGTGCCACACATAGTGCTAGGGCTGAGACACAAGTAAAAGCAAGTAAGGTGGGCTCTTCCCTGGAGAAGCTTACAATTGAAAGGGAAGCTAGGAGGGGGCAGAGGGGGGATGGGCTGGGATCCTACCCTGTCTTGCAATGGGCAGACATGTCCAGGAAATGCTACCAAGGCCTGGAACAGATAAGGCCAAAGCTGGACTTTAAAAGCCCCTTGTGGTTCCAGAGGCAGAGTGCAGTTTTCAGGTGGGGAGGGGTGGAGATGATAGCCAGAGCAGAGATTGAAACAGGAAGAGAGCAAGGGAGTGCCCAGCTGCCCTTGGTGAGTTCACATCCACCAATCTAAAGTTAGAAGGGATCATAAAGGTCACCTGGCCTGACCCTCTCATGTACGTTTTTTACACTTGGGACCTGAAGTAGAGTATTGGGCATAGTGCTGGGGGAGTCAGGAGAAACTGACCTTGGGCATCTCACTTCCCCTCTGTTTGACTCAGTTTCTTCACCTATAAAATGGAGATACGAACAGCACCTGCCTCCCAGGGTTGTTGTCAGGGTCCGACGAGATCACAGTTGTAAAACACTTAATACTCTGCCTTGCACGTAGTAAGCACTTTATCAATGTTAGCTATGTTGATGATGATGTCACATAACTGCTGTCTCATCTATGAAATGGGGATAATAATGGCACCTCCCAGGATTGTTGCAAAGATAATGAGATAATATTAGTAAAGTGCTTTATGAACCTTAAAGAGTTATGTAGAAGATTAATGGATTATAGGAAGCCACTCAGCTGCACTCTCTCCAAACAACTTTAAAATATAAAAGTTCAAATTCAATTTTGGAGTGTCAAAGCCAACCAAAGGTAAAGGTGAGACATTTTTCTGGCTTAAGAAAACTTAGGAGGTCAGCCAGAGAGATCTATAACACCCAGGTGGGTGCTGACCTGGAGAACATGCGGAGCAGCAGCAGCAGCAGCAGCTGCTTCCAGAGCTCTCAGCCCAGAGACAGTGAGAGGGAGAGGCAGCTCAGAAAGAGATTACAGGAGATCCCCTTGCAGACTCCCAGAACTAGCTCTGAAAATAGAAGCATGAAAAGAGCCTGAAGCTTGGGACAGCTCCTCCCTAAAGCCCAGTTTTAGCATAAACTTCAAAGTCAAGAAATAGGTTGGAAAATAAGCAAACATCAAAAAAAGAATTTGACCATATAAAAAGCTACTATGGGACAGGGAAGACCAAAACATAAACTCAGAAGACAATAATGTGAAAACAGTCACAATGAAAGTCTCAAAGAAAAACGCTAATTGAACCCAAGCCCAAAAAGAATTCCTGGAAGAGTGAAAAAAAGAGATGTGTAGAAAAAAATTGGGAAAAGAAATAAGAGTGATACAAGAAAATTATAAAAAGAGGATTAATAGCTTGGTAAAAAAAGGTACGAAAATATGAAAAAAAAAGCCCTCTAAATCACTATTGATCAGAGAAATGCAAATTAAAACAACTCTGAGATACCATCTCACACCTATCAGAAAAGATAAATGCTGGAAGGGATGATGGAAAATGGGGACACTAATAAATTGTTGGTGGAATAGTGAACTGGACTGACCATTCTGGAAAACAATCTGGAACTATGCCCAAAGGGCTATAACACTGTGACCCTTTGACCCAGTAATAGCATTACTAGGTCTGTATCCCAAAAAGAAGAAAGAACAAGGAAAAGGACCTGTATTACAAAAATATTTGTATCAGCTCTTTTGTGGAGGCAAAGAATAGGAAATCAAGGGATGCTCCTCAAATGAGGAATGGCTGAACAAGTTGTGATGGAATCTATGACAGAAATGCTGGGGTGGGCTGGTTTCAGAAAAGTATACATGAAAAACATCTATATCTATATCTATATCTATCTATCTATCTATCTATCTATCTATCTATCTATCTATCTATCTATCTATGGACAGATGCAAAGTGAAGTGAGACAAACTGAAAGAGATTATGCACCCCACAGTGATGTTGTAAATAATGATCAATTGTGAAAGACTTGGTTACTCGGATCAAGACAGTGATCTAAGAAAATTCCAAAGGAGCATGATGAAAAAATGCTATCCATCCACGGAGAGAGAGAACTGATGAACTCTGAGTGCAAAGTAAACTATAATTTCCTCACTTTATTTTTCTTGCTTTTTTAAAAAAAATATGACTAATACAGAAATACGCTTTGCATGATTTCATATGTACAATTGATATGTTATTGCTCGACTTCTCAATGGGTGGGTAGGGGCTGGAGGGAGAGAACATAGAACTCAAAATTTAAAAAGGAAAGAACATTAAAAATAAATAAAGAATCAGCAAAATAAACACTGATGCTGCTAGGAAACCCCTCCCACCTACCAGTTCTATAAATGCTAACTATTATACAAAAAGAAACTGAGGCCCAGGGAAGCAAGTGATTTGCCCAAGGTCACCAAAGTAACATAAGTGGGACTCAAACCCAGGTTTGCTGACTCCAGAGCCAGTGTTCCTACCAGCATAGCTGGGACAAGCAGATACCACTATTTCCCAAGCTGCCTTCTTGCAAATCAGGGAGTTGCTAAAGAGACAGAGAAACTCACAAGGGAAGAAAATTCTTGGGAAGCCAAGACAATGCAGACTTGCCCTTGCTGTGCTCCTGAGGCATTCTCCGAGCCGACTCCCACTGCATACAACCCAAATCTAAAGGTACAGAAGTTAATCATCCTGGATAATCTCCCAGAATCCAACAGCATCCCTTCCTGTACCTTAAATATTAATTAATGCCACATACACCCATCATGCTAACATACTGGCACAGTGTAACACATTTGAAAAGCCGAGAGAAAGAGCAGGGACCAGATTAACTGGAATCAAGAAGTCTCAGCTGCACATGTGGCCCCTGACACTTGTAATTGTGTGATGTGTCACTAAGTGAGTTCTGAGTCACTAAGCAGGGTTCTGAGCCTCACTTCCCTCTTCCATAAAATGGGGTTAACTGTATCAGTAGTTGGGGGCAGCTAGAGGGCGCTGCAGTGGAGAGAGTTCCTGAGTTTTCCTGAGTTCAAACCCAGCCTCAGATACTCACTCACTAGCTGGGTGACCCTGGGCATATCACTTCACCCTCTTTGCCTCGGTTTCCTCATCTACAAAATGAACTAGGCAAAGAAATGGCAAACCACTCCAGTATTTCTGCCAAGAAAACCCCATGTGGGGTCGTGGAGAGTTGGACATGGCTGAAAAATGATTGGACAACAGCCAAAATATCAGAGCACCAGCTTCCCATCAATAGAGCTTGCGAGAACAGGCAGGAAACCTGGACAGGACTGATAACGTCAGTCCTGAATTGTTACTTTTCAGCACAGCTGGGGTCGAGCTGTTCAGCCTGCTTCTGTTCACAAGAGCCAGTGAGACACAGGGAGACGCAGGAGCTCGGACACCTCTCTTGGGGAGTCCAAAGTTTCAAGGCAAGTCAGGTCCATTTCAGGTCAATAAGAGGGATTTTTACTGACTTCTTACTTGGCCTTGTTACCCTGATGTTTAATAAACTATGAAAAAATGCCTTTCTGGTAACATCCAGAATAACTGTCACCAAAATGTGAACCTGCCTTTCTCCTCCTCAATCAATTTCCCCCAGCCTGGGACATACCTCCCATCTTCATACTTCTGGGCTGTGGAGCAGGCCATGTGGTGAGAGTATGTGTGTGTGTGTGCGTGCGTGTGCGTGTGCGTGTGCGTGCTAGCATATGAGTGCAAAGCACTGAGGTCCCTTGGCCTGGTGAAGCCTAGAGACCCCTTTTCAAAATAATATTTTTAAATGCATAAAATACTTAGGATTACAAAGGAAACCAATTCTATTGAAATAAAGGTATAATTTTCCCCCCATCAAAGCTCCTGGCCCCCAGGTTAAGAATTCCTGCTCCAGAGGAAGTAATACATGGAGGGAAAACCACTAGAAAGGGAGTCATAGCATCCTTCTGAGATGGGATTCAATTCTAATACTTACAGCCTCCATGCCAGGCATTGGGCTAGGTGCTGGGGATCCAAAGTCCCAAATCAAAATAGTTCCTGCCCTGAAAGAGATTGTATTTTACTGGGGAAGGGGAGAGAGATACAACCTCTACATTGAAAAGTAAATTAAAGGCTAAATACAAAGAAATACATAGTACCTTTTCTGGAGGGATTGGGGATACAGGACATCTAGAGCTGAACGGCTTCAGGTAGGAAGTGTTGGAAGCAGTTGAGATGTCAAGAAGCACAAGGGAGTGGGAAGGACACTCCAAGCATGGGACTCAGCTGGTTGGGGCAAACACAGGGAGGTGGGAGATGGAATGTTGTGTATGAAAAACAGCTAGGAGGCCAATTTGGCTGGAACATGAAATATGTCAGGAAGTAACAGAAGATCAGTCTGCAAAGACAGATGAGAATCTAACCATGGATGACTATACATGCTCTATAAGGCTTCATTAAGAAAGGCAGAGGGAGATGGTAAACGTCTATTAGGGGAGACAGATAATGCTAGTAAAAAATAGGATATGAGAAGCACCTAAATCATCAGGACCCAGATGATGATAAATATCCTGAAATATTCAGGAAAGAAGCTGAGAGCTAGAATTAGTGGGACTTGCTAAGAGACAGACCATTTGTGGAGGGTAGGAAGTGAGGAATCGAAACTGGTGATGAAGAGGCAGGGAGCTGGTAGTTGTGGGAAAGATGGCAACACCAATGAAGTTAAAAGGGCAGTAAGGGAAGGCTGCCATCTGCCCATCTAAGGGTCACCTGAGGGCTCCCAACACTGGACATTCTCTGGACAGCGCATGTGCTACAGAGGTGTTGTGGTGGTGTGGGCTCTTCAAGGAGGTAGTCAGGCTTTGCCTTCATCTGATCTCAATCCACCATTATTTAAATGAAATGAATTTTCTTAGTATGAAAACAAACAGATTACACTGGCACAATGTATTTACCTCAAGAAATGCTTCTGAGAACATCTCATGAAAAAAATGATTTCATGAGACATGTGAGCAAAGGAGAGACAGCACAGTGTAGGGAAGAGCATGGGGTCTGCACAGCCACAGGTGTGTGTGGGGGTGGGATCCTGACTCTGATGCCAAATGACCAATGAGACTCTGAGCAAATGTGCCATCTGTCTCCTCTTGTGTAAAATAGGAATGATGGTCTTTGCTCTCCACCATCATGTCCTTGTCACTGCGATCAAAGAGGGGAGAGGGGGGATCCCTTTGGTGTTTCAAAGAGGCAGCAGTCTGAGGGTTGATCCCCTTCTCCTTCTGTGTGACTTTGATGATCAGACTTCTCTAACATGTCCATGGAGGATCTGTCCCAGGTGCTGGAGACCTTTCCTTCAGGGTGGCCAGCAGGGCAGCCCTTGGTGAGGTCTTTGACACCACTTAGTGTAAGCGATGCATCATGGACAACTGTTTACAGCATCATCCACTCCCTGGTTTTTACCTTGTCTCTGTGTCACTATCAGCTCAGATTCTTCCCTAGTCCTGCTCTTTCGTGATTTGTAGCCATGACTCATGGAAGTTCTTCTTGTGACTGTTGGTAGTAGCAGCCACAATCATCACCAGATTATTTTTCCATATAACTGAAAGTCATTGTGTGTTACCAGGCATAGATTAATCATAGACAGAAAGAGAATAACTTAAAGTTTTAAGTGAGCTCCAATTTCTCACAAGTTTCAAACTTTCTTTATGCAGACAGACACAAAAGAGTAGTCTGGAAATTGCTGAATTATAAATAGACATGGCAGCAAGAGAAGCGAAGGCATTAAAATTAACAGCATCTCAATCTCCCTTCCGAAGAACAGAAATTACTTGTTTAAATCAACACTTATAAATATGAGAAATAGTGCCATCTCTCTGGCTATTAAAACAACAATGCTCTCATCTAAGTCCATTTGATCAGTGGTGGTAATATTGACTGAAGAGATTAGCTTAACTGAACGTAAATAAAAACAATTATTCTCCTTTCATCTGCAAGTGTGGAGATGGATCGACAGTTAATCAACACATTTTCTTGTTAAGGATGCTGTCAAACAGAAATGAGTCACAGATGCCAAGGTGCTCTACAAGTTAGAAAAAAAGAAACCACTTCAAAGTGAAGGTGAGTCAAAGCACACTGTTTTCACTTTCTTTAGTGTGTGTGTGTGTGTGTGTGTGTGTGTGTGTGTGTTCTCTCTCTTTTGGCCTGTTTCTTCTTTTGCAATGTAAATAATATAGAAATGTGTTTTATATGATTACACACACATAACTTGTATCAAATTGCTTACCATCTGAGGGAGATAAATTAGAACTCAAAAAATCTTTTAAAATAAATGTTAAAAATTCTCTTTATATGTAATTAAAAACATTAAACATGGAATTTAAAAATTATTTTATTTGTTTTTAGTGTTTTACAATCACTTCCATGTATCTTAGATTTTTTTCCCATCTCTCCCTTTTCTTCCCCCTCCCTCACTCTTTCCCCAAGATGGTGTGCAATCTTATATAGTTTCTACACATACATTCCTATTAAATACATTTTCACCTTAGTTGTGTTGCATAGAAGAATTAAAATGAATGGGAGAAACCATAAAACAAAACAAAACCTAACATAATACAAGAGAAAATGGTCTGCTTCATTCTGTGATCCAGTTCCATAGTTCTTTCTCTGAACATGGAAGGTGTTTTGCCTCAATTAAAAAATGGATTTAAAAAAAAAAAAGTAGAGGTAAGTCCACAGGGATGGTATGCTTGCCCATCCTAGGGGAGGGGGACAGAAACAAACTGAGAAGGCCACTCGCCCTCCAGGAATTTACTATACATAGCAGGCAACACAAGCGTGTGAAGCAACCCAAGGACATACACATGTTCAAGATGACTTAAGACTTCAAGCTACAAATAAAAAAAAATAAAGAAAGGGGTGACAGGCATAGGGCCAGACTAATTATGGAAGTGAGGCCACAGTGCCATCATCCTCTGCCCTGGCCCCACAACATCCGCAGTTTGGTGTTCATTTCACATTTTAGGAAGGATATTGATGAAATGCAGCTTGTCCAGAGGAGGGTGAGCAGGGTTGGAGAGAGGCTGTGAATAGACTGTGCCTTTGGAAGATTCTTTTTTTCTTAATTAGTTTTATTTATTTCATTAAATATTTCCCAATTGCATGTAAAACATTTTTAACCTTCATATTTAAAAATTTTGAGTTCCAAATTCTCTCCTTTCTTCCTATCCTCTCCTCCACCCACTGAGAAGCCAAGTAATATAGTATAGATTATACATGTCAAGTCATGTAAAACATACTTCCACATTAGCCATATTGTAAAAGAAAATACATAAAAATCCCCAAGAAAAATAAAGTTTAAAAAAACCATGTTTCAACCTTTACTCAGCTCATCAGTTTTCCCTCTGAAGCTGATGCATTTTTCATCATGAGTCCACGGATCACTGTCTTGATCAGAATAGCTACGTCTTTCACAGTTGATCATTGTTACAACGTTGCTGTTACTCTGTACAATGCTCCCCTGGGTTCTGTTCACTTTACTTTGTATCAGTTCATATGAGTCTTCTTAGGTTTTTCTGTAATCCTTCTCATCACAATCATTTGCCACAACATGTTCAGTCTTTCCTTAATTGAGGAATATTTCCTTGATTTCCAATTCTTTACCACCACAAAAAGAGTTACTGTAAATATTTTTGTACAAATAGGTCATTTTCCTTTTTCTTTCATCTCTTTGGGATATGGACCTAGTACTGGTATTGCTGGGTCAAAGGGTGTGCACAGTTTTATAGCTCTTTGGGCATAGTTTCAAATTGCTTTCCAGAATGGTTTCATCAGTTCACAATTCTACTCATTATGTAATAGTGTCCCTATTTTTCCATAAGCCTTCCTTGGAGGATTCTTAAAGGAACTAAAGATCTTTTGCTTGGAAAACAGAAGGGGGTGTGTGTGAAAATGGGTCCTAACATTCTCTTCAGGTATCCAAAGGGCTAACAGGTAGAAGAGGAGATTAGTTCACTTTGGTTCTACAAGGCAGAATCAATGGTTGGAAATTGCTGAAAGGTAGATTTTACCTCAGTATCAGAAAACTTTCAGGGAAAACTTTCTAAATGTTAGGGGTATACAAAATGAATTGAATTCCCTGAAAAAGTCATGGAAGGTGTTCATATTGAGACATGATGACTTCCTGTCAAGAATGTGGTAGAGGAGATTCTTGTTCAGGTAATTATTGGATTACATGCTCTCTGGGGTCCCTCACAGCTCCCAAATTCTGTTATTCCAGGTGAATGGTGACTCCCAGAATGTTTGAGATAGAAGCAACTTTAAAATCATATTTTTCTACTTCCTCTTTCCAAAGTTATCCAGCTAGTTGGTGGTAAACTCGAATCTGAAACCCAGACACCCCTTCCCCAGTTTCAATCCAGCCCTCTTCCAACTACTTTATACTTGAATTGGTACAGAAACTTGAGGATGGATGTGTATTATCTTAACTAAATGAGATCACATTTCTGGCACATAAGGAGCTGCTTAATAAATGTATGTTTCCTTCCTTCCTTCCTTCCTTCCTTCCTTCCTTCCTTCCTTCCTTCCTTCCTTCCTTCCTTCCTTCCTTCCTTCCCTCCCTCCCTCCCTCCCTCCCTCCCTCCCTCCCTCCTTCCTTCCTTCCTTCCTTCCTTCCTTCCTTCCTTCCTTCCTTCCTTCCTTCCTGTCATCTAGGATGAAGACAGGAAGATAATTCTAGATTAGGAGGCAGAAGACAGCACAGCATGAGAAAAGCCATTTGGACAGCAAGGAATTGAATAGGTAAGTTTTATGAGATGGACATATGGCTGAAGTAGGAGAGATGAGATGGAAAACAACGGGAGAGGAGGCTTTGCTCCCTCCAAGAGTTGTTGTAAGGTTCAAATGAGATAAGAGGTGATGAGGTAAAGATTATTCTAAAAACAATAAAACATATGTACATATACATGTATATGTGTACATGTATACACACACACACATATATGTGTACCCATTGTGTCCAAGTTGGAAAGGAATTGGGGCTAAGGTTAGATAGTGAGGCTTTCCAGAAATCAAACCCTAGAACATCACAGAGAGCCCTGGAAGAAATCCATAACCACTCAATGAAGGTCGGTTTGACCATTTAAACAGGGAAGACCAAGAGGATGATGCCCCATTATGGCATGAAGTTGGACAGACAATTTATAGAGCTTTTCCAATCTGAGATAGATAATACACATGAACAAAGAGTTAGGCCCAGATTTAAACAGGGGGAAGACAGTAAGTTCGATTGTTTTCAGGAAATTGCAAAGTTCTTTTAAAGACCATATACTTCTTCGAACCACAAAAGCCCATCTTTTAAATAGTAATATTCTATCATTTTTGTTAAATGGCTGTGAGACATCACTGAAGATTGGAAAATAAGTATCATGTAGATACTTGGTAGGTGTGAGTAGGTGACACCCTCTAACAAATGAGGAATTTCAAAGACAAATAGGGGTAAAAGACTTCATCAGAGAGAAGTAAGAAACAAAGAGAAGGTGAATGGGCTTAGCCCACAGAGAGCTGGAGGACTCAAGGGGACAGTCCTCACATGCCACTGTGATCTTCGCCATGTCAACAAAAATGGAGGACAAGCTCCCATGGGGAATCACACCAGAAGCTGCAGCCTGGAGTCATGCCGGCCAGGCAGGTTGGGCTGAGCTGGGCTTTGCTAGAGAGAAAACCCAATGATGGGATTACAGATCCATCTGAGTACATGCATACACATACAAGAGAGGCAGATGTCTGTGATGGGCAAGTGGGCATGAGGAAGCCTGGAAGGTTCAGACCTCATCCAACAGCCAATGATTGTTGGCAATGATTGTGATGAGCAGGACGGCTTCAGAAAACCTAGGAAGTCCCCTTGATTAGGGGAGTCACTGAGGTTAGGAAAGATAAATCTGGCAACTTTTCATGGGAATGGACAGAGAATAGAGGCATGGGGACTAGTTAAGGGACTGTGACCATAATCTAGCTAGGACGTGATCAGGATCCACAATAGAGGAGAGACTGGGGAAGTGGCAATTCCAAAAGACCCAGCAGAACTTAGTGACAGATTAGGTATGGGGGAAAGGAGAACAATTCCTCCTTGCATAGGGTTCTAAGGTTTACTAAGCAAACAACCTTGGAGGTAGACCTGAGACTGAGGCTGACAGAGCGATTTGGCCGTGTAGCCTGTAGGTGAACCCAGGTGTCCAGCCTCCCAGTCTTTATGCTATAATCTGCTGCTTAGATTGAAAAATCACAACTTTAGTGCTGCAAGCGAGTGGCAAACTCAGAAGTGGTGTTGGTCCTGTTGTTGAGCATGAGGGGCAAACTGGGAAGGAACAGCTTTGGATATTGCCTGGTGAAATCCCCAAAGCTTAGAAGGGCATGTCAGGAGTCACAGGGACACCCACAGTTATGGGGAGGTAGGAGATGAGATTTGGGAAATATCTACAGAGATAAGATAGTAGAAACTATGGAAGTGAATGAAGTTTCTGAGGCAATGAGTAAGTATCTATAACCATGAGTAAAGTACTAGGGAAGAAGGTCCTGGGAAAGTTCACTGGGAACAGGAACAGGAAGAGAAACTTCAAAGGAGTCAAGAGTGATTAAAGAAAACTGAATTGAGGAAAAAGGCAAGTAGATAAGAAAAATGGGGATGTGAAAACCCTTGATGTTTTCCTGAAAAAATGGCAAGCTGTCTTCCTAAGAAGAGGAGAGAATATACATGCCAGAAACAACTCAAGGACATGAATTTATGTCCCTCTGAAGAATAATCCTATTTTTTTATGCCCCCATTTGTTCTTGCTGAAGAGGAGGGTAATGATGGATTTGGTTGGGTGCTATGGATGTGGGTCCATACCCAGGCTGAAGGACGAGGTGGGCAGGTGGGAGAGAATGCAGACAGAAATAATTATTCCTCGTCCTTCCAGATGGAAGTTAACTATTGGTTTGTCACAGAAGTACTGATGTTATCTTGAATATCAAGGCAGTTGAGATATTGTTGTGAGGGGAAGGGATCATAGGATCGAGACTCCCAGATTTAGAGCATAGACATCAGCTATTCATTCATTTCATTCATCTTACAGATGAAGAAACTAGGGCCCAGAGAGGTTCAGGGACTGGCCCATGATCAAAGGGCAAGGGCTGTGCTTAGATTCACACCCCGGTCCTAGGGTTGGTTCCAAATCCAGTGTCTCTTTCTACAGTACCACATTGACATAATAAAAGCTAGTAACTGCAGTCATTTATGTGGTGCCTACAATGTTCCAAGCATTGTACCAAATGCTTGACAATTATTTTCTCATTGATCCTCACAACTCTGGGAGACAGCTGCTATTATTATCACCCCCATTTTACAGATGAGGAAACTGAGCAAACAGAGGGCAAGTGACTTGTTTGGGGTCACAAAACTAGTCAATGTCTAAGGCTGGATTTAAACTCAGGTCTTCCTGACTTGGGGCCCAGAACTCTATCCACTGTCCAACTTGACAGGCATGCAATTCAAAGGGGCTAAGAAAGGTGAAAGAATGAAGGAAAGTTTACAAGTGATCCTCAGTCGAAGGACTCTGAAATACGACTGCACCTCTAATAGAGGAAGTATTTGGTCTTCACAGAAGCCCTGTTTTTTGTGTGGTGCTTGTTAGTTGTTGAAGAGCATTTGCTCATTGAGGTGGAGCCAAGAAGGGGCAGTAACAGCACTGACTTTTTAGAGCACTCCTGCTAAGCCCACTCAAATACCTGTAAAAATGGCTCTAAACAAATTCTGGAGCTGCAGAACCCACAGAATGATGGAGTGAAGCAAATCTCCAGCCCAAAATGGTCTGGAAGGTCACTGGGAAGTGTCTATTGCACCACGCTGGGAGCAGAGCACAGTCCAGTGTGGGTCATGAATGCACAGAGGGACCCAAGTAGGCTTTGGGGAGACTGAATCTCTCATACCTGTAGTGTTTTCCAGACTTCATGACCCCAAACCGCTGAGGATAAATTGGAAGGTTAGTGGAAAAAGTTTGTGGGACCAGTGCAGGAGAATGGAATGGTCTGGCCCCAGACCCAGGGTGGCAGAGGGGCGAGGGGCAGAGGAACCTAAGGCAGCCATAGCAGCAGAGGCAGATGCAGCCACCGTTTCTGGAGCTGTAGGCCCACAGATTGTGAAGGGATCGAGCGGCTGACAGGAAACCCCCCCTCCCCTACTAGAAGCAGAGAACTACCTTGACAAAGCTTAAAAGTCAAGCTGGGGAAATGAGTAAAAACTGGAAAAAGATTCAGACTATAGAATCTTGCTTTGGTGATAAGGAAGACAAAAGCATACAAACAGAAGAAAACAAAGTCAAAGCTCCTCCATCCAAAGCCTCCAAGAAAAATATGAATTGATCTCAGGCCATGGAATAGCTCAAAAAGGATTTTGAAAATCAAGTAAGAGAACTAGAGAAAAAACTGGGAAGAGAAATAAGAGTGATGCAAGAAAATCATGAAAAACAAGTCAAATTCTTGCTACAGGAGACCCAAAAATGCTGACAAAAATGACTCTTTAAAAAGTAGACTGAACCCAAATGGCAAAAGAGATCCAAAAAGCCAATGAGGAGAAGAATGCCCTAAAAAGCAGAATTGGCCAGATGGAAAAGGAGGTCCAAAAATTCACTGAAGAAAATAATTCTTTAAAGATTAGAATGGAATAGATGGAGGCTAATGACTTTATGAAAAATCAAGAAATTATAAAGTAAAACCAAAGGAATGAAAAAATAGCAGACAATGTGAAATATCTCACTGGAAAAATAACTGACCTGGAAAATAGATCCAGGAGAGACAGTGTAAAAATTATGGGACTACCTGAAAGCCATAATCAATAAAAGAGCCTAGACATCATCTTTCATGAATTGAAGGGTTAATATAAATATTGAAAGAATCCACTGATTGCTTCCTGAAAGAGATTCCAAAAGAAAAATGCCTAGGAATATTATAGTCAAATACCAGAGTTCCCAGGTCAAAAAGAAAATATTGCAAGCAGCCAGAAAGAAACAATTTGAGTATTGTGGAAATACAATTAGGATAACACAAGATCTAGCAGCTTCTACATTAAGGGATCCTTCAATTGGAATATGATATTCTATAAGTCAAAGGACCTAGGATTAAAACCAAGAATCACCTACCCAGTAAAACTGAGTAGGATACTACAGGGGGAAAAATGGTCATTCAATGAAATAGAGGACTTTCAAGCATTCTTGATGAAAAGACCAGAGCTGAATAGAAAATTTGACTTTCAAACACAAGAATCAAGAGAAGCATGAAAAGGTAAACAGGAAAGAGAAATCATAAGGGACTTACTAAAGTTGAACTATTTACATTCCTACCTGTAAAGATAATATTTGTAACTCTTGAGACTTTCCTCAGTATTTGGGTAGTTGGAGGGATTATATACATATAGAGGGGCACAGAGTGAGTTGAATAGGAAGGGATGATATCTAAAAAAATTAAATTAAGAGGTGAGAAAGGAATATATTGGGAGGAGAAAGGGAGAAATGGAAGGGGGAAAATCATCTATCATAAAAGAGGCAAGAAAAAGCTTTTTCAATGGAGGGAAAGAGGGGGAGAAGTGAGAGGGAAAAAGTGAGCTTACTCTCGTCAGATTTGGCTTAAGGAGAGAATAACATGCACATTCAATTTGGTATGAAAATCTATCTTACCCTGCAGGAAAGTAGGGGAGAAGGGGATAAGTGGAGTGTGGGGGGAATGATAGAAGGGAGGGCAAATGGGAAGAGGGGCTAATTAGAAGTAAACACTTTTGGGGAGGGATAAGGTCAAAAGAGAGAATAGAATAAATGGAGGGCAGAATAGAATGGAGGGAAATATAGTTAGTCTTTCACAACATGACTTTTATGGAAGTCTTTTGCATAAATGCACATGTGTAACCTATATTGAATTGCTTACCTTCCTAGTGGAGATGGAGGGGAAGGAGGAAGGGAGAGAAGTTGGAACTCAAAGTTTTAAAAACGAATGTGAAAAATTGTTTTTATATGCAACTGGGAAATAAAGATACACAGATAATTGGGGTATAGAAATCTATCTTTCCTTACAAGAAAATAGAGGAGATGGGGATAAAGGAAGGGAGGGCTGTGATAGAAAGGAAGACAGATTGGGGGAAGGGGTAACCAGAATGCATGGTATCTTGGGGTGGGGGAAGGGGAGAGGTGGGAGAAAATTTGGAACTCAAAATCTTGTGGAAATGAATGTTGAAAACTAAAAATAAATAAATATTTTTTTTTAAAAAAAAGAACATTTGCGCATGATTTTGTGTGATTTGGGTCTGTTGATAATGAGTTGTAAAGGAGGAAGCAGATGGAAAGGATCAAATGAAGCAACTACTGTTGCTGAGCCCTGGAGGCCCAAGTAGAAAAGGCTGTGGTCTCTGACCTCCTGGAGCTCCAGATCTAACAGGAGATAACACATGGAGGAGGTTTCAGCAGCAAAGCAGATGCTCAGTCCTCTTCCTGAATGTCTTTTCCACCAATGACATCATCCCACTTTCAGTGTTGAACCATCTGACAGGGCCAAGGTCTTTGGTGGCCAGAGCTCCCTGTTCTGAGTCTTCAGTTACTGTGGCTGCAGCCTCTGAAGGAGAGATTGTTTGCCAGGATGATAGTGGAGGGCACTGGGCTGAAAGCTCTGCCATCCCCAAAGGTCTTGGATTTAGGGTCCTGGGCTTTCTCCATCTGGGTCTGAAGGGAGATGGTGATCAAGATGGCAGGGGTGATTTGAACATCTGACCTAGTGCAGGCCACCTCCAGCATCTCCCCAAGAGTGCTCTGCTGCTTTAACTAGACTGGTTCACCTTCCCTGAAGGTGGCAGTTTAGAGGCCAACCCCTTCTCCATAGGACTTGCTTCTATGGGTAACAGCTGTGAGGGCTAGGCTGAGCTGGAAGGTGTTGCCACCCCAGCACTGGTAAATGCTGGTGTGGACTTTCTAATCAAACAGGTGGCATGCAGAGCCTTTGGAAAGTAAGAAGGTTTGGACAGAGGATAATACAATAACATGAAACTTAAAGTGAAGGACCAAAAACCATGGTGTTCTGGCAACCAAACTACTACTGTACTGTGTTTATTCATTTATTTTTTAAAAAGTGCTTGAGAAGTCTCATGATGCAGTGGAAGTGTTATGAATTTTGAGCCAGAGGACCTTACTTATCTTGCAATTATTACACAAGGAGGCAGGAAATGAGGTCAAAGTTAGTCAGGAGTCAACAAGCATTTATCAGCACTTACAAGCAAATGACTATGTACACATATACAGTGTCAATGGAAAGTATTCTTCAAGGGGAAGGTCCTAGCTGTCCATGTGACTACAGACAAATGACTTTCCCTCTCTTGGGCTATCTCCTTTGGTCTAAAGTGAAGAAGTTGGGCTGTGTGGTTTTAAGAGTTCCTTTTGACTCAACGTCCTATGATTTAGCAATAGAAGAATATCCTTGAAAGGGGAGAGAAGAGAGCCTGTACACTGAGGCTCCATCAGTGAACTGGATTTCATTGCAAAAAACACTAGAATGTCTTCTTTGGGAGATGATTTATAAGCCTCCAGGATGAGAAGTAACCAATGCAATAAGAAGTGATCTTCCAAAGACCAGCTGGTCACACCAGTCTAACTTCATTTCCTTCTCTGATGGTGTGATTAGGCTGGGAGATCAGGTGATGCTATAGCTCAGGGGAGGCCAAGATTGTGTGGAAGCCTGTGACAAAATCTCCTGAGATAGGCTTGTTGATTCAATGGAGAACAGGTGGTCAGAAGAGAGTACAGTTAGGTTAGTTTGTAAATGGCCCAACAGCTAGATCTAGTCAGTATCATGTAAATGGCTGGTCAGTACCAAGGCCAGAGGGAAAGGAAGTGCTCCATAATACTTCCTCCTTCTATCTCTCCACCTAAACAATAGTTATTCACCACCTAAGGAGTAGTTACTCATGGTTAAAGAATAAAGTGTCTCAACGATCTCTCCTTGGTGCTGCTCTAATAGTTTTATCAATGATTTAGACTAAAAAAAAAGTCAAGATCTAAAATGATCTCATCAAGCTGAACCCATGACCAAATCAAATGAGATGAAATAAAATAGAAGTAAATGTAAAATCTTACACTTACATCCCCCCCAAAAAACCACCTTTACAAGTGTAAACTGGGGGAGATGTGGCCATATAACTGTTCATGAGACAAAGATCAGGGGTCTGGGTGGATTGAAAGCTCAGAAGGAATTAGTGTTTAATATAGTACTCAAACAGCTAATGTCCCAAGGCAATGTGGTGTTAAAATGACAGACAAATGACGCTGGAGTCAAGATGACAGAAAGATGAGGTATAAATCCTGCCTCAGATATTAGCTACATGACTGAGAAAATCATTGATTTTCCTGTGCCTCAATTGCTTCACCTGTAAAGTGGCAGGATTAGACCTGATGACCCTGAACATTCCTTCTGGCTCCATATCCTTGTAAGAACTGGGTTCCAGTAATATCTTGGCCACACACTGGCTCTGTGACGTGGACAGATGCCTCACTCTCTAGGGGCTGCCTGCCCCAGTGCAAGGGCAGAGCTGCTTTGGTAGAGGAACTTCCTCATCAGGAGTTCCCTCCACCAATAAAATACCAGGGACCAGGCCAAGGAAAAGGAAGTAATCACTCCTGAGGTTAAACTGAGAATGAAGTCATGACCCTGGCAGCAATGGTGAGATGGCTTGAGACCAAGCTATGTAGTGAGCATTTCTAGAATACTTTAAGGTTAGCAAAGAGCTCACATGGATTATCCCATTTTCCCTTATAACATCTCTTGAAGAGAGGTGTTATCATTATGCCCCTTTTACAGATTAGGAAACTAAGCTGAGAAAGGTGATGTGACTTGCCCAGGATCACACAGGTATTAAGTGTCTGAGGCAAGATTGAATTCAGTTCTTCTTGACTCCAGGCCTGGTGCTCTATATACTTCAGCACCACCCAGCTGGCTTTAACCTGGAGAACAACCAAAGGAGCAGGACATGTTTATGCAGGAGAAGAGAAAGCTTAGAGAAATTCTGCCCTGATGCCTGCCTGCAAGTGCATGAAGGGCTGCAGGTGGAAAAGGGATCAGGCACATTCTGCTTAGTACCCTGTGGTCCATGGGAGGAATGAGGGGCAAGTCCAAAAAGGCAAATTGAGGCTTTCTCTAAGAAAAAGTTGTCTCACAATTAGAAGCAGCCAGAAGCGGAATGATTTGGTGTATGTGTTCACCTCTTGTTCACCTCCAGGTTGGTCCCTGCCATCTCCGACATTCTGCATCTCTCGATGGGCAAGGGAAGAGGTAGCATTCGAGTCAGTGGGAGAGGCAATTTCTCCACCTCTGTCCCTCTACTTCTGCCTTACCAACCCATGGAGAGTTGACAGTCTTTTTCTGTTCTATGCTTTATTATCTCCATGAGTAGTTGAAAGAGCCTGAGAGCCTCCTCCATGACAGGGATGTCCTTTGGGAATTCCCTTTTCTTCTGAGGCCTTCAGTTTCTCTCCCTGTACAATGAAGGAGCTGGACTAAACACAATGAGAAGCTTCTTAACCAACAGAGATATCCAAAAATGGCCTTGACTACCTTGGATAGCAGTCATCGACCAGAGGCTGCTGGGGCTCCAGTTTCATGGGTGGCTGGGGCCTGGGAGGGCCTTTCCAGTTCTTAGGCTCCAGGATCCTATGACTAGATGGTCTCTAGATCCCTTCTGGCTTTCATGGTCAAGGATCAAACATTCCCTTCTACTTTGAAGTGGAGGACAAGTTACTTTGTGGCTGCAATCAAGATTTCCAAATTAAGCATGGCCCTTAGGTAGTAAGTAAACCACAAGAAATATTACTTTAAATATGTGTACTATTGATTGCAGAAAAAGTTCACTTAGCAAATGTACTTCCAAATAAATGAGAATACAATGTGGGGGTTGGTGCATTCCCCTTGAGGCCTTATCAAACTGACAAATTTGACTTTTGCCAACAGCAGGAGTGGAAGGCACAGAGCAGATGCAGCACTGAACCCTGACCAGAATACTGATCAGATCCTAGGACCTTTAAGAGCCCTTTTCCATGATATTGACTCCATAGGAATCTGTTAAAAACAAGTCATCACTGGACATGATTAAAATATTTTTAGCTCTGACTTTTTTTTACCACTTAGACTATCACATGGCCTAGAGCAGAGACAGTAGCAGAGCAAAGACTGGAAAGCAATTCCTTGAGTCAAGACCACACTCCACAGAGACAGGAGTCATCATTTCAATGCTATGCTGTGGTGGGGGAGCTCAGGAAGCTCCCTGCCCCCAGATAGTCCCTATACCAGTTGCTGCTGATGCTTGAGATTCACAGAATAACAGTGGCTCTGTACTCTCCATTTACATGAACTGGGTTCAATCTTGGAGGTTTCTCACTTAAATTTCTCCCTTTGCTCATATGTCCACTCAGTGCTTCCCCTAGGAACACTGGAATTTGGTCAGAATCCTTAAAACCCATCCAAGCACTCAGATTAAAGACCTCAAATCTAGCACAAACTTTATTCAACTTGACCAAAAGACCAAGGACTTATACCTGGTTCCATAAACAGTCAACTGGAACCAGAACTAACTCTTTTTCCTTCTCTAGGGATCCTTAAATTCCTCCAGGGATCTATTTCCCCCAAACTCATGGTGGGCCCTGGGAATTTGGGTAACCTGGCTGAGAAAAAAGAACTGGGCTTTGCCTTCACTCCCTAGGTACATGGGCCACATAATCCATCTACACAGTAGATAGCCATCTGGTCTTGCTCCTTCACACTCTGGCTCTGGGACTTGACCCAGGTATTCAGTATTAGAATTCAGGAACCTACCACTACCTCTAGCTACCACCATCTTTGTGCCCAATATTCTCTGATGCTTATGCTGATTGGTTCTCTAGAGGGATTTCTGGGCCATGTGGTTTGCAGGCTTCCCCCTAGGAAATCAAAGTGTGCATATGTCTCTTTTTATTCTGTCCTGGCCCCTTTAGCTCTGGTTTTCTCTCTTTGTCTTCTCTCCCTTTTAAAGGCCAAGTGACTCACCAGGACCCTATCAATCAGCCCCAAAGTGGGGTCAATAGGCCAAAGTGTGCCGAGGGGAAGGTAAGCTCACATCTTATGAAGGAAACATCTCAGATGTATCCCTATTAATTAATTAAACTTCATTAATGAATTAATTTTGCCATGGATATCAGATCTTTGAGGTCAAAAACCTTATCATCCTGTAAAATCACTTCAGCCTACCTCATAAGTGCCCCCTTCTCCTTGGACCCTCCATTGAAGAGGGTGCCCGGGCCAGCCAGCTCTTCATTTCTTACCTGGCTGCACTCCGTTAGACTTCCCCAATATGCCTAGAGCCTATACCTTCTCCCACCTCCAATCTATTTTTCAGTTCCCTCTATTAGACTGTAAATTTTCTGAAAGCAGACACTGTTTTTTTCCCAGCATTCCTGCCCCAGCACCAAGGTGCTTTCACCATTAACTATTCATTCTTTGAGGGGGAGCAGAGCCAAAGATGGTGGAGTAGAAGCAGAGACCTGTCTCAGCTCTCCCCCTCCCAAACCTCTCAAAATACCTGTAAAAATGACTCTAAGAAAATTCTAGAGCAGCAGAAGCCACAAAATGACAGAGTAAAACAGATTTCTAGCCCAAGACAATCTGGAAAGCTGACAGGAAGGGTCTATTGCATCAGGCTTGGAGTGGAGGGTAGTCCAGCATGGGCAATGCTGGCACAGACAGGACTAGATCAGGCCTCAGGGCACTGAATCACTGGTAGCTGTAGTAGTTTTCAGACTTCTCAACCTACAAATGCCAAAGATAGTCTCAAAGGTCAGTGGGAAAGCTCTCTCACCTGAGTGAGAAAGGAACATGGTTCAGCCCCAGCCTCAGCCCCAGGGCAGCGGCAGCCACTGCTGTAACGCAGTGGCTTATAGAGCTTTCCAGCCTACGGATGATGGGGGAATAGAGCAGCTGATCTGGGTTATAGTCCTGGGTGGCAGTGCTAGGGCAAGGAGGAGTGCTGACATGGCAGAGCTGGTGGTGGCTGTGGAGAGGGAATCCTACTCGCAATTCCAGAGCAGAATAGAGTGCTTGTGGTTGCACCAGAGTGCAGGCCATCAGAGGAGTAAACATCTCTCTTGTGACCACACAACTTTGGAGGAACTGAGAACTTACAGGTCCCTAGAGATATCTGAAAACAGCTGCACAAAACCCCTGAAACTTGGGGCAATGCACCCTCCACTTAACAAAGAGCTCAAAAGTCAAGTAACTGGTGGGGAAAGTGACCAAAAATGGGGAAAAATAAGACAATACGAGGTTACTTTCTTGGTAAAAAGGTATTTTCTTATGATGAGGAAGATCAAAGAACACAACTGGAGGAAGACAGCAAAGTTAAGGCACCTACATCCAAAGCCTCCAAGAAAAATAAGAAATAGTGTCAGGTCATGGAAGAGCTCAAAAAGGATTTGGAAAATCAAGTAAGAGAAGTAGAGGAAAAACTGGGATGAGAAATGAGAGCAATGCAAGAAAACAATGAAAACTAGTCAACAGCTTGCTAAAGGAGACGCCCCCCAAAATGCTGAAGAAAATAATACCCTTAAAAATTGACTAACCCAAATGGCAAAAGAGGAGAAGAATGTCTTAAAAAGATGAATGGGTCAAATGGAAAAGCAGGTCCAAAAGCTCACTGAAGAAAATAATTCCTTAAAAATTAGAATGGAGCAAATGGAAGCTAATGACTTTATGAGAAATCAAGAAATTAAAAAACAAAACCAAAAGAATGAAAAAATAGAAGATGATGTGAAATATCTCTGAAACATCACTGAACTGAAAAATAGATATAGGAAGGATAATTTAAAAATTATTAGTCTACTTGAAAACTATGATAAAAAAAGAGCCTAGACATCATATTTCAAGAAATTATCAAGGAAAACTTCCCTGATATTCTAGAACTGGAGGGTAAAATAGAAATGGGAAGAACCCACCAATCACCTCCAGAAACAGATACCAAAAGGAAGATGTCTAGGCTCTTTTTTTATCATAGTTTTCAAGTAGACCTGTCTTATGTTACTCATTCCTCCCTTCAAGGGGACTTTGAACTAGTCTGGCAGTGGGCTCAGGGAAGGGTGCCCACTGTCACCCACAAGGCTACGACCTCATGCTGTGATCATGTTACTGCCCGTTGTCTCTTTGTATTTAGTCTTTCTTGATCTCAGAGGAATGAGAGTTCTGGGGTGGGGGGTTGTCCAGGAGAATTGTGAGGTCAGGACAGCCAGACTCCCATGAGCAGCCAAGATGAAGGACTTCAGGAGGAGTGGGAATGACTCTAGACTACTCAGGACTCTGGAAAGGTCCCCATCCTTAGAGCCCACCAGAGAGCCACAGGGAAGCTAAGGGGAAGAAGGACATCTGGGGCCAGGAGCGGCTGGTACCCCTCAATGTGTGCTTCAAACCCCACCCTGTGAACTGTGGGTATTAATGAGAAAGTACACCCCAGGTTTTCTAGGGGAATACTTGGTAACAACTGCTCCTGCTGTGCTATTTGATGACCTAAATGCCTTTGCTAAGAACTGCATCTATTGGTTTCTTGTTAGGGGAGAACACCAGTAGGGACTTGTGAGAGACACTGCTAGAAATCCAGCCCTCAAGGTTATGCCTAGAATCCTTAAGGGAGAAGTAGTCAGTCTTCCAGAGTCTAGGGACCCTGATTCACCAAAGTGAGTGACAGTTGAGAAAGTAGCTCAAGTAATAGGCCAGAAAAGATTCCCTAAAAATTGTCTTCTTACCCAACCCTGGCCTGATTACCTTGGCAGGTAGGGATCTCATCCTGTGGTCAAAATATAAAAAATGTACAAAAACATCTGCAAAGATAATTCCACTCAGCATCGGTACATACAATGTGTGCACATGTATGGCAGAGAAGGTGCTGTGCACTGTAAGCAAAGCAGAAGTGAAGTATCTGAAAAGAAACATTAGATGTACATTAGAGAAGACACCCCAAATGTTCACATGGACTATTTGTGCTGGACTTGTGGTAGAACATTCCAAGCTCGTGCTGGTCTGATCAGGCACTGTGGGACATACAGTACCTTCTCTCTAGCATAGTGATGTCATTCTGGCCCACTGCAAGTAGGAAGGAAAACAATTATGAGTCACTACCTGATCACCAAGGGAACTCAGAGAGTAAGCCTAGTCAGCCCTCTGGGGACACAATCTAGGAGAGGCGGTCTTGGAGGAGAGTTTTCCCGGGAAGACAACTAAACCAAAGAAGCCCATCTTTTTGGCATCGATTGTGTTCCCTGAATCTAAACTGGCTGCTGAAGAATGAACATAGAACATGTCTTCTGTTACATAATGAGCCCTGGAAGAATCTCAGGCGAGCTCGTTCTATAAGTCTCCCTGACTCAGTCTACGAACAAGATCAACTACATCTCCCAGAGGAGGCCACCAAAAGAAAACATGGTAGATTTATGTTGTGACAATGCTATCAATACCAAGTCTTGGATTCTATCCTTTCAGAGAAGTTGGAGACACATGGGCTGAAGGACAGCACATAGGAGATTGGGAACCGATCGAACACCTGGGTCCAGTGAGTGGTTTCTAAGGCATCAGCCAGTCAGCAAGCATTTATTAAGCACCCTACTATGGGCCAGGTGAAGTGCTAAGTCCTGGGGTAGAGGAAAGGCAAAAAACAACCGCTCTCTAAGAGAGCACAGCCAATGGGCAGACAATATGCAAACACCACACAAGACACAGGTGTAAATTCGAGATCATCTCAGAGCGAAAGCAGGGCTTTAGGAGACTTGCTTGTTTTTGGTCCTAAAGAACCAATGAAGAGGACCATGACATCAGGGAGATGATGCCATGACATGGGAAGTGAATTGGATTTAAGGGAGGGAAGGCTGTGCAAAGTCATGAGCCTTCCTCTCTCCTCCAGAACCATCTGGGTCTACTGGCCAGATATTGATCAGGATGACTCTCCCGAAGCAGAGGGAGTCCTTAGCTGTTTTAAGCTAAAGTTTTTTTTTTTTGCTTTCCCAGTGAGTGGTAGAAATGAGAACATATTAGTCTCTCATCAGGGTATATTATACCCCTTACCTACTTGAGTAATATGTGCCTTACAGAAGAGAGAGATTCAGTTATATTCCATCAGTAGCTAACCATCAACTTTGAGAAATTTTTAAAAATTGCTATATTTTAAAAATTGAAATTACTTTAAATGTAAATAGCTACTAAGTAAGTTAAGTTTGCAGTATTTTTGTCAAATGTTAAGCTCTTAATGGTTTTCCTTATATTAAATTGAAGTCTGCCCCTGCAATTTGCATTCACTGGTCCTACTTGCCCTCTGGGTGAAAATTCAAGGCAAGATCTCTTGCTGTAGTAGCAGCCTCTTGTAAATTAAAAGTATTTGCAACTCAGGCCCCAAAGATCTCCAGCCATTCAGTCCCTTCTTTACTTCCAAATATGAGAACAAGATGAAAAAGGAAAGTGAAACTCTAAGAATCCCCAAACTTTCTAAAACTACACAAAGATGACAACAACTTAATTGTAAAGTGGCCTGCCTCTCCTTTGCTTTCTCTGTCCTTTACTGTGTGGTCGACTCTGAAACTTTCCAAAGTCACAGATATTTTTCAAGCCCAGATTTCTCACATAACCCAAACATCTACTAGTCTATATTCAATGTCATGGAGGAGAGCTTAAGCTCCTGGGGATTTGGGGAAGTTTACACTGTCCCATCCTCAAAGAATCACAATATTTCAGAGTTGGAAGGTACCAGGGAACCATCTGATCCAATGCATACCTGAAAAAGTATCTTCCCTACAACCCAGCTGACAAGAAGCTAGCCAAGATTTGCTTGCTGATTTGAAGGGGAAACCATTAGCATCCATCTAGGACAGTTGTCATTTAGTAAGGTAGAATTAATTGTTCAGAAGTTTTTCCTTAAATCCAGGGAATTGCAAATTCTACCCCCATGATATGCTGCCCTCTGAAGCCAAACAACATATCTAATATCTCCTCAGTCTCCTACATTTTCAAATACTAAGACAACTATTATGTCCCCTTCAAGTTCCCTACATTTTTAAACTAATCCTTACACAACAAGAGCTCAAGGACTCTCACCATCCTGGTCACCCTCTTTTGGATGTTCTTCAGTGTGAGAAACAATTCATTTGGACTTCTATTGTATTCCTATCAGTCTGATATACTACATAAATCATATAGGGATAGACAGATTCTTATAGGGGGCCTCAGACTTTAATGAATGTTCACTGTTTGTTTACCTAGTTATGAGGTTCATTGGTGCAACCACAAGAATGCTGACAAAGATATCTCCATTCTGTTTTGCTCAAATTCCATGTCCCAAACCAGCATGGGTGGGATATAGTGATGCTTCAGAAAGTCTCCCAATTTATTTTTGTACATTTCCTGTCTAACGTGAACAAGTGACCATCTTATGACCACTTAGCCAGTGGAGCTGTCCCATGCTTCACCCAACCTGTGATGCCCCTGCTGATATGTCATTTCTGACCCTCAAGAATGAGGTCTATTAAGCAACCAGTGAGATTCTGCATTTCATCATGCCTCTTTTTCATACTTGGAAATCTTATAAAAACAAGGTCCTGGAAGAAGGGGGTATTTAAGATTGAGAGGAAGATCTGAGGTCCATTTCATTAGAGTGAACCATGAACCCTTTAATAAAGTGCTGTTGGCTCAAAGCTCTGCCTCAGTCTCTTTTATTGTAGGGTGGACTATTTTAATCCCCTCATTTGCTTCCCAATATCTTTCCTAAAACGTGTCACCCAGAACTTAAGACAATGATCCAGATCAGGTCTGACTGGGAAAGATGGGGACAGGAGGGCTACCCTTCTATTCCTAGATGTGTGCTACACCTTTCTTAATGAAACCTAAGATAGCACCACCTTTCTTGGCAGCCAGATCACACAACTGATTCAAATTGAACTAAAACTTGCAGAGGAACTACTATCTTAACTATGCGTCTCTCATCTTGAACCTGGAAAGATGATTTAAGCCACTTGGATAAATTTTGGATTCCTGGGCCAGTTTGGATATGATATCCTAAATTTATCAGAAGCAGAAGGAATTTCAGTTTACAGGACCATCAAATTTTAGAACTGGAAGGGATCTCAGAGGTCATTTAGGTCAAAGGTGATTTAGATCTGAGGGACTCCCATTTCTGTCTGAGTTTGACATCACTGATTTAGCCTCTGCTGGAAACACTTCTATGAAGGGAAACCTATAACCTCCCAGGAAAGCTCGTTCTACTCTTGGACTTGTCTTTTCATGCCCTTTAGACACTCAGTACAACTGAAATAAAAAAAATCACTATCTGGACTAAGGGAATCAAAGATAAAGATTCTATAAAGAAACAAGGCCCCATGTAGAAAGACGATAAAAGTGGGAAAGATAGCAAAGATAATAATCGCTAACATTTATATAGTTCTTACTATGAGCCAAACATTGGGCTAAACACGTTATAGTTATTAACTCATTTAATCCTCACAACAACCCTGGGATGCAGGTGCTATTATTATCCTCATTGAACAGATGAGGAAACTGAGACAAACTGAGGTTCAGTGACTTGCCCAAGGTTACACACCTAGAAAGCATCTGAAATTGGAATTAAACTTAGATCTTCCTGACTCCAGGCCCAATACGCTATCCACTATATACTAGCTGCTCAGAAAAAGAGGGAAAAAAACAGTGTTCAAGCTGAGAAGCCTTGAGAGTCGGGGAAGAGAAAGTAACCTGGGATCCCAGTGATCTGAAACTGGTTGCAAACCCATTAGAGAAAAGCAAATCTCAGATAGGGTTGAACCTGGTAAAGGTTCTGACGCTTCCTTTGCCTCGAGCAGCTTCTTTCTGGGTTGACTATCATCATCATCATCACCATCATCATCACCACCACCATCACCATCATCATCACCATCACCATCACCATCATCACCATCACCATTATCATCATTTATATAGCAATTTTCGGTTGGCAAAGTGTGTTCAATATTTTATCTTTATGTTATTCTCACAACCCTGGAAATCTATGATTATCTCCATTTTAGAGATGAAGAAACCAAAGCTGAACTTGAATTCAGGTCTTCCTGATGCTAAGTCCAGAACTCTATCTATTAAGCCAACTGGTTCAACTTGATCTTTAGCCATCTCTAACTCTGAAATGACAGAACTTCTCCCACCTGACATAAGGGCACGTTTTCCCCCCTGAGAGCCAACAACTGATTAGGGACTCCCTAGAAACCCTCCTGCATCTTGTTATACTGAAGGCTTTCACACAGGAAGTCCTCTGCACACCAGCTCAACAGATGGACAAAAAAAAATTTCCAATTAGGACAGGCTAAGTTTAGTGTAAAGACATGGAAACCCTTATTTGTAATGATTTTTGAAAAAATATATTTACAGAGGCAATGAGTTTCAAAGCAGCAAAGATGATATTCTTATTTGGCTAAAGTTATCAACCTTACAGATGTATATTACAAAGCGCTTCCCCAGATATATCATTTGATTTTAACAAGCCCAATCTGGTGGATGAGAAACTTGGCTAAGTTAGTCAGCAGTTAGCAGACTTGTCCAAGGTCACACAGCTACTGGTGGTGCCCAGAACCCAAGTCATCTGACTCTCAGTCCAATGTCCTTCCCATTTAACTTTTTTAAGAGCAAGAGGGTCTGATAACGCCAGGTCAAGAAGTCTTCCCAGAAATCCACTGAATTAAATCAAATTCACCAAACGGTTGTTAAGCACCATGCAGAGGCCAATCAGATCTCTCATACCACTCTGGTTGAACCTCTCCAATGTTATTATTATTATTTTTTTAAAATATAAATTTATTTATTTAACTTTTTACATTCATTTTCACAAAATTTTGGGTTCCAAATTTTCTCCCATTTATCCCCTCCCCCACCCCAATACACCGAGCATTCTAATTTTCCCTATCACCAATCTGCCCTCTCTTCTATCATCCCTCCCTTCTCTTGTCCCCATCTTCTCTTTTGTCCTGTAGGGCCAGATAACTTTCTATTCCCCATTAACTGCATTTCTTATTTCCTAGTAGCAAGAACAATACTAAACAGTTGTTCCTAAAACTTTGAGTTCCAACTTCTCCCCATCCCTCCCTCCCCACCCATTCCCTTTGGGAAGGCAGGCAATTCAATATAGACCATATCTGTGTAGTTTTGCAAATGACTTCGGTAATAGTCGTGTTGTGTAAGACTAATTGTATTTCCCTCCATCCTATCCTGCCCCCCATTGTTTCTATTCTGTCTTTTGATGCTGTCCTTTCCCAAGAATGTTGACTTCAAATTGCTCCCTCCTCCCATTGCCCTCCCTTACATCATCCCCCCCCCTCCCTGCTTATCTCCTTCTCCCCCACTTTCCTGTATTGTAAGACAGGTTTTCATACCAAAATGAGTGGGCATTTTATTCCTTCCTTTAGTCGAATGTGATGAGGGTAAACTTCATGTTTTTTTTCTCAGCTCTCCTCTTTTTCCCTCCACTAAAAAGTCTCCTGCTTGCCTCCTGAATGAGATATAATTTACCCCATTCCATTTCACCCTCTCTCCTCCCACTACATTTCTCTCTCACCATTTACCTTAATTTCTTTTAAGATATGGTCCCATCCTACTCAATTCACTCTGTGCTCTCTGTCTCTGTTTGTGCATGCATGTGTGTATATGTGTGCATGCGCCCGTGTGTACGTGTGTGTGCGTGCGTGTGTGTGTGTGCGTGTGCATGTGTGTGTGTGGGTGTGTGTGTGTGTGGTCCCACCAACTACCCAGATACTGAAAAGTTTTAAGAGTTACAAATATTGTCTTTCCATGTAGGAATGTAAACAGTTCACCTTTGGTAAATTCCTTATGACTGCTCTTTGCTGTTTACTTTTTCATGCTTCTTCTCATTCTTGTGTTTGAAAGTCAAATTTTCTTTTCAGCTCTGGTCTTTTCATCAAGAATGCTTGAAAGCCCTCTGTTTCATTGAAAGACCATTTTTTCCCTGAAGTATTATACTCGGTTTTGCTGGGTAGGTGATTCTTGGTTTTATTTCTAGTTCATTTGACTTCTGGAATATCATATTCTATGACCTTTGATCCCTTAATGTAGAAGCTGCTAGATCTTGTGTTATCCTGATTGTATTTCCACAATACTGGAATTGTTTCTTTCTAGCTGCTTGCAATATTTTCTCCTTGACCTGGGAATTCTGGAATTTGGCCACAATGTTCCTAGGAGTTTCTCCTTTTGGATCTCTTTCAGGTGGTGATTGCTGGATTCCTTCAATATTTATTTTGCCCTCTGGTTCTAGAATATCAGCGCAGTTTTCCTTGATAATTTCATGAAAGATGATGTCTAGGCTCTTTTTTTGATCATGGCTTTCAGGTAGTCCCATAATTTTTAAATTGTCTCTCCTGGATCTATTTTCCAGGTCAGTTGTTTTTCCCATGAGATATTTCACATTCTCTTCCATTTTTTCATTCTTTTGCTTTTGTTTTGTGATTTCTTGGTTTCCCAGAAAGTCATTAGACTCCATCTGTTCCATTCTAATTTTGAGAGAACTATATTTTTCAGTGAGCTTTTGAACCTCTTTTTCCATTTGACTAATTCTGCTTTTGAAAGCATTCTTCTCCTCATTGGCTTTTTGAACCTCTTTTGCCAATTGAGTGAGCCTATTTTTCAAGGTGTTATTTTCTTCAGCATTTTTTGGGTCTCCTTTACCAAGGTATTGACCCGTTTTTCATACTTTTCTTGCATCTCTCTCATTTCTCTTCCCAGTTTTTCCTCCACCTGTCTAACTTGATTTTCAAAATTCTTTTTGAGCTCTTCCATGGCCTGAGCCCACCAGACATCCACCTCGGATGTCTGGGATACAGAGGCCCTGACCTCCACATCTTTCCCTGATGGTAAGAATTGTTCCTCGTCTTCAGAAATGAAAGGCAGGAACATCTGTTCCCCAAGAAAGTACCTTTCTATGGTCTTATTTTTCTTCCCTTTTCTGGGCATTTTCCCAGCCAGTTACTTGACTTCTGAGATTCCTCTCCACCCCTGCCTAGAAATGCCCAGCTAGTACTTGGGGTCTGAGATTCAAATGCTGCTCCCCAGCCTCAGGGCTTTGAGTGGTGGGCGCGGCTGCTATTCATTGTGAGCTTAAGTTCTGGTGCTCCGGTGGGGGCAGGGCTGCCTCCCAGGCTCAGTTCCCTCAGGGGGTTTATGTGGAGACCTTCAACAATGGAGCTCCTGCCTGTTTGGGGAGTCCTGGGCTGCCGCTGCCTCTGCCACTCCCTCTGCCACTGCCTCCCGAGGGGGCCCGAGTCATGGAGACACCCCGCTCCCCTCTCACAGCCCAGACGTTTCTCTCACTGACCTGTAGTGCCTGTGGGTGGAGGGACCTTCGCAGCCACCAGAGATTCCATCCCTGAAGCCTGCTCGGATCTGCTCCTCTGGGGCCGTGCGGCCAGGGCAGCACAGGGGTGGGCTCCGTGTCAGGAGCATGACGGACCCCTGGGGACGGCTTTCCAGGGCTCTCTGGAATGGAAATCTTTTCCACTGTGGTTCTGTGTGGCTTGCTCTGCTCCAGAATTTGTGGGGAGTTCTTTTTACAGGAAATTTATGGGCTGTGGATTCAGAGCTAGCATACGTGAGTCTTTCTACTCTGCCATCTTGGCTCCTCCCCCCAATGTTATTATTGTAATTTCAGATTACAGTTATTTATGTATGTTTTAGTTGTCCTACTAGATGAAGTTCCTTGGAGAATGAGAATCCTAGGATTTAGATGTGGAAAGGATCTTACAAGATCTGAGACTGTCTACTCTAATCCTGTCATTTTCCAGATGAGGAAAATAAGGACCAAAGGGAGATATGAGACTTGCCCAAGGTCATACAGAAAAGGAGTACCCCAGGGATTAAAACCCAGATCCTTTAAGCTCAAATGGAGGACTTTCTCCACTACAAGGAGATGTCTTATTTCCTATCTGCATCCCTCAAACCTAGCAGTGGAACTTGTCCATACTAATAGACTTTGTCAAATAAATTCTCAATGCATACTTTTCAGAGTTCCCAACAGGCTCCCTTCCCCAAGATGCCAATGCTCCCTTTTCTCCCTGCTTCCCCACCTCTGCCCAGGGAAAAGGTTAAGTTTCATTGACCTTGCACCAAGTTCCCAACTGAAAACATCAGATCAAGGATATTCTGAGGAGGTAAGCAGGTGAAAGGGTGAGAGGGCCTAGACAAATGCCACATACCCACGCCAGGAAGCAGAAGTGTAGGTCAGCAGCTATGATGATCCACAGGGAAGCCAGGAAAGGGTCAATCCTTTCCTACCAGAAAGGACACAGTCTGCTGGAGCCCAGAAAGTATATAAATCAAATTCCCATCACCTGACCCCAGAAGCCATGACTAAGACAAAATTAACCTGAGGGAGGGAGCAGAGACTAAAGTCTGATAAAAAAAAGCCAGGCCTCACTAGTAGGACAGAGAAATCAGAGGTCAGTCTCAATCCTGAAAATGGTGTCAAGGGTCAGTCTTCAAGTCTAGGTTCCCTCTCCCTCCACACCTGAAGGAAGCCAGAGAGGGAGAGAGGGAGATGAAGGAGAGAATTCCAGGATAGGTTCAGCAAGAGAAAACTCCTGAAGTCAGGAGATGGCCTGTCCCATTGGAGGAGAGTGTCCCTGGCTCAGAGAGTATGTAGTGGGAAGGAAGGTATTGGAAGACCGAACAGGTAGGAAGGGCCCATTTATAGAGAGCTTTAAAAGTCTAACAGAGGATTTTATATTTGTTAATCATTGTTAACTCAGAGCGAGTACTATAAGAAAGTGCCCTAGGGAGCTAGAGCCCTCCCTTTCTGTCTAGAGATGGGGTGGGATTGGGCCATGGTAGGCACAGGAGATTTTTTTTTGAAGTCTTATTGTTATCTTATTTTTATATCTTACTTATCCCCCCCAAAAAAAGATCCTCTCCCTTTCCTTACCCTGAGAGGCACATCTTGTAACAAAAAATGAAACAGAGAGGAAAAAAGCAGTTCAGAAAAACTAACCAAGTCTGAACTAACCCAAACTAACCAATACACTTCCCCCCACCTCCGCAAGGTATAGAGGGAGGCACATTTTCCTCCCTTTTTTCCAGGCCAAATTTAGTTACTGGAAATACACAGCATTGCATGGCTCCTCCTCCCCCCATTTACAGTATTGTAGTCACTGTCCACTTCCCTGATTCTGCTGTCTTCATTCTGCATCAGTTGGTATCTTCCCAGGCTCCTCAGAGTTCTTCATGTTCATAATTTCTTTATGTGCAGTAACATAATATTATATTCATGCACCACCATTTGTCTGGCCACTTCCTAATCAATGGTTTTGTTTCCAGGCCTGGACCTTGACTACCGCAAAAAGTGCTGCTCCAGATATTTTGATGTATTTAGAACCTTTCTTTCACATATGGGATTTTCAGTGAGCAGTACATCAAACAAAGACAATAGAAGGGCAGAATCCACTGTGGGGAGGCTTCATGTTAAGGCCACCCCAAAGCAATCTGAAGTACAGCCCATAACAAAGTTGCTTGCATTATGGACTGGGATTTGTGGCTTTGCCAAGGAAGGTGACCCTAAAAGTCCTGAGGAGAACAGGATCTAGCCAACCCTGAGACCAAGGGCATAGAAAAAGGGAAGGATGAAGTCAGATGCAAAGGGACAGTATTTTGTGTTACATACGTTGTTACAAGATTGACTATGATTTGAGTGGGCTGGCCTTGGAATGCATACTGATCTGCCGCGTTGGTGAGCTGCCAATGGAGTGGTGACAAGCTATACCAAACACTAATAAAGATGATGATGGCAATGATTTTTATGTCATAAATGCTCAAGTTACTGTGAGATCCCTGCAACCACATCTCCAGGAAAGAATGAAATTTAACATTCAGCATTTTTCATCATGATGAAGGCTTGGACACGTCACATCTGTAAATGACATGAAGCTATGAAGGACGGATGGAAGATTGGAGAGACCTTAATGGGCTAGAACAACGAACCAAATCTAGGAAGATGAAGTTCATGGCAGGTAAATGAAAAGTTTTATGCGTGGGTCCAAAAAATTAGCTGCACAAAAGGCAGGAAATTCGCAGCACATGCTCTGGGGTCACTATCCAACCCGCACTGGCCCTCCCTTTCCTATGCCTCCTCTGGGGACTCTAGGGATCAGCTGAGGCTTCATAACTTAGAAGCTCTCACCAGCCGTGCTTTCCACCACAATTAGGAATTAATTATCATTTAGTCAACAAGAATAAATTGGTTTTTAGACAAGGATATTTACTAAGATGGTACAATAAAAAGAACTGAGGCAAATTATCCCTCCCAAAGTCTGTGACACTCCTTTACCAAAACATAGAATCTAAGGCAAAGCGAGCTCAAGGTTTGAAGACACATGTGGCAAAGGGCTAACGAACACAATTTCTGGCTACTAAAAGTCCTTTTCTCCTCTGCATAGGATGTTCAAACATGGTAGAGCCTTGGAATTATTCTCTGGGCTCTGTTGGAGCTGAGGATCTGCCTTCTATTTTCTTTTCTTTTTTAAATTAACTTTTCATTTTCAACATTCACTTTTAGAAGATTTTGAGTTCTAAACTTCCCCCTCCCTTCCTTCCCTCCTCCCCAAGACAGTAAGCAATCTGATAAAGGGTATACATGTACAATAATATTAAATGTATTTCTGCATTAGTCACGTAGTGAAAAAAGAATCAGAACAGAAGGGGAAAACCACAGGAAACAAAAAACAAAGATAAAGTGAAAATAGTATACTTTGATCTTGTATTCAGACTCCATAGTTCCTTCTCTGGATGTGGATGGCATTTTCCATCATGAGTCTTTTGGAGTTGTCCTAGATTCTTGCATTGATAAGAAGAGCTAAGTCTATCCAAGTTAGTCATCGAACATTGTTACTGTTACTGTGTACAATGTTCTCCTGCTTCTGCTTACTTCACAGCATCAGTTCATATAGGTCTTTCCAGGTTTTTTTGAAGTCGGCTTGCTCATCATTTCTTATAGCACAACAGTATCCCATCACATTCATGTACCACAACTGGTTCAGCCATTCCCCAATGGATGGACAGCCCCTCAATATCCAATTCTTTGCTACTACAAAAAAAGCTGTTATAGACATTTTTGGATATTTAGGTTCTTTCCCCATGGGAGTCTGCCTTCTTGCCTTGCATCCAGTGTGTCTGAAGTTTCTGATAAAAGCCCTACTGCCAGCTGCTGCAGTCATGGTGGACAATGCAGTCATCAGGGATGATTCTGGGATGCCAGATGATTATGGGAAATCTTAAGAGCTGGTTGTGAAGCCTTCTCCAGGCGGCACACCTTGCCCCCTTGCAAAGGAGTGAGCAGAGGTATCATCTCCTATTTCTCCTTTGGAACCAAGATTACTCTTTATAATTTCCCAACATTCATTTAAAATTCCTTTACAGTGGTTATTCTTTCTTTTGACACTGTCATCATTGTATATTTTTTTCTGGCTCACCACTGTGCCTGCACCCTTCTGTAGAAGCTACTCCAATTATTTCCGGACTATTCGCTGTTCAATGTCCAAGCAACAGAAGGCCATCGGAAGCAGTTTCAAACTTCATTTCATTTCTGTGAGGTTTTTTATGATCTCATTTGGATCTAGGCCTCCAGATCCTCTCTCATTTCTGTTTTTTTAAAAATCAATTTTATTTTATTTTTAGTTTCAAATTCTCTTCCTCCCCCCCACTCCTCCCCATTAAGAAGGCAAAAAATACAAAACTCATTACAAATATGAGGTCATGCAAAACAAATTTATGTATTAGTCATGTTCTGGGGGAAAAAGCAAGAAAAAAAGAAAGAGGAAAAAATGCTTCAATCTGTACCTTGAGCCCATCAGCTCTATCAGGAGATAGAGAACATGTTTTATCATGAATCCCTTGGGAATTGTGGTGGGTCATTGCATTGATCAGAGTTACTAAATCTCTCACAGTTGATTATATCTTAACAATATTACAATTGTAATTGTAATTGTTATTGTAAAAACTGTCCTCCTGGTTCTGCTCAATCCACTTTGTATCGGTTTATATAGGTCTTCCCAGTTTTTGCTGAAATCATTCCCTTCATAATCTCTATCAGCACAATAGCATTCTATAACATTCACATACCACAACTTGTTCAGTCATTCTCCAATTGATGGGCATCCCCCCAGTTTCCAATTCTTTACTCCCACAAAAAAGAGGACCTATAAATCATTCTATATATATGAGTCCCTTTCTTCTTCCTTTGATCTCCTTTGGGCATAGACATAGCAGAATTGCTGGGACAAAGTGGACGCGTAGTTTAATAATTTGGAGGGGTATGGTTCCAAATAATTTCTCAGAATGGTTGGACCAGTTTACAACTCCACTAATAGCACCTATTTTCACATCCCCTTCAACATTTATCATTTTCCTTTTCTGTCACCTCAGTCAATCTGATGGTTGTGAGATGGTATCTCAGAATTCATTTAATTGGAACTTCTCTATTAGAAATTTTAGGTATTTTTTTTTTCATTTGACTATTGAGAACTCTGATTTCTTCTTCTGAAAACTGTTTTCAATTGGGAAATGGTTCTTATTCTTATAAATTTGACTCATTTCCCTATATGTTTGAGAAATGGGACCTTTATCAGAGAAATTTGCTGCAAATATTTTATCCTAGTTTCATGTGTTTTTAAGAAAACACATTTAGCTGCATTAGTTTTGTTTGTATAAAAATTTTAAATTTTATTTACTCCAAACAATTTGTTTTACCTTCCACAAACCTCTTTATCTCCTATGTGGTCCTGAATTCTTGCCTAGCCATAGATCTGACAGGTATTTCTTCCATACTCCACTAAGTTGCTTATGATATCACCCTTCATATCTAAATCATGTACCCATTTGGAGCTTAGTGTGGTAGGTTTGAGATGTTGGTCTACACCTATTTCTGCTAGATCAGGGTGGGGAACCTGTGGCCTTGAGGCCACATGTAGCCTTCTGGATCCAGCCCTGCACCTGCTTCAGCCCACCAATCAATCAGTAAACATTATCTAAGCACCTACTGAGTGCCATGCATTGGAGACACAAAAGAGGCAAAATACAGATCCTGCCCTCAAGGAGCTTCCAGTCTAATGGGGGAGACAACATTCAGACAAACAGATGCAGAGGAAGCTATATCCAGGGCAAATAGGAGATAATTATCAATGGATATTTGGCAGAAAGGCACTAGAATTAAGAGGGGTTGGTTTGTTTAGGGTTAAAAGAAGTCAGGGAAGTCAGTAGGCAGAACTAAGGAGGGAGGGCATTCCAGGCATGGGGGAAGTCAGAAAAAAGGCCATGAGCCAAGAGATAGAGTGTCTTGTTCATGAAACAGCCAGGAAGCCAGTGTTATAGCATCAAATAGTATAATATTCAAGGAATAAGGTGTAAGAAGACTGTAAAGGTAGGAAGGGACAAGACTATGGGGGTTTTGAATGCCAAAAGGAGAATTTGGAAGCAAAAGGGAGACACTGGAGTTTATTGAGTGGGTGTGGGTATGACATGAGCAAACCTTTGCTTTATGAAAATCACTTTGGTGACTAAATGGAGTAGGGGAAAGACTTAAGGTAGACAGTCTTCCAGAAGTTGTTGAAGTAGGTCAGGTGTTAAGTGATGAGGGCCTGTACCAGGGTGGGGGCAGTGTCAGAGGAGAGAAGAGGGCCTATTTTGAGAAATGTTCCAGAGGCTGACAACCTATGGCACATATTGGATATGGGGGAGGAGGGTAAGAGATAGTGGGGAGTCCAGTATAACTCCTGGATTGAGAACCTGGAGTACCAGAAGGAGGGTGTTGCCCTTTACCATAATAGAGAAGGTAGGGTAAGGGATAGTTTAGGGGGAAAGATAATGAGTTCAGTTTTTGGATATGTTGAATTTAAGATAGCAACCACATGTCCAATTTGAGACGTCTGAAAGGCACTTGGAGATGAGAGATTGGAGGGTATAAATATGGCTGGGTCACAGTGTATGATAATTGTGATATATTATAATCCCTTTGCTAGTATGTATTTAAAATTTTTGCATCAATATTCATTAGGAAAATTGGTTTATAGTTTTCTTTTCTGTTTTGGCTCTCCTTGGTTTTGGTATCAATACTCTATTTGTGTCATGGAAAGCATTTGGCAGGACTCTTTTTTTATCTATTTTTTCAAATAGTTTGTATATTGGAATTATTTTTTCTTTAAATGATTGCTAGAATTCTTCACTTATAAATCTGTTTGGTCCTGAGCTTTTATTCCCCTTAGAGGGCTCATTTATGGCTTATTCAATTTGTTTCCCTAAAATAGGATTATTTGTTTTATTTCCAGTTCTGTTCATCTGGGCAATTTATGTTTTCATAAAAAAATTCATTTTATTTAGATTGTCAGTTTTATTGCATAGAGTTGGACAAGATAGCTTTAAATAGTTGCTTTTATTTAATTCTCACTGGTTATAAGTTCACCCTTTTACTTTCTGATATTAGTAATTTGGTTTTCTTCTTTCTTTTTAAAAATCAAACCATTGTGGTATATGAATGTAATGGAATACTATAATGCTATAAGAGATGATGAGCAGGAAGATTTCAGAAAAACATAGAAAGACAAGAATGGATGTTGAGTGAAGTGAGCTGAACCAGGAGAACATTGTACACAGTAACAGCAACATTGTGCAATGATCAACTAAGACAGACTTCACCCTTTTCGGCAATACAATGATCCAAGGCAATTCTAAAAGACTCACGATGGAAAATGCTAATCATCTCCAGAAAAAGAACTATGGAATCTGAATGGAGATCAAAGCACACAATTTTCACTTTATTTTTGTTTTTGTTTCTTGTGGTTTCCCCCTTTTGTTCTGATTATTCTTTCACAACATGACTAATGTGGAAATATGTTTATAATGTGATTTGTGCATGTATAGCTTATATCAGATTGCTTGGTCTCTTGGGGAAGGATGGAGAAAATTTTGGAACTCAAAATTTTACAGAAATGAGTGTTGAAATCTATCCTTACACATAACTGGAAAATAAAATATTATTAAGAAAAAGAAACTCAGTCAGCCAATAGTTCATTTACTTTGTTGTCTTAAAAAATCCAGCTCTTAGTTTTACTTACTAGTGCAATGATTTACTTTCATTTTTATTAATCTCTCTTTTAATTTGCAGGATTTCCTATATTGGTGTTTAAGTGAGGGGTTTTAATTTACTGTTTTTCTAGTTGTTTTTAAGGTACATGCCCATTTCATTGATCTGATCTCTCTCTCTCTTCTATTGAAGTAAGCAGTTAGTGATATAAATTTTTCCCCAAGAACTGCTTTGGCAGTATGCCACAAATTTTGGTACATTATTTCATTGTCACTATCTTTCGTGAAATTATTGTTTCTATCATTTATTTATTTAGGATGAAGCTCTTTATTTTCCAATTGATTTTTAATCTATGCCTCAAAGGCCCTTTAAGGAATATAATTTTTATTTCATTATGATTGAGAGAAATACTCTGCTTTTCTGCATTTGTTTGTGGGTTTTTATGCTGTGATACATGGCCAATTTTTGGGAAGATGCCATGGACAGCTGAGAAATAGGTATACTCCTTTTTATTTCCATTTGATTTTCTCAAGACCCATCATATATAACTCTTCTAAAATCCTATAGATCTCCTAAACTTCTTGCTTGTTTTTTTATGCTTAGGTTTATCCAGGTTTAAGAAGAGATAAATTAAGGTCCTCTACTACTATAATTTTACTATTCCTTCCTATAATTCATTTAACTTTTCTTTCAAGAATGTGGATGCTATGCCATTTGGTGCATATGTATTCAGTATTGATGTGGTTCCTTTTAGTAAAATGTAGTTTCCTTGTTTATCTCTTTTTAATTAGGTCTGTTTTTGCTTTTGTTTTGTCTGAAATCATAATTGCCACCCTTGGGTTTTTTTAAACTTCAGCTGAAGCAAAATAAATTCTGCTCCAGCCTCTTATTTTAATTCTATGTGTATCTTTCTGTTTTAAGTGTGTTTCTTATAAACAACATATTGTTGGATTCTGGTTTCTAATTCATTCTGCTGTCCTCCTTTTTATTATGGATGAGTTCATCCTGTTCACATTCACAGTAATTATTGCTAACTATGTATTCTCCTCCATCCTACTCTCTTATATTTATCTTTCTCTTTTTAGTTTATCCCCTCCTCGAGTGTTTTTTGTTTCTGACCACTTCCTCCCTTAGTCTACTCTGCCATTTTTCTCCACTCCCCTTTTTCTCTTTCCCTCCTACTTCCTTTGAATTAAGATGATTTTCGCTCCCTCACTGGGTGCTTATGTGTATTCTTTCCTCCTTGAATCAGTTCAGATGAGTGACTTTCAAGTTTTCCCAACTTCCCCCATTCTCCTTTATGTTATATAAACTCTTCCTTGCATGCTCCATTTATATGAGATAATTTTCCTCATTTTTCCTCTCCTTTCACCCTTTTCCCAGTGCATCCTTCTTTCTCACCCTTTCATTCTTCTTTTGAGATCATCCCAATGTAATAGAATCATACCCAAGTTCTCTGTCTTAAAATCATTCTAAGACCCCTGTTAATAAAGTTTTGAGGAGTTACATGTATCCTCTTCCCTTATAAGGATTTAAAGAGTTTGGCCTTGTTTAGTTATTTATGATTTCTCACTCATGTTCTCCTTTTTATGGTGCTTACTATGCACTAGTTGTTGTGCTAAGCTCTTTACAATTATTATTTCATTTGATTCTCACAGCAACCCTGGGAAGAAGCTATTATTATATTCATTTTATAGATGAAGACACTGAAATAGATGGCAGTGGTGACTTCCAGGGTCACACAGCTAGTAAGCACTTAGCACAGTGCCTGGCACTTAGAAGGCACTTAAATGCTGTAATGTTAATAGAATAGGAAGATCTTCCCCACTCATTAAAGGGTCTAAGACATTGGAGCCTGTGATCACATGGAGCCTGGGTCACATGGAACTCAAGCTGGGAAGAGCTTGCCCAAGGAGCAGAGAGTGACAGCAGGCAGAACAGAGAGAGAGAAGCAAGCTATGAGTGGGAGCAGTTGGCGAGAGAGAGAGAGAGAGAGAGAGAGAGAGAGAGAGAGAGAGAGAGAGAGAGAGAGAGAGAGAGAGAGAAGCAAGCTATGAGTAGGCAGAGGGAGGAATTTGTCTAGGGGAACTTGTTTTGGTGGGGAGGCCTGACAGAAAGAAAGTTTAAGATATTGGCACTGGATTAGTAATAATTACCCTGTTAAATCTTACCTTCTGGTATTCTAATGATGTCCCAAATAAATATTTTGGTTTTGCCTTTGGGGAAGAGAGTTATTTATATTTTGAGAATCTACCCTGGAAATACACATGCATATTCATAGAAGCTGCTATGGGTATCACATTGGTGTTACAAATGTCTATTGAATTGAATTGAAAATATCTGAGATCGTATTTGGACTATGGTCTTCTTGACTCTGGGCCCAGACTTCTATATACTGTGTCACCTAGCATCAGGAATGCTTGAAAGTCCTCTATTTCATTATATATTCATTTTGCTGTGCAGGCTATTTTTGGTTGTAATCCTAGGTGCCTTGCCTTCTGGACTATTAATTTCCAAGCCCTCCATTTCTTTACCACAATGCTTGAATTCTTTCTTTCTGGTTGCTGCAGGATTTTCTCTTTGGCCCAGGAGCTCTGGATTTTGGCTGTAATATTCTTGGAATTTTTCATTTTGCAGTTTCTTTCAGGAGATGGCTGGTGGATTCTTTCAATTTCTACTTTGTCCTCTGATCCTAAAGATATCTGAGAAATTTTCTTTTAATTTCCTGAAATATGATTTCTAGGCTCTTTTTTTATTCATGATTTTCTGGACTTTTAAACTGTCTCTCCTTGATCTGTTTTCCAGATTAGTTGTTTCTCCTATGCAATTCTTCATATTTTCTTCTTCTTTTTCAGTCTTTTAATGTTTTTTTTATGTCTCATAAATGCATGAGCTTCCTTTGGTTAATTCTAATTATTAAGGCATCATTTTGTTCAGTATTTTTGGTACTTCTTTTACCAAGCCATTAAGTCTCTTTTTATATCTTTCTTTCACAGCACTCATTTCTTTTTCCATTTTCTCTAACTTACTAATTTAATTTTTAAAATCTTTCTTTGCTCTTTCAAAAATCTCTTTTTTTAGCTCTTCTTGTTATTGGCCTTGTGTCTGATCTGCATTTTTTCTTTGAAGTTTTGCTTGTAGCTATTTTCAAGTTATCTTTTTCTGAGTTTGTGTCTTGAGCTTGCCTTCATCAGGGCCGCTCGTTATGACTAGCTCTTTTTCTGTTTTCTCATTTTTCTAGTCTACTTCTTGACCCCTGACTTTATGTTAGTGTTATGCTCTACTCATGAATGAGGGGAATATCTTGCCTGAGTGTCTATCTCTTTATGTCCTTCTGAGGTTTTCAGAGTCTGGAGACCTGTGAGATTTTGGCGCTTCTAAAGTGGTGTGATCTAGGAGATCTGTTTATTGCCCTCTTTGTCTAACTTCCTGACCCAGATTTGGGTCTGTTGGTTTGTTTGTTGGTTCAGTTTCCACAGACTGCTGCAGGATGCAATCACTGCTAGCCCACTGTGAGGTTCCGCAGGTTCTGAGTGGCTGAACTACTAGTTCCCTTTTGATCTGGGGCTTCTGCCCTGGTTATTTCACTGCAGGGTTATGTGTGGGGTCCCTACTTATCCAAGAAGTGTCCCTACTTCCTCACAACCACTTCTCTCCACCCTGGAATTGTTTTGGGAATGCTCCCTATTCCTGCTCCCAGGGAGCCCTTTCAGACCAGCTATTTCCTGCCCACCTGGGCTTCAGTCCCCTTATTGTCCCCACCACTGGGGCAGTGATGCTGTTGAAGCCCGTTACTGCTCCTCTGCCCTGTGCTACTGGTTAACCCATGCCCCAGGGTCCACAGATCTCTCTATCTTCTTAAACTGCCCAAGGTTGGAAAAATGACTCACTGTGACTTTTCCTTGGCTTTCCCAGTCAGAATTTGGTCTGAAATTTTAGGTTGTTGTAGAGGAGGTTGTGAGGGATCTAAGGCAAAAATCCTACCTCTCACTCCACCATCTTGACTCTGCCCTCATTTCCATGTTTCTGTATGAGACTTCTCCCCACGGTGTGCAATAGACATGAACTTGGTGACTCAATATCAGCCAAACCATATTCATAGGCACTCTGGTACCATAGCAAAGAGCTCCAGATTTCCACAAGGGCATCAAGCCCACGATGAGCATCCCCATCCCATAATTCTTGTCCCCTTGAATCTAGGCCAAAGGCCCAAGGATTTCATTATCATTGAGATCAACACACTGTGGCATGCATTCTATCACAGTCAAAACAGCTCTAGGGTCTAACCCAGGTAGGGAAAAGAGGCAACTCTAGGACAGAAATGGAAACAGCAGGGATCTCAAAATGATCCTACTTATAGCCACTGACCTTAGTAAGCAAGATGGCTCCACCTGCTACAAGTTAAACACTTTCATAAATGGAATATTCACAGGACCCCAGAATTTAGAGTGGGATCTTAGAGATCATTCCATTCTCTCAACTTAAAGGAGAGACTACCAGGGATTAGAGTATGCAGTCCAAGGTCCCATGGGAAGTCACCAAACTCAGTGCAGGTGTGATATCATACTGCCATCAGTTCTGAAGGTCATAACTTGGGGTATTAGCTGTTAGATTCCCTTCAAACAGACTCTCTGATGTCTACAAAAAAAATCATACAAAATTTTCTGAGACCTGCAACTAATGATCCACTGGGTCTTAACATCAAACTCTGTGCTGAAAAGATGAAGATTGATACTGTATCATTCTCTTATTGATCTTATTTACAATTATTTGATTTTGTCCTGTAACTGTTTAAGTCATGGTTCTTCATCTCTGAAATTAGTTTAGAGTTCAGCTGGCCTGTAATGGGTTAAGTTTAAAAATCCAGCTATCTTGCCTCAAGGAATTTAACTGATTCTGAGAAATGTGTGTGAGCCATGGGGGTTTGGGTCTGACATCTTTTACACCACCAAGCTATCCTTCAAGAATGTTTTATTTGTTGTCCAAGTGTCTGAGCTGCTATGTCACACTTGGACTCAAACAATGAGCACCTCTTAGTCTCATGAAAGAAGGGGGATTGTTGCTAGCTCTCACCACCAAACTTTCAACCAATCATGCTGTTTCCTGCATCTTAGCTTCGTAACCAATCATTTTGTGCTCCATCCCATGATGTTATTTACTCTGTTCTATTCTTAGTTCCGTACTCCCCAAAACCTACCAAAAAAGAACTGTCCATCTGTGCAGGGTCTTTGGCATAAATGGTGGCAAATCCTGACCATTTATTGACAGGTAGCATGTCCCTACTAATAAATGCTATCTTGTGTGGAGATCTGCTTCACTTTAATCTTCTCTTAAAATTCAAAGGCTACTATGCCAAGAAGGGAGCTCTACGAATACATAATGTTCTTATTACCAGGATCATGGGAAATATTCTATTCAGAATATAAACAAAGGATTCCCTATTGAACTCCTCCAGCTTCTTCTAGAAATTCTTTTACTTGGGGGCCAAAAGAATTGAGTGTGGATGTGTGAGGGCCATGGTAACCTCAGTGCAGAGGAGAATCTAACTTTGAGAGAGTAGTTGTTCTGGTAGAGGGAGTGGTCTGCATACTCACAGGGGTCAGGGGGAAGGCAAGTTCCAGAGGAGGCTCAGGTTTAGTGACCCAGGGCTGGGCAAGAGAACACAGCTTCATCCTGTGCCTGCACAGGATGGTAGAGGCCCAGGAAAAGCAGCCTCCAGATGAGCCCCAGGTGACTGAGGTCAGCACCAACCCTCCAATGCTCGTCAAAGTTCTGTTTGTAGAGGACCTTATACCAATTGCAGTAAGCCCCAGAATACCATCAATACTTGGCAAATCAAGAGACTAGTCTAACCATATACACTACAAAAAGTGGAAGAAAAATACCTAACACAGTTTGTCAAGGTGGTCCAATCCTTGGAGAAATATACCAGATGGACAATGAAGTGGGTCCTGAATTGAGGAAAAACTAGACTTGGATCACATTTGAGAAACCACATGACCTTTTCTCAGACCCTGAGCTACTGACTGTAACAAAAACCCTTACCATTTTTTTCTCTCCAATATATCTGTATTTACTTTATTAACTATTTCTCAATTACATAGAAAAAAAATTTAATAAAAAGCCCTGTTTTTAAACATGAAAATTCTACTTATAACCACATATATGTGTATGGTTGCAAATCAAACAACTTGATAAACTTAGAAGACTTTGACTTATATGCAGGAGAGCTGATCGAGACAGTGGCACTCTCCTAACAAAGCATCAGCATGTAACAGGAAGGGCCAGCGATACCTCAGAGGACACCAAGGATGGAACAGGAAAAGGAGCTGAGCCAGGCCTGTGGGGAGGACAGCTGCCTCTGATGCATGATGCTTCCTCCAAGAACAAGAAGGAGGCCTGTAGCAGGCAGCTCAGTGGAGATAGGCCCGGACCTGGAGTCAGGATGACCCAAGTTTAACTCTGTGTGACTGTGGCAAATGATTTCCCTCAGTTTGCCTCCTATCTGTGAAATGGAGATAATGAGAGCCCCTACCTCCCCGGGTGTAAGGGAGAGAATAATTGCAAAGCACTTAGTAGAGTGCCCCAAAATAGTAGGTGCTATATACACGTTAGCTATGATTATCCTACGGAGGTTTTCTTCAGTGAATTTTTGGGCCTCTTTTCCCATTTGGCCAATTCTATTTTTTAAGGTGTTATTTTCTTCAGTACTTTTTGTGCCTCCTTTACCAAGCTCCTTTTTTCATGACTTGCTCGCATCGCTCTCATTTCTCTTCCAAATTTTTCCTCCGCCCCTCTTCCTTGATGTTTGAAATCCTTTTTGAGCTCTTCTGTGGCCTGAGACGAATTCATATTTTAATTTGAGGCTTTGGATGCAGGAACTTTGACTTTGTTGTCTTCAGATCATGTGTTTTCATCTTCCCTGTCACCACAGTAGCTTTCTATAGTCAGGATCTTTTCCTGCTATTTGCTCATTTTTCTAGCCTGTTTCTTTTAACTCTATGCTAAAGTGGGACTCTGCTTCCAGAGTGAAGGGGTCACTTCCCAAGATTCAGGTTTTTTTGTGCAGCTATTTTCAGAGATAATTCTGGAGAACTGTAAGTTTTTGGTTCTTTCAAGGTGGTATGATCTAGGAAGAGGTTTGGTTACTGGTCTCCAGCCTGTAATCTGGTCTGAGTGACCACAAGCACTCTTTTCTGCCTTGGAGGTGTCACCAGGGTTCCAGCTCCCCTGTAGCAGCAAGTTCTGATGTGCTAGTGCTCCTCCTTGCCCTGAGACTGAGACCCAGGACTGCAACTCAGATCCAAGTATGGGCAATGCAACAGAGTCCTGCCTTTGGTGCCAATAAAAAGACCCCTGTAATCTTCTGTGGAGGTTTTCTAGAAAAAACTTGGATAATAATCCCCCTAGATGAGGAGGCTTCAAGGAATTCTCAGTTTCACTGAATGGGTGGATGGAACAACCACACCTCACTGCATGGGTGGGTGGAGCGTCCACACCTCGCTGCATGGGCGGATGGAGCATCCACACCTTGCTATATGGGTGGCTGGAGTGTCCACACCTCACTGCATCAGTGGATAGAGTATTCATACCTCGCTGCATGGGTGTCTAGAGTGTCCACACCTCGCTGTATGGGTGGCTGGAGTGTCCACACCTCACTGCATCGGTGGATAGAGTATTCATACCTTGCTGCATGGGTGTCTAGAGTGTCCACACCTCGCTGCATGGGTGGATGGAACATTTACACCTCACTGCATGGGTGAGTGGTGTATTCACACCAATGAAACTGAGAATTCATGAAGTACCCGTGGACTGGCAAGAAATTATTGTCATGAATAGATTGTTACACTGTATTTCTCTATTGTTCATGACATTACACATCACAAAACCATGATAATCTATGAAAACAAAATATTACTACTGAGTCTTTCCCAGTAGGATGGTTATGGTTCCCATAACCTCACAGAAAAATCCCTCCTAAAAGTTAAAATCTGGTCTCTGATACTTAGGAATACTGTGACCATGAAGAGGTCTTTTAGCCACTCTGAGCCTCAATTTGCTCATCTGAGAATGAGGATAGTAACACTTGGAGTAATGATTCACCAGGTTGTTGTGAGGCTCAAATGAGGGAAAGTGTGCAATCACACGGGTGACTCCTATGTTTATGACTGATCACTATTTTTATGAGGAAGAGCTCCCAGCACTTTCAGAGCTGGGACTTGATCTACTCTTTCCCCCATTGGACATTACAGAAAAAGTCCTGGTTTGAACTCTAGGACTCTGAGGACAACCCTCTGAGGTCACTGGATCCAAGTTTTTATAGATGAGAGGAAGTGACTTGTCCAAAGTCATAGAGGGATGAAGATGCAAAAAGCATGCCAGTGACCACTGTGTGACTGGGGCACGTCCCTACATAAGCTCTCTGGGCTTCCATGTCCATACCTATAAATGGAGAATTAAACCTGGTCTTTACTGGTCCTTTGGGGCTCTGACTTCTAAGGTGACTTCTATCATCAGTCAGACTGACAGGCACAAAATCAGTTTACCTTCAGATGGTGGGGAGAAATGACCACAGAGCTGGAGGAGAAAGAGATGAGCCTTGAGAAATCTGAGAGAACAGAAAGCAGAGCCCAGGCATGGGGATTACCTGTATGCATTTTTGGAGACAGGGCGAGGATCGAACTTAAAGAAGATGATACACATGGGGAAGTGTCCCTGAAGCGGCCGCTTCTGGCAGACACGGTCAGTTCAGTCTGTGGGCAGAAGAACAGAAAGGGCTCTGTCATCCAGTGACCAAGTCAGGTCAGTCCTCACTCAGGAAGCTCAGTGCTGACCATGCCTTCCAACTACACCTTCGGCCTCCAGTTATTCCTTCTGTAATCACGTCTGTGAGGAGCAATTCACCAAATGGCAGCCCTCCAAATGGTGTGGGCCTGGGCATAATGTGTTAAAGTAGATTCAATCAGTATTTTATCAAATGCTTCCTCACTCCTAGAAGGGATACAAAAATGGAACCAGTGTTTGTCCTCAAGGATCTTACATTCTGCCTCTAGAGCCCCTTCCAGCTTTAAACTTATATATGTAAGAAAATACACACTTATTCTGGGACTGGATCTGAGATTTGATTGGAGCAGAGAACTTACCCATTAAGAAACTCTCTCTACCATAGCAGACTGAGCATTCACCTAAGGCCTGAAGGGCAGCTAGGTGGTGTATTGGATAGAGTGCCAGGCCAGGAGTCAGGAAGACCTGAGTTCAAATCTGGCCTTAGGCAGTTTCTAGCTGTGAGACACTGGGCAAGTCACTTCACCTTGTTTGCCTCAGTGTCTTCAACTGTGAAAGGAACTGGAGAGGGAAATGGTAAACCATTCCAGTATATTTGCCAAGAAAACTCCAAATGAAGAGTTGGACATGACTGAAAAAAACTCACCATCACCACCACCAGCACCAGGGAGATCAGCAGTCAGAGCAGAGGAGGGAGGGCATGGGGGAGAGTCATAGAGAGTGACGAGAGAGGGAGAGATAGAGAGTCTTGTTTATGGAACAGCCAGGAGGCCATCACTGGATGAAGGAGCACATGTTAGGGAATAATGTGTGAGAATACTAGAAAAGTAGGAGCAGGCTAGTATCAACCCTACACACACACACACACACACACAAACATGCACTATACACACTACACACACTACACACACCACACACATGCATGCACACACACACGCACACACACACATGCACACACACACACGCACACACACACACCCCACACACACTACACACACCCCACACACACATGCACACACACACATGCACACACACACACGCACACACACCCCACACACACACGCACACACATGCATGCACACACACTACACACACCACACACACATGCACACACACACCCCCCACACACATGCACTACACACACTACACACACCACACACATGCACGCACACACACTACACACACCACACACACATGCACTACACACACTACACACACCACACACACACACGCACACACACACACCCCACACACATGCACTACACACACTACACACACCACACACATGCACGCACACACACTACACACACCACACACACATGCACACACACACCCCACACACACATGCACTACACACACTACACACACCACACACATGCACGCACACACACTACACACACCACACACATGCACACACACACACACACACACACACCCCACACACACATGCACTACAAACACTACACACACCACACACATGCACGCACACACACTACACACACCACACACACATGCACACACACACACACGCACACACACACACCCCACACACATGCACTACACACACTACACACACCACACACATGCACACACACACTACACACACCACACACATGCATGCACACATACTACACACACCACACACACATGCACACACACACACACGCACACACACACCCCACACACACATGCACTACACACACTACACACACCACACACATGCACACACACACACGCACACACACACACCCTACACACACATGCACTACAAACACTACACACACCACACACATGCACACACACACTACACACACCACACACATGCACACACACACGCACACACACACACCCTACACACACATGCACTACAAACACTACACACACCACACACATGCACACACACACTACACACACCACACACATGCACACACACACGCACACACACACACCCTACACACACATGCACTACAAACACTACACACACCACACACATGCACACACACACTACACACACCACACACACATGCACACACACACACACGCACACACACATTTGCCATACAAAAATGTCCCAGCTAAGAACTGATCTCGGGCCAATTCCTTCTGCTACCAATTCTAAGCCTTTGTTTTGCTTCCTCAGTTTCTCAGGGCATGCTTCAATTTCAAAAATACGTGTGAATCCCACTGTCCTTCATTTGTAGAAGGATCTAATCATTTACCGTTTTAATTATCTTCTTCAGGTAGGAGTTCTAAGCTAAAAGGCAATTAGTCTTCTCAAAAGAATTACAAGCAGAGTCCTAATTACCAAATTTACCAATACCTCTTGTTAGCCAACGTTTATTTTTAATACACCTATTGCATGAGGATGAATGCCGTAACAGAGCGTTACTCCTTTTGCGCTGGGATCTGAAGCAAGTTCATAATTAGCAGAGTCAGAAAAGTGATGATTGTCTTAGAAAGAAGAATATTTCATCATGATCTTTGGCCCACAATTCATCTTGGGTGGATCCGACTGTCTGGCAGCCTCTACCCAGAAATAATGCCCAGCGAGGCATGTCGGAAGCCTCCTCCTAGATGCCTGACCCACAGCTGTCCTGGGATATCTTGTGAGACAGGACAGCAACCAAAGCCCACTTCAAGGTTATGAAGGTTCTGCTGCGACTGTCTCATCCAAGCCTTCTAACTGACCTTACTGGCCTCCAAGATGGTACTATCACTCAGAATGAAGACACTGTGCCCTTCCAGACTTCACCTGGCACTTAAGATCCAGTACATTCTCAAGGCAGCAAGCAGGGCGGGCAGAGTGGGACTGTGATACAAGCTGCCAGTGACCTGAGCTTCCTACTCATCTCTAAGGGAGCCGCTGGGCCCCTTGGCCTGGGGAATAAGACTGCCAGGTATCTGAAGCCCACCTCAAAGACAAAATCCACCCTTGCAATAAAACTGGCTGACAATTAACCTCAAATTGTTCCTGCATTTTCTTTTCTGGGAATCCTGGAGCTCACCAAGGGCCTTCGAGCAGGGCTGATAAAAGCCCACAGGAAGGTGCCAAGGGCTGGGGCCAGTTGATCAGTGAGGGGCAGGCCTGAAACAAGCTGAATGTGCCTTCAGCAGGGCTGACCCCACTTAGTGGTGGCAAATGGACCTTACACACCTGGTCATAACACCCTGCCCCCAAGGGGAGCTGCGTCATCAGCCGCAAGAAGACATTATGGCTAGCTGTCCACTTTTACGGCCTCCATCCTGTCCCTTCTGCTACATTCAAGGGCTGACCCTCTTAGTTCTCCTGAAATCAACACTTCAACCTCAGCAGCAGGTGCCTGTCTCAAGGACCTCCAAGTCTCAGTGATAGGGGAGCACTGGCCTATCTGAAGCCTGAATCCCCACCTCCAGTAAATATCCCCCCAAACTGACTGTGCAGCCTCCCCTCAAAAATGCCCAGAGTCTTTCGAACCTGTGAAAACACCCAGCACTGTTCTGATCCAGCAGCTGCCTTCCTTGGCATCATTTGCCACTCTGGATGGCAAACCCCAAATACCAGATGAACGGCCAGGCTGACAGTGACAGGCACATCTGTGGTGCGGAATGGGTCCCGAGAGAGTCTGATCCATCCTCCTTCAGGCAGCTACACAAACGCAGGAAGCGCCTCCTGCTTCTTAGCGTTCTGATCCACAGCTTATTTTAGAACCTAAATGAGCCTTTCAGGATTTTCTGCATTTGACTTCCAAGAGAATGCAGACATTTTCCACCACATTTAACACTATTTTGCTCCTACCATTAAAACTAGAGCTGCAAGTGCTGCATTTATAGCAATTTCAAATGAACAGCCTGCCACTAGCTACTTGCTCCGTCAAGCCTCAGATTGGCATTAAGGTGAGCTGGTTGTCAGGGCCATAGAAGGCCGACTCTAGCTGTGAGACATTAATGCCAGACAAAGTTATCCTCTAAGGCTGCAGGTGAAAAAATGTGATAGAACTGAGGGAGAGAGAGACAGAGAGAGAGAGAGAGAGAGAGAGAGAGAGAGAGAGAGAGAGAGAGAGAGAGAGAGAGAGAGAGAGAGAGACAGAGAGAGACAGAGACAGAGACAGAGACACATAGAGAGAGACAGAGAGAGAGACAGAGAGAACCGAGGCCCTCCCATGTGCATGTTCTCCTCTCCCATTCTCTTCCCCTCCAAGGCCCTTAACATGCCCCCCATGCTGACTTTCCCTGGCTGGGACAATGAGGGAGTCCTTTTCCTTGCTGTGGCCACTCACCCTATACATGCATGTCCTCCAGCGGCCTGGGAGTTCTCTCTGTCTCTATGTCTCATCATTAACTTGTCCTCATCCCTCAAAGAGGGCTCTTTCCCTCTACTACCTTCAAATAGGCCCAAGTGACCTTCATCCTAGGCCATGCCATCCTCTTAGGCTGCCATCCAGAGCCTAGACATTATCTGTCCAGACTTATTAGCTCCACACTCTCCTCACCTCTTTGCAATCTGGTCTCCAACTGCATCATTGCCCTGAAATTGCCTTTTCCAAAGTCACCAATGACTTTGCCAAATCTACTGGGGGGTTTCCAATCCTCATCCTCCTTGACCTTTCTGTGACTTACCTTCTCCTTGTGCATACTTTAGCTTTTCCGGGATTTCATAACACCTTTCCACCCTGATTCTCTAACCCATCTGATTTCTCCTCAGTTTCCTTTGCTGGTTCATCACCTAGAACACATCTCCTAATGGTAGGTGTTATTCAAGACTTTGTCACAGGCCTTCTACTCTTCTCTCTTCTCTCTCCCTTTCTTTGTCTCCTGTCTCTCTCTCTCTCCCCTCATCTTTCTCTCCCCCCTTCTCTCTCTCTCTGTCTCTCTGTCTCTGGCTCTCTCTCTCTCTGTCTCTCTCTCTCTCTGTCTCTCTCTCCCCTTGTCTGTGTCTCTGTCTCTGTCTCTCTCCCCACTTATCAGTTCCAATGGATTTAATGACCATTTTCATGCCAACAACTCCTAGTCTCAGTCTCCAGTGGATTCCAATCTTATATCACCAACTGCTTGGACATTTCACATTGGATGTCCCAGAGACATCTCCAATTTACTACGTCCAAAAGAGAACTCTGTCTCCCCAAAGAGCCTTCTTTCCAAACTTGGCTCCCTCTCCCTCACCCCACAGTCACTTGCCAAATTACGTTATTTCTCTCTCCAATATTTCTTGCATCTGATCTCTTCCCTCTAATTACATAACTACTGTCTTAGCTCAAGCCTTCATCATGTCTCACCATGATCATTGCAAAAGCCTCCCCAAATAGTCTCCTTGTCTCAAGCATCTGCCTCCTTCAGTCCATCTTCCCCATCACGCCAAAGGGATTCTCCTTAGGCATAGGTCTGACCATGCCATTTCTCTCCTACTGCCTCGAGAATTGAATCGAAACTCTTCCATTCCACTTTTAAAGCCTTCCTAATTCATCCTGTCCCCTTCCTAGCTTTCTGCCCTCATTGCACATTCTTGCCCTTCCTTCACTTCAGCTCAAACAGACCTTGCCTTGGTCCAGACAGGGCACGGCCCCTGCCCACCTCTGCTGTGCTCTGCCATGCTGGGGATGCCCTCCCTCCCCTTCCACTTCCCAGTTCAAAGAGCACCCTCTCTGTGAAGCTTTCCTGACCCACTCTGCTGCCCAGGACACCCCCTCCCACAAAGCCCTCGTCTTTAACTCCCCAGTATTTATTCTCTAGCTATTTATTCTGCGTCTGCTTACACATGTCCTTGCTGTCTCCTTCATTAGAATGTTAAGGTCGCTGCTAGTAGAGACTGTTTGATTTATTGTAATTGTGTCCCCAGCTCCTAGCACAGAGCCTAAAACATGGTAGTCACTTAATAAAGGCTTGGTGATTGATTGGCTGACTGAACCAAAATATTCAATTCCTGTGTTGGTGGGAAATGATGTATTGGTTTTGGGATTTTTTTAAAAAGATACCTTTCAACTTGTTCATACAAAAGAGAAGGAGGAAAAACCTCCTTTGTTAAAGTTCCTTTGGGAACTAACTTTGGGAAATAACTCCAAAGAATTCCCTGAAATGAACAAAGGGGATGGCTACAATCTGACTGTTGGATCCAAGTTGGGGCCTTCCCACCAGCCTCAGGGCCTGGCTCTGCTGCCCCCTGGCTATAGAGGAAACCAGAGGCTGGAGCTATCTTCGGCAATTGATATGAAGGTTCTATCTGCATCAGTCAACCCACTCCTACAGTTCCAGATCACCACAAGATGTCCAGAACGATGACACTCAGGTCGTGTTTCTTTAGGCTGCTATATGTGACCTTCCTCCTTTGTATAGGAGCCCCATTCCCACCGTGGGGCCCTATGCTTCTGTGGAGGCACTATACTGAGGTGTCATCTTCTTCCTGTTATGCTACAAGCGTGCTCCTCACTTCCTATACCCCATCACCCTTTCCACGGTTCTGGGAGCAAAGACCACATCAATGCTCTCATTACTGGAAGGGATATGCCAATAAATTGTATGATGACCCCAATGACCATTTCAGGAACACCCCAAACCAAAGCACTCCTCCCCCCTTCCTCCTCACCCATTTCCTCCAAATGTGTTGTCTTCCCTTATGTGAATATAAGCTCCTTGAGGATAGGGGCTATCTTGCTTTTTGTACCGGCATTCCCAGCACGTGGCTTGGTGCCGAGCACATAGTAAAGTATTACTCAACCCTCTTTCATTCATTCACATCCAAAGAATCGGAATATGGGTTTGCCAGAGCTTCCTGTGGTCCCAGAGTAAGTGAAAGTATATTCAGAACCTTCTGCCATTCCAGGGCCAGCTGTGATGGCATTAGAACTTAGTGAGGATTGATTCGATTTCTTGAGTTGAACGAGATCTTTCCACAGAGAATGGCACTTGAGTGCCCTGCTCAAGAAAATGCCCCCTTCTGCTTAAAGGCATTTGAAGAGAGATTCTGATGAAGGAACACCAGAGTTAAGTATCACTATGGGTGCAAAGAGACACACTTTCATTAAAGAGAAAAAAATCCAACACAGCATCTGCTCTGCACTCTGGTGCCTTCAGCAAAACAGAAGGTTTGGGGACATTTTTCCTTATTCATGACGTTGAATGTATCACACTATTGTTCACCTGCCATGGGGTGGGGAGTGCAGCTTATGTACATGTGTGAGGTGGGCCAGGGGCCAGGAAAGCTCTCTCCATCCCCATTCATAAAGCAGCTAGGAGACATAGTGGATAGAGAATGCAACCTGGAATCAGGAAGACTCATCCTTCTAAGTTCAAATCTGGCCTCAGACACACTAGCTGCATGACCGTGGGCAAGTCACTTTATCTTGTTTGCCTCAGTCTTTTCATCTGTAAAATGAGCTAGAGAAGGAAATGGCAAACCACTTCAGGATCAATGCCAAGAAAACCTCGACTGGTCATGGAGAGTCAGACACCACTGAATAACAACGGAGCACTCGTCATTGCATGGTGAGTGAAACCTATGCCTGTGTACACTGGGGGTGGAGGTGGAGTGGAGCTCCCTCCATTTTCAAATATAATGCAAGAGAACTGAGATCAAAGCTGCCCAGTCAGTAAAGCTTATGCAGAAGGACTTTTACTTGTAAAGGAGGTGAACCTGACAAGATCAGCACCAGAACTTCCTAGACCACAAGTCCTGGATCCAGACTCACCCAGGGAGGCTGTTCCTGCAGAAGAGACCAGCTATCATCAACAAATGCCAAACAACTGCCACTCACAGATCAGGAATGCCAGCCTGGCTAAATCAGCAAGGCACCTGAGGAAAAGGCAAGAAGCAATGTCTGCCTAAACACCAACCTCCCCTCCCCATCATCTCTCCTCACACTTGGATTGAGATAGTCTAGGACCTTTGACCCTGGGAATAGCCATGCTTCCAGCCCAGCACCCTCAGTCATCACCCTGGGAAACAATCTCCATGGGGATACAGCCTAGCAACTGCTTCTGTAGGCCCCAAACTGGATGTTTTTGCCATCAATGACCTTGGCCCAATTCCAAACTCAAAGTGGAGATGATTTTATCACTGGAACTAATGTTGAAGAAGAGGTCACACCATCTGCTTTGCCAGGACCAGAGATCTTCCCATCAGACTGGCAGATAAAACCTTCCCTATATATGGTCTACTCCATTAGAATATGAGTTCCCGAGGGGCAGGGACTTGATTACATTTCTACTTTTATCTCCAGCACTTAGCATGGTGCTTGACTCATAGTAAGGCACATAAAAATGCTTTGTTCATCTATTTGTCCATCCATCCACCATTTATGATATGGTAATTGCCACAGACCTAACAAACAGTAACATTTCTTCATAAAGCAGCACTTCTTCTCAGTAAAGAAACTAACATGACAGAGTGTCACGGATTACCAGATCCCTGAGGAGAAAAGCCTTTTCATCTTTGTGGTCCATAATATGGTCTAAGTTAAGATTGAAGTCTATCTGGAGCCACTCTGGAAGAAAGATAGCTAATAGAACAGGTGACAGAATCAGAATCCCTCAACTAGCTATCACAGAGGTCAGAAACTAACAAGATGAAACTTAATAGAGGTAAATGAAAATTCCTAAGCTTGGGTTCAAAAAATCAATGTCACAAATACAGAATTAGGGAGACATAATTAGACAGTGGTTTCATGTTATAAAGATCCAGGAGTTTGGGTGGATTGCAAGTCTAACATGTCAACAGTATGATGGGGCAGATAAAAGGCTCAAATTCTCTTAGCAGTAACAGAATCAAATGGGCTCACCACCCCTTCTCCAAGGTCAGGGACCATCTGCTCTACCATTGCTCCCCAAATTCCACCTGGCCTCACGAACTGCCATGAAACTGAACATTCCTATACCTGTTTTCTCCCCATTGAGAATGGGAACTCTCAGAGAGCAGAGGCTATCTCACTTTTGTCTTTGTATCTCTAGCACTTAGCACAATACTTGGTACGTAGAACTTAATATTTTCTTTTTAGTGCATCAGTCCCTACTTTACCACATGGGGCCTGAAATCTAGACAATCTTGTTGAAGATCTCAGTAGCCTCTGTGAGGGGTAGTCCAAAGTTGGAAGGACTTAGAACTTAGAACCAGAGGGGTTCTTCAAGATCTTCCAGTCTACATGAACCCACTCATTTTTACTGGACCAGCACCTGACTAGATCCTCACTCTGGTTCTCCAGAGGATCTACTGGCTCAGTTATCTAACCTACTCCGGGGAGTGAACCAGTCACCATTCCTACTTCCATATACCCAGACTCCTGGATTTCTTATTCTTGCAAAATTCAAACCTCACCACGAAGGGACTTGGTTGTATGCGTTAGGGGTCACATGTCCACATCCTCTTCCTATTCTTCTCCTTCATGCCGGCTTAGGAACTACATATAGAAAACCCTCGCAATGGCCTAACAAGTCGTGGTTCATGAATGTAATGGATTACGACTGTGCTGTAAGAAATGACAAAAGAAACTGATGATCTCTGAGAAGTCTGGGAAGAGTTACATGAACTGATACAAGGTGAAGTCAGCAAAGTCAACAAAAACTCAATGATTACCACAATGTAACAGACAGAACCGCTGCTACCAAATAATCAAAAACAAATGGGGAAAGATTACGAAGACTAAGCATGGCCCCAAACAACAGGAGAAGACACTTCCCCTCATTCATTTGCAGGGAAGGTTTGTGAGTATGGAACAGTGTCCATATTTAAAATGTTTTCAGGGTGTAAATTGGTTTTTCTAATTGCTCTTTCTTTTTTGGGGGGGAGGAATTCTACATATACATTCTTATTAATCACATTTTCACATTAGTCATGTTGCATAGAAGAATTAAAATGAATGGGAGAAATCATGAGAAAAACCAAAACAAAACAAAACATTACACAAGAGAAAACAGTCTGCTTCATTCTGCGTTCTGACTCCATAGTTCTTTCTCTGGATGTGGAAGGCATTTTGTCTCAAGAGTCCTTTGGGAATGTTGTAGGTCCTTGCATTGCTGTGAAGGGCTAGGTCTATCAGAAACAATCCTCACACACTGTGGCTGTTACTGTGTACAGTGTTCTCCTGGTTCTGCTCACTTCACTCAGCATCAGTTCGTATAAATCCTTCCAGGTTTTTCTAAAGTCTACCTGTTCATTATTTCTTATAGTACAATAGTATTCCATTACGGTTATAACTTGGTCAGCCATTCCCCAATTGATGCACATCCCCTTGATTTCCAGTTCTGGGTTATCACAAAAAGAGCTGCTATAAATATTTTTTATATTAATTGTTTTTCTTTTAAAAATATTCTTTATTATATGGGATGGTTCTCTTGGAGGGAAAAGGATACAAGAGAAAAAATTAGGGTACTATAAAACCACAATCTATCAATAAAAGTCATTTATAGATGTATAGGTATGGGTATAGGGGATATAAAGAGACCTCTCCTAGTCCTTGAGTATTGTTGTATCTCAACTGCCCAGGCTCCCCTACAGCGGAGAAACAGAAGCATGGACTTTAGTTTTGGAGAGGGTAACAAATATTTAGTGGATTAAAGGGACATGTCCAGGAATCTTAACTTTTCTCCAGGGACCAGTAGGATATTATTATACCTGATAGAAAAGTAAAGTGTTATTTCTCCTATACCCACTAACAAGGACCACCATAGAATTCTTTGTCTTATCCTTCCAGGGGATATCTCCAGCCTGTTAGAAATAGGTTGGGGATAGGATACGGTAGGGAGCACCCAAAAATAGGGCACATAAGCCTCTGCTGATGTACATTTGATTCAGGGAAGGGCAGGTATTCAAACTGGTTTTGTATTTGTCATTCATTGCTGCTGAACCACTGCCAGACTGGTCCACTTGTGCAAGGTTTCCAGTACCTGAGTAGGAGCGTGTAGGATGGAAGGGCTAGGGGAGACTTGAATGGTTGGTGCCTCCTGACTCCTCTGGGGGTGATGTGTGTAACCATGGCTGTACCTCTGGGGAAGGAAGCCACGAGCTCATGTGTCATGTCTTTGCTCCCCAGTATGTTTGCCTCTAGTCTATAGCTGCAGACCATACTGTTCTGGAGTCTGTCTACATACAAAATGTGTTGGAGAGGGGATCTATTATGTCTGAGACCTGAGTATCTGACCCTTGAAGCTGTTTTCACACAAGTTAGACTTCACTAATGTCCTTGGAGAACTGGATGATGGCAGGTCAGGATAACAAGGATTACAGAAGAAGAAACTTCTGGAATCCAAAAAGCCCCAATCTGAAAGGAGCCTGGGAAGTCACCTACATCTTCCATGACCTTGAAGAGGAGTTCCCTCTGCCACCAGCCCAAGGAAGGGCTTCTTCCTGAGGGCCTCTGGTGTTAGAACTCCCTCCCTCCAGAGGTGGCCCATCCCACTTCAAAACAGCTCTGGGTAGGGGAAAATTTCCCTTTCCATTGAACTTAGACCTTCACCCTTTGGAAGCATCCTCCATCCCATAGTCTTTCCTTCTCACTGGATGGTTCCTTCCAGAACCTCCATGTAAGGAGGGTACCCAGGCCACCTGTGCCTTCATTTCTCACCAGGCTGCACTCAGGACTTCTCTACCATGCCCCATCTCAGGGGACCCTCACTCCCTCTCCTTTCCAGGTTCCTTTTATCTCTTGTCTTCCCCCATTCCAATGTAATTTTCCTGATGGCAAACAGGGACATCCCCAGCACTTAGCACAGAGCCTGGCACACAGTAAGCACATAAAAAATGTTTGCTAAATTACAACTGCCTGAATCAAAACCGTCCCTTCTACAATTTCCATCCAGACTAGGATGCCTAATTCTGCCCTCATTATCGGGTGCCTGGGATGGCAGAAGCCATGACAAATAAAGTGGTGAGCTGGGTAGGGAAGAAGGAGGTTGCAGGGAATCCAACAGCGGGAGCTTTGTGGTGACAGCCTTAATGAACATCGGACTTTACCCTTGCTTGGTAGCGGTCAAAGATGGCCCCCAAAGAACTCTTCTTCACTGTCTTAATTAGCTCATACTCTCACTGGTTCTAAAGCAGGATGTTTCCTTACACTGTTTTATAAACTAAAAGAGCAATTACCTTTCAGTGGAAGGTTCCAAAATACTTAAATGATATCTATAATTTGACAGTCATGGAGCCAGGCCAAGCTCAATCACCCACACAAGCCTCTCTAGACACTAGCTCAGGAACACCACTGACAGCCAACAGGGGGACTCTTGGGTAATGTTACTGACAACACCAATATTTTGTACGACTTTTAGGTTTATGGATCACATTCTTCCAGTTGTTCTGGGAGCGGGGTAAGGGAGGGTTAGATAGTGTTGAAGTATTATTATTTCCCTTTTGTAGATGGAAAAACTGAGGCACTCAGTTATACACAAAGTGCCAGAATTAGGCTGAGAACTCAAGATGTCGGACTCCCACTTCAGGAAGCCAGAGAAGGAGGAAAGGGCCCTTCCAGGGCGGTAGCTGGGCAGACACTTCTTGCTCAAATCAAATCCTTTCCATCTCACTTTTTTTCCTCTCCCTTGAGCTCTCCCCAAGGTTTGGCCCTGCTCTTGGTCCCAATTTCTTTTCTACCCAGATTCCTAATATAAAGGAGGCAGGCTTCTACTTCTCCCTTGTTTGCTATCTCTACAATACCCACCTCTCATCTTTAGGTTTTCTAAGGATTTTACTACCCATAAGATGCACTGTACCTTTTACATTGTGATTTTCCCCACTGTGGTTTTGCTATATCATGGGTCAGCTTAAGAAATTAGATGAGAATTTTGGAGGAGTGTTGTGTAAGCTGCAGACAACACGTGAAGGCCAGCAGACAACACAGAGCCTATAACCAAATACTGAACCCCAATTTTACAAGAAGGTTCTGCAAATACCCCATAAAAGGAAGAATTCAGACTTCTTCTTTGGTATGAAGGAGGGTCAAAAAATTTTAGGAGGATTTTCCAGATGGTGGGGTCACTACTCCCCTAATTTCCACAATATGGAAGAGATAACTAGAAAGGGAATCTCCCTTCTGAGATTATCTGCAATTTATCCTGTATATATTTTGTTTCTGGGCAGATAGGGTGTGCCACAGTGTTCAGAGCATTAGGTCTGGAGTCCAGAAGACTTATCTTCCCAAGCTCAAATTTGACCTCAGACACTTTCTAGCTGTGTGATGCTGGGTAAGTCACTTCACCTTGTTTGCCTCAGTTTCCTCACTTGTAAAATGAGCTGAAGAAGGAAATGGTATTCCACTCCAGACTCTATACTAAGAAAACCCCAAAAGAGTCAGATACAACTGGAAGATGATATCCATTTTGTGTGTGCCTAATTGTTGCATTCTGAGTCCCCTGTTAAACTGTGAGCTCCTTGAGAGCAGGGACTGTCTTTTGCCTTTCCTTGTATCTCCAGAGCTTAGCCTAGTGCCTGGCACATAGCAAGAACTTACAGAACAAATCGGCCCTTTTGGCTACCACACCACACTAATGATAAATTATAAGCACTACAAATACAAACAAGCACACAAAAGCACCAGTTCCTTTCCCCCCTCAGTTCTTTTCCATGGCCCCATCTCTCCCATCCTATACTTGTGACACTGATTTTTGGAACCCAAATATAGGACTTTACATTTATCCGTGCTAAATTTCATCCCTTAAGCTGCAGCCTACCCTTTCAGCCACTGAAGATCTTTTTTGGAAATTTCCATCTATTGTAGTTTACAAAATCTCAGAGCTGGAAGGAGATGACATCTTCCTTTAATTTAATACAGAAGACCTCCTGAGATTGGAAACTCCCTCTTTTCCCAAGGTAATTCATTCCATTTTTGGATCTTTCTACAAGGCAGCTCAATTCCTTCATCAAAAGTTTACAGTATATAGTCCCAGCCCTCCCTCACTTAAATCCAATTCACTTGCATGTCATGGCATCACCCCACCCCTCCCACCAGTCATGGTCCTCTTCGAGAACAAAGGACAGACAGCCAGTAGTCTAGTCCATTCAGACAACATTTCTATGGAAACATACTTCTGTTTTTTTATCAGAAGCCATCACAAAGAACAAACACCTTTGTTTGACTCTGTCTGTTCCACAAATGGATATCTGACTCACATGACTCACAACACTTCCAGTGTTGCCAAGGAGGGCTGTGCCTGACTACAATATTCACTGCCTTCACTTGCAAGGCTTCCAACAGGGAATCTGATATGTTTATGACTCTTTCATATTTTAGCTTCCTAGAAAACCCACCACTCTCAATCAAATTCCATTATCCCATATGTGTTTCAAATTTTATTTTCCTTTTATGTGCCCGTCCTGCCCACTTTCCTTCAGTTCCCTATAAAATGACTACAAAGCTGGATGGCTTCCTATAACTAAATTGTTCTGTATCACGTATGACCTAGTATTGGAAAGTCTGAAAATATTTCAAGATACCTCGATGAGGATGGCACTGGGAAAAGATCACAGAGATAATGCAGAGCTGATAAAGTTTGAATGGGGGTAGGGAATGACAGGTGGGAGAAATGCAAGAGGATGGTGGAGGATTCTCTTGGGCAAAGGGCTTTCTTAGAAATACCTTGGGTTAATACAGAGAATTCAGGATCTTAACTGTGTTGACTATACGCTGATTATGAAAACTTTGCTGACTCTTCTTTCACAATAACCAGCATTTACATAGTGACTGAAAGTTTGTGGAGGGCTTTACAAATTCATCTCCTTTTATCCTCCGATCAGCCCTGGGAAACAGGCGTTATTGTTTTTGTTGAGTTGTGTTCAGTTCAGTCCGACTCTCTTTGCCCCCGTGGTCTAGAGGGCACCAATACTATCCATGATGTTTTCTTGGCAAAGATACTAGAGTGGTTTGCCATATTCTTCTCCAGTGGATTAAGGCAAACAGGGGTTAAGTGACTTGCCCAGGGTCACACAACTATTATGTGTCTGAGGTCATATCTGAACTCAGGGCTTCCTGACTCCAGGCCCTCTGTCCATCAAGACACTTAGCTGCCTCCGTTTTAGAGATTAGAAAACTGAAGTGTCATCCAGCTAGGCAGCATCTGTGGCACAGCCTTCCTTGGTTGAACTCTTAATGACACCAGGTCTAGAGTTCTAACCATTGTACCACATAACATAGCTACCTCCGTTCATGTATTAAAATCGTTCAAGATACTTTGAAAGATATAACAACAACTTTCGGATCAGAAGCATTAGTTGAAGTATAAAACTGGGAGAGAGATGTATGTCTGCCCAGAGCATTCATCAATGTGCTAGAGGAGAACCAGTTCAGAGAACAAGGTGAAAGGGAATTCCTCTGGATAACGGGGTTCTCCAGATGCCACTGATTGTGTTGGCTGTGATGACTTCAAAAAGTTTGGATTGATCATCTATATAAAATGAACAAGTGAGTGAAAAACACCAACTGATGAGATCTTATTGCCACAGGTGCTGGGGGGGTGGTCTGCCTGCCCTAGTACAGCTTCCATCCATCCACTAAAGCAATTTTCCTAAAGTGACCAGGTGACCCCCTACTCAATAAATTCCAGTGGCTCCCTATCGCCTCCAGGAGCAAGTACAAAATGCTCTGTTTGGCCCTTCAAGCCCTTCAAAGCCAGCCCCCTCTGATTCTTACATCTGACATCCTCCCGCGTACTTGCTGGTCTAGTGACATGGCCTCTCTTGATGCTCCATGAACAAGACCCTCGATCTGGGCATCCAGGCATTCTCATTGGCTGGCCTGCATACTTGGATCATCTTCATCTTCTGGCTTCCCTGGGTTCCTTCAAGTCCTGGTGAAAAATGTTACCTCCTACAAAAGCCCTTCCTGATCCCCCTTAATGCTAGTGCTGATTAAATTCAATTTACCCTGTTCGCCATTAGACAGAAATCTCCCAGGGCACCATCTTCCCTGTCCCTTTCTTTGTATCCCTACCATTTAGCACAGTGCCTGGCATACAATGGGTACTTAATAAATACTGAGTGACCAACAAACATATGTATATACACATATGCACACATATGTAGATCCGATATGAAGAGTCCAGAGGAGCATTTATTGAGAAAGGGCTGCACTCAGCCTCTCTGGTGGGAACTCTTAGATTAATAAAACAACAGATCCATCTGGGGATGTGCTCATATCTATGAACTGAAATGGACTAGAACTCTAGAACTTTGGTGGTCCAGAACTTCGATCACATTTGTTTTACCCATTACATGCTTAAGTATGCAAAGTGTGATCTGATGAAATTCTGATCAAAATGTTAACTAATTAACTCCTGAACTCTTGTGGGTGGAGTCCTCTTCCTGCCTTCCCATGGAAGAAGAAAGGGGGAAGGAAGTCCCTATTTGTCAAGCGACTACTCTACACCAGACACCATACTAATTGCTATTAAGCCAGAAGGCAGTGTAAGGATAGTTGACCCTTTTGTTTAACAGGTGAAAGTTAGAGGGAATAAATAAATGATCTATCCCAGGTTATAAGTAAGACACAACAGACTCTAGATATAAACCCAATTTGAGCTTAGATGCTCAAGGTCCCAACACAGTGCTTTTTATTACTTGTGTAGAAGCCTGAGACTAGTAAGTACTGAAGCCAGGCCTCAGAGTCAGCTCTCTTCCATAGAAGATTGCGGCTCCTTCAGGTACAAATTAGGAATAAAATACATTTTGGAAGTTAAAGAGGGCATTGCTGAATGGAACCTCCTCTGGGGTTCAGTCATAAGAGGCTCATGTCCAGGTACTGAGGGACTCTGGGAATTTGGACTCCATCATACTGGGCTTCAGTGGTCTTCCTGAAAGAACTCTCCATTCCTTTACTAAGCACCTTCTCATTGCCCAGGAGCTTCAATCTCAGACTTAGCTCAGTAAGAGCCTTCCTTCCTTGGATATGTGTTAACAAGTTTGAGAAAGGGCTCAGGAGCTGGTTAAGAACTCTGATAGAATTCCTATGGAATGGCAGAGACAGGGAAGAGAGGGAGATTTTGCAAAGGTTTGATACTTGAATAAACAACAATGGAAGCCATTACAAGAAAGTTCCATTTATGGGTGATGCTATTTTAATAGAAATGCCAGTTTTGGCAAATGAAAGGGAGCTATAAAGAAGATTTGAAGGACACTCAGCAGCCTTTTATGGGCTGTTTTATTGAGATTGTGTGTATCCTAATTCATTAATAAAGGGGAAGAGGAGGAATACTGGCTTATTTTATCTCCCATCATTATTCAAGTAGACTGGAGCATTTCCCCAATATAGTATGGTGGGAAGAAACAATGCTGTATCATCATGATAGCATCAAAATGGGAGCCTAAAGACCTGGATTCTAGTCCTGGCTCTCTTCATGAATAGCCACACGACCTTAGACAGTCACTTCTTCTCTCTGGGCTCAGTTCTTTTCTTTGTAAAACACGGGGGTCAGACTAAACCATCTCAAAGGTCTCTTTTTGTTCTACCTTTCAAGGACTCTGTGATTCTAATTCTTTGGGTAAATGGACAATGTCCATTTCCCCAAAATGCATCTGTAAGGAACAAGAACCTAGAGAACCCTTGTTTCCATGTGGTACAGAAGAAAGAGTACTGGACTGGGAGCCACAAGACTTGGGTTGGAATCTCCAGCTTGGTCACTTACCTGGGCCAGTCCCTTCCTCGCTCTAGGCCTCTCTCAGTTTTCTCACCTGTAAAATGGGTGGAGAGGAGGACTAGATGAACTCTGAGGTTGTTTCCAATTCTATGAACCTCTACCATAACAGCAGGATCTTATTTATGTAAAGAATCATGAGGTCACTGAAGAAACATGACTGAGTTAAGTTGCTGGTCTCATTCGTAAAGGAGGTGTTTAGTTAGGCAAAGCAAATCAATGCCCTGATTAACTGATTACACATTTACATATGTGCAAGTATACTTTATAATTAGCAGACCAGCTAGGAAAATCACACAAAGCTGTTTCAGGGACCTCAGCCTTCTCTTCAACATGGTTATGAAGGCACAGTTCTGTCATTATTGAGATGAGACAAAGACTGCATTCAACTTTGGCTTCTATGACCTTGTACAGTAGACAGAAGATCTGAGTTGGAACCTCTCCCCTGTCTGGGTGACCAGGGACAACTTACTCAGCCTCTCTGGGCCTCGGTTTCCTCATCTATAAAATTAAGAGGTTGGATTGGATAATCTTGTAAACTACCTGCTGATCCTTAAATCTTAGAGTAGATTATATGAATTACAAACAATGTTTACATTGAAAAGATACACAGAAGTAATGCAATCAATTAAAATGTATTCTCATACCAAAAAATTCATTCTAGAATTAAACCAAATCTCCTATTTGGGGCAGTGAGGTGGTATAGTAGTAGATACAGTGCTAGGCCTAGAATCAGGAAGACTCATCTTCCTGACTTCAAATCCAGCCTCAGACACTTCCTAGCTGGGTGACTCTGGGCAAGTCACTTTAGCCTGTTTGCCTCAGTTTTCTCATCTGTAAAATGAGCTGGAGAAGAAAATAGTAAACCACTCCTGTATCTCTGCCAAGAAAATATCAAATGAAGTCACAAAGAGTCAGACAATAAGGAAGTGGGGAAGGGAAGCAGGGGGAGAAAATTTGGAACTCAAAAACTTGTGGAACTGAATGTTGTAAGCTAAAAATAAATAAAAGAAATTTTTTAAAAACACTTGAAAGTAAAAAAATAGAGTCAGACAATACTGAAAAACCACTGAATTACAACAAAATCTCCTATTTATACTCTGATACTTTGAAAGATTTATTATTTCATGAATGGTGTTTCTGCCTGGGGGCAGCGAGGTGGTGCAGTAGATAGAGCACCAGTGCAGGAGCCAGGAGGACCTGAGTTCAAATGTCACCTCAGACACTTGACACTCACTAGCTGTGAGACCTTGGGCAAGTCACTTAACCCCAATTGCCTCATCCTGAGTCATCTCCAGTCATCCTGATGAATATCTGGTCACAGGATTCAGATGGCTCTGGAGGAGAAGTGAGGCTGGTGACCTGCACAGCCCTCCCTCACTGAAAACAAAGTCAAGTGCAAGTCATGTCATAATTTCTCTGATGGCATGGTCTTCTTCAGCAAGGAAGGATGAGCACACATTTCATGAATGAGGGCTTCCCTGCACTAGATTGCAACCCTTCCACATTTATAAATTATAATTATATATATATGTATATTATATATACACATATACACATGTGTATACACACACACACACACTTCACATTTTAGGAATCACCATAGCTGAGAGATCCATCATCGGACAGCCAGCTTTGTGGTCACAAGTCTCTACACTTGTCTTGGCTGGCTCATGAGTGACAGACACCCAGCCCCATGCTGGGACTCTACCAGAAGCTCTCTTGGTTTTGGCAAGATCTGTTGGCCTGGCCACTGGGGACTCTGTGACCCAAGGATGCACTGGAGGAGGACTTTAGTCAAGGCTCCTATCAAGAGAATATGAAAAACAATACTTTAAATAATTTCTAGGTTAGCATATGAGTGACAGAATGGAACTGGTCTCTGACCGCTTACTTTTCACCCTCTGATCACTTCAAAATAAGAATGTCTGTCTCTATAAGAATCACCATATCTGGTTTCTATAAAATCAAAAAGTAGAGAGCTTGAAGAGGAAGAGGTGCTTTCCCCCAGAATTAAGTGTATTCCATTTAATTAAAGATTAAAAGCTGCAGGGAATCAGAGATAGAGTTGGGGTTAAGATTAGGGTTTGACCATGTGAAAGGCACTGTTGATGTCCAAAACCTGAGAAAAGGCAGATGAGCCAACTGGTCTGGTCACTTGTGCTCAGTGCCAAGAATGGTGCTCCACATCATGGTGGAAAGCAGGGAGCTAGCCCCAGAGGAAGGCAGGAACAGCCTAGACAGAGACAGAGGAGTGAGTACCTTCCCAGGCATAGAGAGAGGCCTGAGAGATACCTGAATGGAGGCTCTCTGTCCTCTTCAAACCAACACAATAAAAAAACTGGACCTGGAGAAACCATGGAGATCACTTCCCTCCCACCCTCCTCCCCTTTAATTTTAGAAGAGAAAATGGAGGCTCATCACACATTCCGTAAAAGCAAGATGATTCTTTAAAATATTTTCCAGAAAAATAGCAATTGTCCATTTGCTCAAAAAATGAGACTCACAGACCCATGAATGTATAATACATTCAATTCAACAAATATTTATCAATCATCTGTAATATTCAAGGCACAGGGAGGGACCTTGGAGATCATTTAATCCAACTCTTTGGTTTTTACAGAAGACGAAACTGATACCCAGAGAAGTTAAATGACTTGTCCAAGGTCACACAGCTAATGAGATGAAAAGCTAGGACTCAAATGCAGGCCTCCTGATTCCAAGTCTTGGATTTTTTTCTGATGGGGCAATGAGAATATTTCTTGAATTGAATTAAAATGTGCACTTTTGTTGTCAAGGTCAAAATCCATCGCTATGAATCACTTACAATGAGGAGGGGAAACAGGGAGGAAGAAGGGCTCACCTAGAGTTAGTCCTTTTCTGGCCAGCTGGTCCTACCAACCTTTCTCCTCTCCTTTCTCTTTTCGTCCCTTGATTCACAAAATGTTAACTAAGTGCCTGCTATGTGCGAGGCAAATGCTACACACTGGGGAGACAAAGATGAAATAAGACACAGGCCCCATCTACTCTCTCCTCCTCTGAGCCAGGCTAAAATTAGTTTAATCAACTATATATTCAAACTTAGTATTCAAGGCATAGCATGCAATTGTAATAGACTGAACTTTTATCTTTAAGACATTCTGGGAGTTAAGGCTTCTTGAATTTTATATGCCAAATATAATATGCAAATGTAAAGGACTGTGACGCTTTCATTTTGAACAGGACAGCAACCCTGGAAAGAATCTTCCTCATCCACCCTGCCCAACTCTAATAAGATTTCTTCTGCCCAGAAGTTGGTAGAAACCATGCCTGGCCAGAAATATCCATTGGTCAAGGATTAGTAAGTATCTTCAGGGCGGCTAGGGGGTGCCATAGTGCATAGGGCCCTGGGCCTGGAGTCAGGAAGACTCTTCTTCCAGAGTTCAAATCCGGCCTCAGACATTTCCTAGCTGTGTGACCCTGGCCAAGTCACTTTACCCTGCTTGCCTCAGTTTCCTCATCTGCAAAATGAGCTAGAGAAGGAAATGGTAAACCTCTCCAGTATCTCCGCCAAGAAGACCCCAAATGGGGTCATGAAGAATCAGACCGAAATGCCTGAACAATTACAAAATTATCTTCCAAGTTTACTATATCAGTTCTTCCCCTTGATAGCCAAGGATGTCCCTAATGGAAGAAGCTCTTCAAAGCCAAGTGGGACCCACAACCATGAAACTGACATCAAAGGAAACAGATCAACAGGAGGAACGTCCAGCCACACCATCAATATCCAGGCTGCTCAAACCTTACTCTCAAGTTCTTATGAATGGTGGCACCTGGTTGGCTTTTGCTGAATAACCATCACCATGTTAGTATTAATCCTGGCAAAACAAGAATGCCATCTCTGCCCCCACCTGCTCAGTCAGGGGTGAGACCCCGGATTTGGACCCTAACTCTACGTGGATGGTCTCTAGGACAGAGAACTGAAGTACTTGGCTTCTCACTAATACTGTATTACAGCCTTTCTGCCTATAAATGCCCAAATGTGGAACAAGAGAGAGTGCTGAATTCGAAGTTGAAAGATATGTGGCCTCAAGTCTTGGCTGAGTCACTTTCTGTACGGCGTTTTGGGGCCTCATTTTCCTCATTTGCAAAACTAAGGGATTTGGACTAAATGTGCTGTAGGGTCTCACCTAGTTCTAGGTGTATGATTCTGATGAAAAAGGCCTCAGAAGTGAAATTACATAATCTGGTGGAAATGTGGAAAGAGAACTGAATGGGAATCCAGAAGATATTGGTTCTGGCCTGCACTCTGCTGTTAGGGAGCGAGGGGATCTCCAATGAGTCAATTAACTTTACTGTTCTCATGTATAAAACAAAGGGTTGGACAACATGATTCCCAATGTCCTTAGCAGCTCCTAAACTTCAGGAATGCCTCTGATAAGGTCTGCATAAAACTCGAAGGCCAGAAAAGTGGGCATTGAGGTTGACAAAGAAAGCCACAAAATGGATTTCTTCAACACTTTCATCTGCTACACACAAAAAAGCAGGAGTGGGGATGGGGGGAACATGGCTCACTCAGGCTCTAATTGGCTTCTCTTCCAAAAGAAATGTTATTCTTTGCTATTCTTGGGACTATTTCACTTGGAAGCATTTCATTTGCCTTTGAAAACAAGCATGATCACTGCAAAGCCCGGGAGCTTCCTGTAGCTGGCTAGAGACAAAGGGAGTGAGACACCCATCCACAAATGATGGCTCCATTAGAGCTGACATTGGGAAAACATTCCTCTTTGCACATGGTTGAGTCTGGGTGGCTCTCCTTTGTCCCTCGTTCAGGCTACGTGATGGATCTTCCATGAGTGTTAAGCACAGCAGCCAAGCAGCCCTTGGCACAATGGAAATCAGAGGCCCAACCCCATGGGCTTTTGCCAGTTTTTATTTCTATGTAAAAACATAGGAGGAGAATGTGATGAGGGAGCCCCATGAGGGATCAGGAGAGAACCAGCAGTCATCAACCAACACCCTTTGGTGAAAAGTATCACTAACTTGAGACTTCTGGAAAGCAGTGATGCTGGCTAGGAAAGGGTGAGCCTTTCTGGATCCCTACTCCCTACAGGCTAGGAATCATTCCCTCTGTGAGTTCAGAAAATGATGGGAGAATGGGGGAGAGAGATGGCAGGGGCACTGTGACCATGTCGGAGGGCACCAGACTTGAACTCATGGATGGGAAGGACAGTGGCTTGTCTACTTACAGCCTCTGTCAAATGAGAGCCCTTCCAGCTTTGACATGCTGAGAATCTGTTTGCCTGCAGCATCAGTCACTCAGACTGTTTCACGATACTCTGTAAGGCCTGCTAGCTGGTGATGCTCACACATTTCAGATGCTAGGCAGGTTCCCTAAGCCAGCAAGGACAGCCCAGTCAAACAAGGACAGGCTCTTTCTTCCAGGATCAGCCTCACTAAGTAGACAGAGGCTCATCACCAGGAGTTGGTTTAGCCAAAACAACCTGGGAACCTTCTACTAAGGTATGGAAGGTCTGTAATATGGGTTTTACCAATAAAATTACAGATACCTCACGTAAAGTCAACAAGCCTATATTCAAGCCAGTAAACACTGATCAAGTGCCTACTCTGTGTCAGGCATCGTACTAAGGATACATAGAAAGGCAAAACAGTGGCTATTCTCATGAGCTCACAATCTAATTAAATACCTGCTGATTGATTTACTAAAAGGGGGATATTCACATCATCCACAAATAGCCATACGACAAAATGACACTTAAGTGTCTAAGGCCAACCAACTATTATGAGCTCTAAAGGCTGTTTAAGCTCTAACCTTGGGATTCAGGAGAAAAAGGGGGGTGCTAGTACCTTAAAGACCAGGCTAAAGCTACACATGGAGTAGCACTAGGCAAACAAATAGAAAAAGCCAGTCCCACATTTTCCTTTTGCAATGACCTTGCTGAACAGTGAGAAGCTTTAGTCAAAGACAAACATTTTTTCTTCCCATAAGGACAGTGGTTTCACAACTTAGTTCAATGTCAGCTGTTCAGGAACACTGCATGGTGGGAGAATAGGCGATCTGGTGGGGGTGTCTTGTGTCCCACTGATTTTCCACTCCTGTACAAATTCCCATTGCCTTAAATAATTCAAACTTTGTTTTCTCTGCCTCAGCTTAGCAACTTAGCAAGGTCTTTGCATTAGAACTGAGTTCAAGTCTCAGCTTAGATATGTATGAGTTTAGCCATCTAATGTGAACAAACTCCTCAACCTCATCAAGTTTGCAGATGACACAAATCTGGGAAGATTGATCAATGTATCAGAAGGCAGAGTGAGTCCTTCACCTGTAGTTTCAACAAGAAAGATGTCACATTTAGGAAGATGGAATTCATCAAGGTAAATGTATAAAATTCAAAACTTTAACTGTACAAGGCTGGAGAGGCATGGTTGGATGACAGCACATTGGCGGGTTCACTGAAAGCAATAACAATGTGAGGCAACAGTGTGATGGGACTAAAGCCACTCTACTGGTGTGAGAGAAGGAGAGTTTCCTGGTCAGCACAAACTGACAAACTTGGGTGGATTTAGAGGAGGACGACTGAGATGATGACAGGAGCCAACGGATGGAGAAAGAAAATGGGGATATTTACCCTGGGAAGTGGAGGGGCAGGGGAGAGAGAGGGGGGGAGACTCAAGGGTAACCACAAAGAACTGAGGAATTCTAATCCGGGAGACATTTGCTTTGTGGCCACAAACAGAAGGAATGGGTGAAATTGCAGGAGGAGGTTTTGGTTCAGCATAAGAGAGAACTTCCTACAATGAATGGGAGCTCCCAGGGGTGGCCAGGACCCTCTAGGCAGGTGTTTAAGCAAGAGCCCAATGACTACTTATCAGGAGGGTTGTAGGTAGGATTCTCACCCAACTTCAAGTGGAACCAGATGACCTTTGAGGCCCCTTTCAAAGCAGAGATACTGTGATTCCCCGAGTCTCAATCTTAACCTAAGTAAAATGTGAATGATAACACCTACATCAGATACTTTAGAGAGTTGTTGTGAGGACAGTACTTAATAAAACTTCAAGGTGCAATATAAATGAAGCATTCATAGCAATACTTCAAAAGACCCACGATTCCACTTTTGTGCCATGTATGGTCTTGTGTTGCTTGTGGCTAACCTTCCCACCAGCTGATTACATTCCCTTAGTCCGATCCTTTCTGCTGGCCACTGACCTCTCCATCACTCTCACTCCCTGCTTAATGAGTTTAGTGCTAGGCTCATAGTCAGCTCCAAAGTTTGCCAAACTAAGTTCACTCCTCCTCCTCCAAACCTCTTTATTGGTGTGGAAGGCACTACCATCCTTCCCAGAACCCAAGGTGGCAACCTCAAAGTCATGTTCTAAAAATAAATCCCATTTACATCCATTATTATAACCAGACTTCAGTCCCACAGCCATTCACTGAACATATCTTGCCGATCTTTCTTCAATAATGTCTTGTTCGACTCACATGCCCACCAGCCTAGCCCAGGCTCCAATCATGATAACTGTCAGCACTTACAGACAGTGCTTTAAGGTTTGCAAAATACTCTACATATATTATCTCATCAAATCTAACAAAACTAACAAAATTTCCATCAATAACTCATATTTATATAGCATTTTTAAGCTTGCAAGGCACTATCATAAATGCATTTAAGCATCACCACAACAACATGAAATAGGTCCTATTGATATTATTCCCATATTACAAACGAGGAAACTGAGGCTCAGTTTAACTGGCTTGCCATCAAGCACAAAGCTACTAAGCATCCAAGGCAGAATCTGAACTTGGGTCTTACTAACTCAAAATCCAGTGTTCTATTTTGCCCCTCATGCAGCATCAACAACATAGTCTTCCTGCTTCCAGTCTCTTCCCCTTCCAACCCATCTTCAATATAGCTAACAAATAAATATTCCTAAGCCTGCTTAATTCCTTGATGCTTCATCATAGCATTGAGGTGACCCTAGGATTTTGGAGGCTATGCCAGTGTGGCATAAACTCTGAGAGGTTCTACCATGCTGGAAAGATTTCAAACATGATCCTAGCAAATGACCATGTCTGCTTTTCAAATGCCAGTCGGGCCAAACATGAAGAAATTCCGTAGTCTTAGACTGGCCATTTGGTATTGAAGTCTTTTGCTGTGGCAACCCATAAAATCAAGACAAATACAAAATGACTCTTGGTCCTGGGTAGTCCCTTCTATTTCCGGAGAGGAGGAAAAGGAGGTAGAGGGAGCTAAAAACCACACAGTAAAAATTCCAAGTCTAAACACTCCTCTGTTGCTACTCTGAATGTGAGATTCTTGTCCAGTGGCCAATGAAGAGACATACTCTGAGGGAAACTAAACTGTATCACTCTTGGCACTCTCACCATAAATAAAATCGGAAGACACAAGGAGAATGCAGCTGGATACAGCAATAGACGGGAGCTTCTCCTCGGTGGAGCAAACAAAGGAATTGTGGGAATCAATTTCATTGAACATCCAAATGCAGTAAGAAATAACATTTCCGGGGACATCTGATCATCGTGTATTCTATTACACATAGGAAATGTTTGTAAAACAAAACAAAATAAAAAACTTACCATGAAAATGATAGTTTATATGCCAAGATATTACAGTGCATGAAGACATAAGGAAAGTCTCTGAAGAATCGCTGAGTCCCTCCAGATTAAATCAACATGTACTTTGATATTTGATGATTTCAGTTCAACAGTGGGAACAGGCGAGGATGGTAGCAAATATGTTGGCAAATACAGATCAGAAACAAGAATTTGGAGGGTCTAAAAGCCTGCTGGGAAGCCTCCCTGACTGTCCATCAAGACTCCTCTCTCTGTTTTTAAACTCTAATGAGCCATGGCTGTTGTACTCTTCAGTTCAAAGATTGCTCCTCTTGAAGAGAAAACAGAAACAAAAGAAGAGCTGAGCTGCAAGGCCTTGTGGTTGCATCAGTTATATAGTCCTACCCACCCTACAAGCTGGAAGTTCTCTCCTTTCTTAACAATAAGCCAAATAGCCTTTCCACGGTCCAGAGGGTCTGACCCCGCTCTCTCTTGTCAATCTTCTTCGTGATTGGTGCCACATTTGGCCATTTATCTTGTTATTGGCCCTTGTTTCCACCCCCTGCTTAGGGCTTCTTATAGTCCAAGTGGGCCGACACACTCCTTGTACCTCCTTGCTCATTGACCTCTTTAGGCAATTCCCCCTTTCCCTTCTCATCAAAATGGTTTCTCTTTGTGTCTCCAAAACTGTCATTGCTGAGTGCTTCCCTTTACCTCCCGGGTTTACTTTCCTGGTTAGAATTTTCACCTATAACTTCCACTTTCTGAATCATTGGAGATCTGTTCTTTCCCAAATCTGGGGCACACGTCCGAATGTGCCCAGCTCTCCTCTCCTCTATCCCAAATTGAAGGATAGAGAATTAGGGTCAGATACAGAATGAGTTTCTCTTAATTGGTGAATAACAATAATATGTTATTCATATTATATGTTATTCATATTATATTCAGAACAGAATCTCCCTTTGTTGTCTTTTACCTTTAACAGGATGAGGTGATCATGAAGGTAAACCAAGGCATTACTAGAGGCTCTGCTTTTGGCAGAGAGGGAACTCCACCAGACGTCAGGAAGAATAAAGGTCCCCAGCACTAGTATATCAGGTCTCTGTGTCAGGTTTCTGTTCTATTTCTGAAGTTTCTCCTTGGGGATGCCCATCAATTGGAGAATGACTGAATAAGTTGTGGTATATGATTGTGATGGAATACGATTGTGCTATAAGAAATGAGGAGGAGGATGCTCTCAGAAAAACCAATGGATGCAAAGCAAAGAGAGCAGAACCAGGAGAACATTTACAGGAACAGCAACATTGTAGGATGATCAAATGTGAATGACTTAGCTCTTCTCAGCAATGCAGTGATCCAAGACAATTCCAAAGGATTCCTGATAAAAAATGCTATCCACCTCCAGAGAAAGAACTGATGGAATCCAAATGCAGATCAAAACACACTATTTTTTACTCTTTTTTTTTTTGCTGTGTCTTCTATCACAACGTGGCTAACATAAAAATATATTTTGCATGCTTGCCCATGTATAACCCATACCAATTTGCTTACTGTATCAGGGAGGAGTGAGAGGAGGGAAGAAGGGAGAGAATTTGAAACTCAAAATTTTAAAAAATGAATGTTCAAAATTGATTTTACATATAAGTAGGAAAAAATAAAGTTCCTTATCTATTTGGCTTTTTGGATCCAGTCATCTGAAGAAAGCATGCCCTTGCTTATAACACTATACTCTTTTTATAGTTAGCACAGACCCATCACCATTACTAGAGAAGCCAGTGTCCATACGCTACTGAAAGAGAATCAACTCCATTATTTTATGCGTAAACAGGTATTTCCAATGTAACCGGTGACCCAGAGCTCTGAGTTCACATGACCCAGGATCATTCTTGGGAGGCCTCTCAATGGTTATCTCTGGATCAGCTTCCCCTCAAAACATCAGAATTTGACTCATCTGAAAATTTATCATCTGGGTTCAAAAACTCCTTGTTTTGCTGCCCTTTTCTTCCTCCCTCCCACCCCCTTCCCGGCTGGCATTATAGCAGACCAGATTTTAGGCCAGAAATTCCTCACTGCCCTGGGATTTCTTCAGTTCTCAGACTTTGGTGGCCCTGAGCATCCCCTACTTGGCTCCTGATGCATTTGGGGCAGAGGAGAGAAGGAAGTCATTTCATTGTGAAGAGATCTCATTAGGCAAGAACAAAGGCTTTATCCTAAACCTTGGTCAGGGAGTCTCATTACCTTAATGAGATACACATTGTGATGAAGAGGGGTTCCACAGCTACCCCCGGGGCACAGCCCTAGAACAGTTGAAGAACTCACACAGGGCAGGCATCCACATAGTGGTCAGAAAAAGAGATACAGGGACACTCTCAAGGTCTCTCTTAAGAACTTTGGAATTGAGAGTGTGACATGGGAAACACTGGCACAGGACCACTCAGCATGGCATGTCTACATCAGAAGGGGTGCTGTGCTCTATGAGCAAAGGAGAATTGACACAGCACAAAGAAAACGTAGGATGTACAAATTTGGAGTAATCACCCCAAATATTCACATGAACTATCTGCACGCAATCTGTGGTAGAGCATTTCGAACTGGGATTGGTCTGATCAGCCACAGTGGGACACATTGAAACTTGACTCTAGCACAGTGATGTCATTTTGATCCTCTTGGAGAACGAAGGACAAAAACCAATTAAGGTGTTTGTAGTCTCTGGGAATAACCTCCCCCTGCCTCCGAGCTATTCATGTCTTCCTCCCTCTTCCATGTGGTGGTCCTGGAGCCCTCACATCTCTCCTTTCTCTCAATTTTTCTCTTAAATCTTCTTGCATGGAGGCTGAGTTTAGCCCCATGCTACATGGTTTCCAAGTGTCATCTAGGTTACTCTGGTCTTACCACTAGATTACAGGTTCCAGATTCTGGACTGGAGACGACCTTAAAGCTCAGCCAATCCAAGCCCCTCATCTTACAAAGGAAGAAACTGAGGCTCATTGGGGTAAAATAGCTTCTCAAGATCATTTAGGTAGCAAGTGGCAGGGCCAGGATTTGAACCTCCATCACTGCCTTCCATTTCATCACTGCCCACCACACCAGATTCCCTCCCTTTCTAGGACTCCTTAACAGTACAGACTACATGTGTTGTCTTTCTCCATCCTCCTGCTCACTCAGGGCCACAAACTTGGAATCATCCATCCCTGATTTTTCATGTTCCGTCAACCTTCAGATACAATCTGTTGCCAAGTCTCATTGAGTTTCACTCCATAACATCTTTCCTATCCATTCCTTTCTCTCTGCTCATAAAACCATTCCCCTAGCTCAAGCCCGTGTCTTGCCTGGACTGCTGCAAGAGCCTCCTGACTGTCCCCAGCCTCTCAATCCTTCAATCTTGTCTTCACAGAGCTGCCAAAAGCACCCTCCTAAATCACAGGTGTGACCAAGGCTCTCCTTCCTCAAGAAGTTCCAAGGATTTCTCCTTTCCTTTCAGATTAACCAAAGTCAACTAGCATTGATTAAGTGCCTACTATGTGCCAGGCACTATGCTAAACTCTGGAGAGACCAAGAAATACGAAAACCAGGTGTTACTTCCAAAGAACTCACTGTCTAAAGGGGAGACCACAGGCAAACAACTCTGCACAAATGAGGCAGAAACAGGAAAAAAGTGAAGATAATCTCTAAGAGAAAACCCTCACAATATGGAGGGCTGGGAAAGACTTCTTAGAGAAGGTGAGAACTTAGCTGAGACTTGAATGATGCTTGAGAAATCAGAGGTGGAGATAAGGAGCAAGAGAATTTCAGGCATCAGGGTTAGCTGATGGAAACATCAGGAGCCAGGAGATAGTGTCCCATGGGGAGAACTTCTAGGGGGGAGCAGCAAGGGGGACAGAGTCACTGCATAACAGAGTACATGGGAGGGATGTAAAGTATAAGGGGACTGGAGAGATAGGAGGAGGCCAAGTTGTGAAGAGCTTTAAAAGTGAGAAGATTTTACATTTGATCGTGCAATTGTTAACTGTATGGTCAGATCTTTATTTCAGAAAAATCAATTTGACAGTTGAGTGGAAGATGGTTTGGAGTGGGAAGAGACTTGAGGTGGACGCGCCCACTGGCAGCTACTGCTGTAGTTCAGGTATAGGGTGATGAGGACCTGCATCAAGGGGCAGAGGGGAGAAGAGGGCAGATTGGGGAGATGTGATGAATGTAAAATAAAGTACTCGGCAACAGAGAGAGTGGGAGTTAAGGACACCCGAGTTGGGACCCTGGGAAGATGGGGGAGTCCTGGACAGCAATAAAGAGGCTCAGAAGAGCAGAGGGTTTAGGAGGTTAAGGAAAGAGGAGTTCAATTTTCGATACACTGAACTTAAGTGGGCTTCAGGATGAGAAGTTCAAGGTGGCCAATCAGCAGCTGGAGCTGCAAACCTGGGGATCGGGAGAGAAGGAGGGCTGGATAAGAAGATTTGGGAATCGTCTGCATCAAGATGAGAACTGAAGGAATGTGAATAAAGTAAAAGCTTTATTAGAACCATCAGTAAAAACCCAGTGACAGCTTTTGAGTGAAGCAGTACCACGGGATGGGTAATTCTGAGCTCTGGTATCTCTGCAAGAAAACCCCAAATGGGTCACAAAGAGTCGGACGTGACTGAAACAATGAAACAACCTGGATGGGGCTTTACAAGCTGGCAGACTTGACTCAGGGCTTTCATCTCTGTTTCCCAGGTAAGGAAACAGGGACCTGGGAATAGGATGGCCTGAGCTTAGGAGCGACTTGAGGCAGGGAGACACCCCAGCAGTCTAGCGTGCTGGTCCATGTGTGAGGTGAAGGAGAGAAGGGGCATATGGGAGAGAGGCTACAAAGGATGATTCCACTCATGCACCTTCCTCAAAGCAATTGTAGGTGACAACACTTCTGACCTGGCCACAAACTATGACTCAAGGCAATCTTTCATGGCGCTCTCTGGGCGTCCTCTGAAATTCTGATGGCCTTTGCCAGCCACCTGTGGATGGATCCTTTGAATACCTAGGGGCTAATCATGTGAGATGGTTATTTGATCAGTTTTTGTTCTATTGGGTTCTACTGAGGATAACACATAAAAGGAGAAAGAAAGCTCTTACCAGAAAAGCTTGAGATGTGACAACTGCTCTCCCCAAGCCTTCAGAAGCTCCACTTTGCAGGGAGTTGCTGGTGTTGCTCCTATGAAGGTCTCTGCCTTTTCCTCTGCCTCTCTCCGTCACATACGCACACACACACACACATATGCACACACACAGCACAGTTATATTTACATCAAGTCTCCTCGATCTATTGACAATTTCTGCCTGTTATTTCTCACTCTGTTCTTAGGGGCCAAGAAGAGGAAGTCTAATCCCCACCCTTCCTCTGGGAGCGCTTCAGTTACTTGAAGATGGTATCATGACCCCTATGGTCTAAACACTGCTAGTAGCTTTACCTGATCATTCTATGCCACAGTTAAGTCCTTGCACCATACTGGTCAACATTGTTTAGACAATTTCCAGCTGATCAAGTCTTTCCCACAGTGTGAACTGTAAGCACAAACTCGAGATGTCCCCTCTCTTGGGCTACGGAGAGAACAGCCACCTCCCTTGTCCTAAAACTGCAGTGAGAAGATGCTTCTACTGCAGAGAGCCATCTTGAAATTGGCTAGCCCTATTCCAGTGTTCCCAGGTTATTTCTGTATTCCAGTCTGTTTTCCTTGATTCCTGCCTCAGGGAGGGGGGAGGAGAGGAAGGGAAGGATAAAATATGGAACTCAAAATTTTAAAAATAAATGTTAACAGTTGGTAATGATAAAAGAAATGTAATTTTAAAAAAGAAAAGAAAAGATGCTGCCCCCGATAAATCCTAGCTCATTTAGGCAACTGTTTAATTCTCAGAAGTGACAGAGGGATTGTAGAGGGGCATTAGAAGAGGAAGTTTCCATACCAGGAGGCCTTTACACTGATGAAATCCTGAGTCAGAAGAATGCATTAATGAAAGGCCCAGCTTCAGAGAAATCGGAGAAAACTTGTATTAACTGATGCACAGGGAAGTAAAGAGAGCCAGGAAGACAGTCTATACAGTAACAAAGCACTTTTATAAAAATGACTGAAAGATTTCAAGAACATTATAAAAACAAACTACTACGAAAGCTTATCAGTTCGCTACAGTGACCAAGCAGGGTTCTGACACTGGAGTGATGTATCCTTCTACAGAGGGAAGCACAGGTTTTCTGCGCAGGCTACACAGGGAAGTTTGTTTTGTTTGAATATACATATTTGTTCCTAGGGCTTCATTTTTCTTTTCTTTTTCAATGGTGTAGGGTGGGGGTGGAAGGGAGAGAAACTAGATTTTTGTTTATTAAAAAATTAATTTGCTATGAGCTAAATTAAAGAATAAAATTGATTTTTATCAATAATGATTGCTAGAATCTCTATGGACTCTAAGGTTCACAAAGTTCTTTACAAAGATTATCTCATCTGATCCTCACAACTCCCCTGGGAAGGAGAGGTTACTATTATTCCCATTTTATAGTTGAGTAAAATGAGGCAGACAGGGTAAATGACTTGCCCAGGGTCCCACAGCTTGTAAATTCAAACTCGGGCCTTTCTAACCACAGAATCACCATGCTAGCCACTGTGCAAAACAAAACAAAACAAACAAAAACCATTAGCTTTCTTTGCTGACTTTATCACAGTCATCTCAATTTTCTAGCCTATCAAAATCTTTGGATCCTAACTCTCATCAAATACATTAGGATGGTCTCCTAGCTTTGTATTATCTGAAAATCTGAAAGGCCTACATACCTCTATGTTCTTGGATAAAAGTGGAAAACATTGCCAGGCCAGGTAGAGATACTTGTGGCACTGGATCCGAGACCTCATTCTGAGCTGGTATCAAATCTAGGTTTAGTTATCTGAAAAGGAAGGAGGGAAGGGGAACTGGACAGGGACAAGGTGGATTAAATGATATCTAAGGTTCCTGGTAGATCAATCCTATTTACTGATAATATTGAGTCATTTCAGTCACATCCAGCACTTTGTGACCCTGTTTGGGGTTTTCTTGGCAAAGATACTAGAGTGGTTTGCCATTTCCTTCTCCAGTTTATTTTACAGATGAGGAAACTGAGGCAAACTAGGTGACACAGGGTCATACAACTATTAAGTATCTGAGGCCATATTTGAACTCAGGTCCTCCTGACTCCAGGGCCAGTACGCTGTCCACTACACCATCTAGCTCCCCTTCCTATTTACCATATGAAACAGAGTACCCAGATCACCAGAAGTTGGGTTAGGAGAAAGCTGGGGACTTCTCACAAAAAAACCACATCTCATATTAGAACCTGACACTTCATTTGTTAAGTAGAAATGATATATAACATCCCTCTTTCCATTCTTACAGCTGGTGAGTGACGGAAACAAACGCTACCATAACTTTCTGCTAAGGCAAGGAAGCCTAAGTGGGCTGGACATGAAATGCTGCAGAATTTCACCCGTCTCCACCCACATTCATAGGGCTGAGGTCTAGTCTTAGACAAAACTATAAAGTCTTGGGACTTTGGCTCCAAAAATAAAGTCCATGCCTTCTTCCCCCTCAGGGGCACACCTTCTCTAAGGTAACGGGTAAAAAGCTAGAAAGGTAAGGACAGATCATTTGAAAGGCTCCTCTCTTGGGTAATTTGCATTTAAGTCTTGGATCTCTAGGTGCTAAGCCCTGCAGCTAGATGGCACAGCAGCTAGGTGGCACAGTAGACAGACACTAGGCCTGGAGTAAGGAGACCTGAGTTCAAATTAAGACACATACTAGCTGTGACCCTAGGCAAGTCACTTTAACCTGTTTGCCTCAGTTTCCCCCAGTGGGAACGACCAAACAACAAGGTAGTAGGCCGGCACTGATGAGGCTATGAGTACTCTTCTCCTTCAACTCCCTGACAGAGCTTAAATGGACCCTCCATTTCAGCGCAGTCCCCTCAGCTTTTCCCACCTGGCTACTTATCACTGTCTCCAGGAACTCATTGGCCTGCAGGACAGCCCTGGCTGAGCTGGGCACCCCTGCCCCTGGGCTACTCCTTTCCTCTAACTGGAGAGGATGGAGGGTGAACATCCGGGAGCTCCTCCCAGATCTTCCTTTTAAGGAGGGGGCTCAGGGCAGCCACCTCACCATCAGGACTTTATCCAACCCCCGCCCTCCCCCCCACTGGCTCTCTCTCCCTCCCTCCCTCCCTTTCTCTCCTTTACTCTTCCCCCTCCCTGGCTTTCCAGTTCTCTGTGTGTGTGTGTTGTCTCCCCCATTAAAATGTCTTTTGCCTTTCTTTGTCTCCTCAGCATTTAGCACAGTGCCTGGCCCCTGGTCGACACTCATCAAACGTTTATTAATTGACCAAAGGGGTCACTGACATAACTACATTTCATCTAAATGAAAAACCAAGTCTGCATCATTACAATGACGATCTCTTTCAAGAGGAGTTAGAGGGGGTGCGGTACCCTGTTTCTGGGGGGTTTGGTGTGGCTCAGTTCCCTTATTGATAAGAACTGCCCTCCCACATAAATGCTTCACATCCTCAAAGGTAACTACTGAGCCCTTCCTTCCAGAACAGGACAAGATGCTGTAGTTGATTCTCCATATCGAAAACCTTCAGAGTATTAGGAGTCTTATGATCAGAAAGGGTCCTTGGGTGCTGATCTAAAAATTAGTATTCTGCCATTGGCACCTGCCACTGGACTGACTTGTTCTGTTAGCCTAAACCAGGTCTAAACCAAGGATGGGGAACCTTCATCTCCTCCACAGACACCTGCGGGTAAAGGGGTCCCTGGGATTCAGAAGGCAGATAAAGGTCCAAGCAGGGGTTATCTGCTCTCACTGGGCCTGGGCACCAATTCAGCCAATGGAAAACAAGTCACTGAAGCATCAGAGGCCACCGCTGCATCTCTTGGTAGAGTCAAGAAGAAATTCTGGAACATTCTCCTTGTTCCACTGTCTTATAACCAATGTCTGTCCATTAGTAGGGCACTGTGGCTGCTGCTTAAAGATAATAAGACCATCCACACAGTGAAAATGCAATGTGTCACATGGTAACAAATGGACAACATGTTATAGAGTGTACTGACTTTTCCCCCTTCAACTTGGGTGAAAAATGAAACCTTCCTTTATGCTGCCACAAGGAAGGAGGTTATTTATTTGTTCCATAATGGGAACAAGCAGTCACTCACCTGATCTGGAAATCCCTGACAAAGAGTAGGAAGGGTTCCCAGAATCCTCTGCTCTCCTTCCCAGACTGTGGTGGAGGAAGAATGAGCAAAGGTGGCCAGGATCACACCTACCCAAACCAAGCCAAAGCCCTCCTTCCTCCCAATGGGCTTTGCTGGGGAAGGGGAATTACACTTCTCCACTAAAATGATAATAGCTTGTGTTTCTCTAACACCAGAGATTAGAAAGCACTTTGCTTGCACAAAAGAGGTAGGCAGCCAGTCAGTCAACGAACATTTATTTATTAAGAGGTTAGCTTGTATTATCCCTGTTGTCCCTAGTAGGAAACTGATGCTCAGGAAATTTAAACAGCTTGCCTGGGATGATTTCTGATGCCACATCCCCTTTGTGACCAAAACAGTCACCTCCCTCCCTGCCTCAACACACACCACACCCACTGTAGGTTGTAAACTGTCATCAGGGTCTGACCTAAGATCATAGAAGGAAGAAGTCATAGGATCCTAGACATACCCAGAAGTGCTCTGGGTTTTTGGCGAGCCATCCCCAACACTAACCATCATTCTCTTTGTGACCAATAATTTATCCCCTCCTTCAGATTATAAGCACCTTGAGAGCATGCTCTGACATAGGATCATGGGACTGAGAAGAGGAGGCGAATTTACAATCCCAGAGTTCACTTCAATTCAGTTCAGACATTTATTAAGCACCTACCAGAGACTAAATACTGGAAAAAAACAAAGGAGCAGGGAATGCCTGTTTTGTGGAACTTACATTTTTCAGATAAGTAAACTGAGACCCGAGTTTTCTCAAGGTTCTGTAGGTAGTAGTAAAAGCAGCAGTGGAATTTAAGGCCACCATCTTCCCAGTACACTACACTGGCTCTAAGCCCATCCAAACCCTCCATTTTGTGACCTGTCCCAGTGCTCCTCCAAAATGAAATCAGGGACCTGGGCAGAACTGACTGAGAGTGAACTCACCTAGAACACCAAGACCCTCTTGGATTCTGTGGGCCTATGCCCTGTTCTGGGAAACCAGCATTTGTACCATTGCTTCAGTGGGAATCCTAGGCCTTTTAGGTTGCAAACCAAGGGTGCACACTTGGGCTTTTGGAACACAACCCACGAATAAACTGAGGCACACCTTTATTTTCCCAGTTATCATCAAAGTACTGAGATTACATATCGGCTACTAGAAGGGTAAACTGAGCAAATATGTTCAGACACTGGAGATTAAAAACAACAAAGCCCATCAGGAGGAAGGAGGACCTTGGCTTGGTTTGGGTAGGCGTGGTATTTTAGAGGCCTGTGAGGCACTTGCTTCCCAAAGCCTTTATTTCCTTGCTACCATGCTTGCATTGCTGACTCCAAAGATTCACTAACATTGGAACCTTCTCTTCTTGGGACAGATGAGTATACTTGCTTGTGTTCAGACTTCTTGTATCTCCCCCTTTGTCCTGCCTTCCTCCAAACTCACTGGCCCAAGCTCTGAGATCAAAGGTGCAGCTTCTTTTGCCATCCTGGCATATTGTTTGTTTGAACCCGGAGACACTGGAGCAGTTAGAGTGGCCTGCACTGAAGAGAGCACTGGACTTGAACCCTGAACCAGTCCACAGCACTTCTTGTGTGACCAAAGGAAAGGCAAGCTGGAAGAGGTCCCTTCTGGCCCCAATGTTCTGTGACTCTCCCTCTCCCTGTTAGCTGGCTGACTATAAGCCCCTTCTAGTGGGAAGATTTTTCTTCTTCTTAGAGAAATCCAAAGTCAAATGAGAGGTTTATAGTTCTAAGGCAGCACCGAGCCATGGGCCTCTCCTTTCTGGATCACATATAGCTTTTTCCAAAGCTCTTCTGTTGTCTTTAATGGCCGAGATCTCTGGGCCTCAGCTTGGCCAGGCCTTGGGCCTTCCTAACGCTGCTCTTGGCAACTGAGCTGTATTTGTCCCCCCTCAGATCTCCCTTCCGTCCTCTTTTGAAGACAGCTCATAAAGACATGAGCTCATCAGAAAGGAACACTGCCCTTTTTATTCCACATTTGGCCTGCTCTTGAGAAAATCTCAAAAGGTGTTATCCACGATGCAGCTCGAATTGAACGTGAGACACAGCGAAAACTCAGAGTGGTGGTAGGCTTCAGAGTGGGGAAACCTCAAAAATCATCCCATCATTTTACTGAGAACAAGAGAACTGGGCTGGTGCCTATGTCTGTGTGTGTGTGTGTGTGTATGCTCAAGACCTCACGCAGCTAAGCAGCCCAGGGGTCTAGTTCAACACTCATTTCCAGATACTCTTGAAACAAGTGCCTACAAAGAAACTAAAGGGGTGAGTTCCCTGTCACTGGATGTCCTTTAATGAAGTCTGGATGGTCACTTGCAGGTGATATTTTAGAGGGAATTCCTATTCCTCTATATACAAAATGAAGACCTCTAATCTCTGTAATCATGGAGACACAAAGGAAAGGCCACCCAGAAACCCCCGAATCCCACAGGTGACTCCACTTGTCCCCAAGAATTAGCTTTCTCCCCACATGACAGCCATACTCCTAACAACATGGCCCTGCTTTGAGCACAACAAAAGAGGACTGACTCTTCCAAATTGTATCTGGTGACCCAAGGCAGCTCCAATGTGTGTGTGTGTATGTGTGTGTGTGTGGGGCAACCCAGGACTGTAGGTAGTAGGTACTGTCTTCCTCACTCACCAGCTCTCTGCCAAGCATTCCTTAGGATAAACACCCCTGGAGGTTCCAGACAGTGCCTGCTCCTTCTCCCCAGCCTCAGAAGCTCAGTGTCTCAGGAGCCGAGATCATTCGAGGTGTTGTACTCTTATTCAAATAGGTTCCTCTTGAGGAAATGTTTGAGGGGACTGGTGGGGTGATAGCCAAACTCTCAGCACTAACAAATGACCCATCCATATTTGTGGCTGCCCAGTCCTTGGGAGCCATGGCCCACTCTCTGGACCTCAGAGTCTGTATGAAAAATCTCTGTGTCCTCAGGGAATCCGTGGGTTTAGAAGTAGGAAAGGAGAAGGAGGGATGTTGTCAGCTGAGCGGAGCTGCTGGAGGGGTGGCTGCCTCCAAAGTATTTCCTCCCCACACTGGGGAAATTTTTCATTTTATTTCATAACCCTGTTCGAATGCCACCAGCTAAGGATCAGTTTGGGAAAGGAGAAAATGCAAAAACTTAGAAGGTCTTTCATTTAGTGTGAATAGCCAGCAAGTGCTGCTCCCCTCCAGAACCCTGGCCTGCAATGGTGGGGTTGGGAGTAAGGAGTGTGTGTGTGGGGAATTCAGTGACAAACATCTATTAGGAGGTAACAGTATACTGCAAGGGCCTGGGAAGATCAAAGTGAAAGTTGCCCCCTGTCCCCAGGCTTACAGTCCAGTAAAGGGGGTACAAGAGACACAGAAGCATCCACAGAACAGATCCCAAGGTAATTGCAGGAGGAAGGCCCTGGAATCGAGGCAGGGACGAGGAAAGGCCTTACAAGGTGGTGTGAATGAGCTGGGCACTGAAGGAAGGTACTGGCTCCAAGAAGAAGGCATTAGTGGGGATGCATTCCAATCAATTCAACTTTATCAAACACTTCCTACAAACCAGACCCTGAGCAAGTGCTGGGGATACAAAGAAGGGCCCTCTAAGAGCCTATCTTCTACTGGGGGGGGGGGGGGAGACAACATGCAAATCAATAGGTTAAAGGGACATTTGCTGTTTTTCAGTTGTGTCTGACTCTCTGTGATCCCATCTAGTGTTTTCTCAGCAGAGAAATTGAATTCTGGAGAGGTTTGCCATTTTCTTCTTCAGTTCATTTTAGAGATGAGGAAACTGAGGACCACGGGGTAAAGTGACTTGCCCAGGGTCACACAGCTAGGAAGTGTCTGAGGCCAGATTTGAACTCAGGATAACGAATCTTCTGACTCTAGGCCCCAGCACTCTATGTACTCTGCCGCCTAGCAGCCCATAAGTAGTCTGTATACGAGTTACAGAGAAAGCAGAAAGGGAGGTGGGCTAGCCAAGGAAAAGACTGAAAGATGAAATATCACCAAACACAGGGGGCCTTGGCCAAGGAAGGCGGGGAGGGAAGGTCACTGCAAAGGAGGGGGAGGGCACCAGAGACAGACGCACCTGGAGGGTCAGTGGGAGACCCAGGAATGTGGGGGAAGCTTTTCTCTTCCTCTGCCCCCAGGCTTGCGCTAAACTATGCTTTTGGGGGCTGACTGGGAATCGAATCACCATTTCCAAGCCTGTTTCTAAGGAGAAAAGGCTCTCCAAGTTCCAAACAGCTAATTTACAAATTAATTTCTGGAACTCAAGCCATTGGTAAGTTAGGGACACCAATTACTAGGAAAAAAAATCTATATTTAACAGCATTATGCAAATAAGACAAGACTAACTAGGCATGGAAAGAAAAAAGCTTTGTAAAATGCTTAATTGTCACAAAAGAACATTTCAGTTTTCTGAGTAGACGAGTTAAGTAAAAAGTGATTTTTTTCCCTATAGTTTGAAAAAAGCAGGTGACAGCTCCAGGAAAACGAAACAAAACTCCCTACTAACAGCAACAAAATGAAACAAAATAAAAAAACTGCAATTCACTTAACTGCATGAAATAGAACAAACCCAAATGGTTACCTTATTCCTACTGATAGTGCCCCGCCTCACCAAATTGTAAATATTGCAGGGGGGGCGTTAGAGATCAAACCTCTAAACCTCTGACAGTGCCCAAAGCTGTCCCTTCTGCTTTTAACCTTATAATGCCCTAGTTAGAATTGTGGATTAAGTAAGAGCAAGTCAGTTCTGAGGAAGAGTCCTGGAGCCAGGCCTTCCATGAAGTTGGTAGAGGGATCAATCAGGCTCAAAGAAAGGCTGAGACTTCTCCTTCGGGTAGAAGGGAATGACAACTGATGGCAGAGACAAGATAGACTGCCTTAACCCTCCCCAAGGAGAAATCAGAGGTGGAAAAGACAAGATCCCCAAGTCTCCTTGAAGAGTCTCAGCCCCCTGGGGTTGGTGATGTCACCACTGGGATCCTGGCACATAATGGAAAACAGGAAAGGTACCATAAGAAGAACGACAAATGCCCTGAAAAAAAGGCAAATTTTTTCTTTCCGAAAAAGAAAGGTAACAGAGTCTGCCTTAGATCAGCAGCTTAACGCGAATGCCTGGGCAAATTCTCAAATGATCATTAAAGAAAAGATTCGTCAACAGCCAGTAAGAGAAGTCATGATTAGGAAGAGCCAGCATGGCTTCATCCAGAAGAGGTCATTCAATCAGGCATTATTAAATGTTTACTCTGAGCCAGGGACTAACATATGCTAAGTGCTTGGGATCCAAAGGTAAAGTAAAACGAGGAGCTTACAGTACACAGAGAATAGATAGAGGACATATACAAAATAAGCCCATTGCACTTTGGGGGAGATGGTGCCCTAGAAGCTGGTGGGACCAGAAGAGCTTTATAAAAAAAGTAGAGAAGAAATCAAAGCTATCTATAGTCACATGATAAAATGCTCTAAATCATATTGAATAGAGAAGTGCAAATTAAAACTGAGGTACCATCTCATACCTATCAGATTGACTAACATGACAAAAAAAAAAGACAACAATGGATGTTGGAGGGGATATGGGAAAACTGGGACACTGATGCACCACTGGTGGAGTTGTGAACTGATCCAATCATTCTGGAGAGCAATTTGGAACTATGTCCAAAGGGCTATAAACCTGTGCATACCCTCTGATCTAGCAATACCACTGCTAGGTCTATATCCCAAAGGTATCCAAAAAAGGGTGGGGGAAGCACATGTTTGTACAAAAATATTTAGAGCAGCTCTTTTTGTGGCAGCTAAGAATCTGAAATTGAAGGGCTATCCAATCATTGGAGAATGGCTGCACAAGGTATAGTATATGATTGTGCTATAAGAAATGACAAGCAGGATAATCTCAGAAAAACCTGGAGAAACTTACATGAACTGATACATAGAGTCAAGAGAACACTGTACAAAGTAATGGCAACATTGTTGCTGTTGATGAAACTCTGTGAATAACTGAGCTATTCTCAGCAATACGATGATCCAAGAAAATCCCACATGACCAATGATAAAGCAGACTATCTGCCTCCAGAGAAACAAATGATATTGATTGAATACGGACTGAAGCAGCTGTTTGTCACTTTCTTTCATTCTTTTTCTTTTATTCAAGTCTTCTCGTACAAAATGACTAGTATGAAAATGTTTTGCCTGATTGCACATGTATAACCTATATCTGATTGCTTACCATCTCAGGGAAGGGGCAAAGGGGGAGGGAGGACTTAGAATTTGGAACTCAAAACTTAAAAAAAGTTTTTAAAAGTTGTTTAATATGTAATTTAGGGAAAAAATAAAATATATTTTAAAAAATTAAAAAGCTAGAATTTAAGCTGAGTCTTGAAGGAAACCAGTGATTTCAAGAGGCTGGGGTGAAGAGAGGGTGCATTCCAGACATGGAAGACAGCACAAAAGCCCCAAGACCAGAGATGGATAATGGCCAGCATGAACACAGGGTACAAATAGGACTGTAAAGTGTAAGAAGATCAAGAAGATAGAAAAGATCAGGCTGGGAAGAGCTTTAAATGCCAACCAGAGGACTTAAATTTGATCTTAGAGAAATCAGGACACCCTGGAATTCATTTGAGGAGGGGACAGAGTGACATGATTGGACCTGATCAGATGCTTAATTTTTTTTCATTTTTTGACAGGACTGTTAAATTAGCAGATGCAAAGAATGTTAGATATTACTTAGATTTCAGGGCAGTAGTCAATAAAGTAGATTATGCTATCGTAGAAAAGATGGAGTGCTGTGGACTTGTCAGTAATGAAATTAGATGCATTGGCTGAATGACAAGGACTCAGTCCAGTCCTAGAGAACTGATGATGATGTGCTGCTTCTCCCCCTACCCCCCCCCCCACCAGAAGTGATGGACTCTCAGTGCAGACCACTGAGACACTTTGTTTGGATCTGCTCAATGCTGGAATGTGTTCTGCTTGATTCCACAGGATGGTAACAGGTTTTCTTTGTCTAGCTTTCTTTGGAATGGAGGAGGAAGAGAATGTTGACCTGAAAATAACTCGAATTATTGTTTTTTTCGAAGAGCCCGTGAAATGGCAAGACTCAAAGGGATTATTAATGGTTCGGTGTCTCCTTGGTCTCCAGGGGGAGTGCCTCAGGGATCTGTGCTGGGCCCTGGGCTCCTTACTATTTTTATTCGGGTCTTGGAGGGAGTCACAGACATCAGGCTTAGTGCATCTGCCAGTGACACCAAAGTGGGAAGGGCTGCTAATACAATGACTGAGTAGAGATCTAAAAAGATCTTTCCAGGATAAATCACTGGGCTGGATTCAATGGGATGAAATTTGATAGAGATAAATGAAACATCTTATATTTGGTTTCAAAAGTCAGTTTTGGATGATGGAGATGGCATGGTAAGGGGGCAGTTTTTCCTGGGAAAACAAACAAAAAGACCTCCAGCTTTGAGTGGATTACAAGTTCAGTAGAGATCGGCAGTCAAAAAACCCACTATTGTGCTGTGGGGCTGAATTAAGGAGAGAGCTTCCAGGAATCAGAAGTGATCCTTCTGGACTCTGCCCTAGTCAGACCAGTGTCTCTGGAGAGCATTCAGAGAACGGCAGTCAGGGGCAAAAGGGAAAGCAGTCTTGAGCTCAAGGCATATGAGGACAAGTTGAAGGTCCTGAGGATATTTCTCCGGAAGAAGAGAGGACAGATGGAGAACATGACAGCCACAATCTAGTATCCCAAGGGCCAGCCTATGGAAGGAAGGTACAAAAAGGCAAACTGAGGTTTGCTGAATGAAGAATTGGCTACCTTGGGAGCTGGAGGGCTTCCCCTCACTGGAGGTCTGTAGTCTGAGGCTGAGTGGCCTCTTATCAGATACATTAGAGCAAAGATTCCTGAGACTGATTAGTGCAGGGTCCTAGAGACCATGGAGTAGAGCAAAAAATCCCTTCCATGACAAAGGGGCCAGTCAGCTTTGGTTTGGCTTTCTCTAGGGGAAGGCAACCCCTCTTCCCAACATGTTGCAGAAAACAACCCATTCTTAGAGAGCTGTCATGGGAAGATATGTAGATTCTCCTGAACTCAAGCCTAATGCTGCTCCTCATTCTGCCCTGGAAGGATGTCGGGAGGTGGGGGTCAAGCAGAAGACTACCATCTCTCTCCCATGTGCCAGTCTTTGTCATTCTTGAAGACAGTTATCATGTTTCCCCTCCCCCCACTCTTCTCCAGATTCAATATCTTCAGTTCCTTCGACCCTTCCTCAGATGCCAGGAACTCATGGTCCTTCCCCATCCTTGGCCTCTTCTGGCTGGTCTCTTAGTGAGTGTGAAGACTGGAAGGAAAGGAGAGCTGCTTCCTCAGAAGGTGGGAATCCAAAGAGAGAGAGAGGAGAGAATCCATTTCAAGCCAATTGACTCCAATTGATTTGGCAAAGCATAAATTTGCGAGTTGAACCAGCTTGGGCTGCCTGCTGTTGAGGTGAGAGCAGCAGCGTACCTGGAATCCTATCTGGACAATCTGGAAGATCAGGCAGCCAGGCAGAGAGTGCCCCAGGAAGGCTGGTACTGCCTGGGCTCTAGACCTGGCTTTGCTACTGGGAGCCTATGCCTCTCTGGGCCTCACCATCCCATATGGAAAACTGGAAGATACAAGGGGAGAGAGAGCTAATAACTGTGTCTTCCTCCAATTTCCCACCATCTCTTCTTCAGGCTTATTTTTTGCACATTTCACCAAAATGGATGCCTCCTCAGCTGCCTCACTGTAGCACTGGTGATGCTCACCTCTCAAAGACAATGCCAGCACAGTGTGAACTGGCAAACTGGAAAAGGTTGTAACTACGGGGTGGCTTAGGTGTCCAAGGACCAACCTGGAGAAGTCCAGAGAAATTTATGGGGCGGTCTCACACTTCCATGCTGCCAAAACTCTCAATGATCCCTCACTAAGGTGTGGGGCAGCTGGGAGGACGCGTGAACACAGCTTTTGGGGGGCTTGCCTGAACTTCCTCGTGAGTAGGTCACTGGAGACTTGGCCCATCCGTGGTACAAACAGGACTCCAGTTCTCACCTTTCTCTGGGACAAGGGGAGGAGAACCTCCCTCTGTCTCCCTTTAACAGCACCCTTTGGTTGGGTGGGCAGGCAGGTAGGGAGACAGCAGAGTTCTCAATCTGCAGGTGGAGTGGATGTCCTCTCCAATGTCTTGCCCCACCCGGAGCTGTCTTGTGTGACTCATTCATCCTTCCCTGTATCACACGTATTTGGGTATATGAATCTCCCCTCTTTAGACTGTAAGCATTTAGAGGGCCAGAGTTGGCTGCACCAGGGTAAAACCCAGGGCCAGGACAAAGCAGGGCCCTGATCAATGTTTGCTGGGTGGAATCTAAGTTTAACAGCTCCCATCCACCTGCAGGAGAGGCCTGCTTTCAAAGTTTGTCGCTAACTGTGAGGTTTGCTGATAACATGAGAGGAAAAGCAGGGATCTTGAGGGGCATAACTAGGATAGGGTGAGAGGGGTTACGCCTCTAGGCACACTCATTTAAAGGAATGTTGACAACCCTTTCAATCCCTCATTGGCCCAGAAATGACTGTGATTAGCACTGAGTTGGTGAGAATTGTTAGTTAAAAGAGGAGTGGCCTAGCACCCAGTTCCCTAGCAGACTCTCAGAGTCCTGGGGTCTTTGCCACTGAAACCTCAACTAAATAGAGGGCGAGTCTCATGTCACTTGCCTGGGATCCTTTTATGTTACTTCTCAGTGGTACAAACAATTGGTGAATATGATGATGGTTGGCTATACTGTACCCTCGTAAGTCCTAGGAAGAACCACACCCAGATTCCACTAGGGTTAGGGGCAAAGGGGTCACTATACCCCAGATTTCAATACTGTTTCCTGTATGCATTTCTTTTGTAAAAAAGAAACTACCACAGGCCAAGCAGTGGAAATCTCCTCTGGGTCCTTCCTTTGCCAGGGCCCCCCTAACCACCTTCATTACCCCAAATCAGAGGGCAGGTGAAGGAGCAGGAGTCACACTGGAGTTACCTCTTAGCACTGGCAGACTGCATCAGTCCTGAGAACAGATGTATTTAGAAAAACTCCTGGAGAGCAAAAGTTCATAAATAAAATTTAATTTCACTATAAAAGCTTTGTCTTTACAAAAGAAAATGGCCTCAAGCTATTGTTTTCCCCAGAAAGAGATCAACCAAGCTTTCTGATTTTAGAGACTTGGATAATTTGTGATAAGCTCATGCTACAACTCAAAATGAATCACCAAATGTGACTGAAGAGCAGTCTGGATGCCTTCGAGTCTCTTGCCATATCTGGGAGCAGTTGAGAAGACCCCCAGACACCAGGCTGAAAGGCCATTAGCTTCTAGAATTCTGTTTTCTAGTAGGTCATTATGGCAAGCTCTGGCCACCCAGAGGTTGTTTTCTAACTATGAAACCTGCCAGTCTTTGTCAATGAGGAGACAAGCATCTGTCCTCAAGGCAAATAATGCTGACACCCAGCAGAGCCAACAATTCCAAATGAGGCAAGCTAGGAAATAGGCAAAATAATAAATAAAGCCATCGGATCACATTAACTGTAAGCCACAGCCCAGGGCCTTGGAAAATTCTGTTAAAGTGAATCGTCAGGTAACACACATACACACACGTACATGCATGTATATATACATACACAAACATGCATACATATGCACACAAGTATGCACACACATATGTGCATGTGTATATACATACATAAACATGCATACACAGACACACAGGTATGCACACACATACATATGTGCATGTGTATAAACATACATAAACATGCATACATATGCACACAAGTATGCACATACATATGTGCATGTGTATATACACATAAACATGCATACATGTGCACAAGGCATGCACACACATACGTATGTGCATGTGTATATACACACATAAACATACATACATATGGACACAAGTATGCACACACGTATGTGCATGTGTATATACATACATAAACATGCATACATATGCACACATGTATGCATGTGCATATGTATGTGCATGTGTATATATACACATAAACATGCATACATATGCACACATGTATACACACATGCACATAAAGAAATGGAAAGGAAACAACCCCTGCCTTCAGGAGTCCTCCATTCCACTGAAGGGACACCAAGTATGCAAGAAAGCCCATACCAAGGACAGTGAGTTCTGCCACACTGCCTGTTCTAAAAAGAGGAATTTGTTCCAACACAATTGACATATTAGGGAATGATTTGGGCATAATGTGAATGCTGTGTTCACTTATGGGAGACTTCATCTGTAAGAAAGAAGAAAAGCCTAAGCAGGGGCAGCCCTTCCCACAACCACTTCCACCCCAAACTTCACTGCCCTTCTCCCCTCCCCCACCTGCCCCTTTGGCCAGCCCAGGCTCTGCCTCACTCATGGAGGTGACATTTCCAGAAATTGGACTCTGTCAGCCAGAGCCCTGTGGGAACCAAGGTGTAGACCAAACAGTAGGCCCAGACTATGGACACACTCATTATTTATTGTAGTATTTATGTATTTCTTAGCTATCATATATAAAACTGCACTACCATGTTATTAGATTATCTTTTTGTATATGCTACTGGTAAATTTTTTAAGCCTTGAACCCCTAGCCCCACTTTCCTCATAAATCCCCTAGGATTTTACATAGCACAGTGGATTTTAGGAAAACACTACACTGAGTCACAGCAGAACTGACCGTATACACAAAGTAGCACAAAGGAATTTCCGGAGGGGAACAGTGCAAAGAACTTTGGGGATGGTGAGGGGGCAGGAGGTACCAGAGCTGGTCTTTGACAGAAGGAAAGGATACTTGGAGGGACAGGTGAAAAAGCCCATGGCAGACTCAGAGGAACCCTGCAGAAATGCCCCAAGCCAGAATTGGAAGGTCCTAAAGGAGGAACAGTTGGGGGCCACCTTGGAGCCAGCTGGAGCTGAGAGGTCAAGAAGGGGCATCATGGATGTTATAGGGAAGAAGCCTGGAAAGGCAGGCAGAAGACAGCTCAGGTGGGGAGAACCAAAAAGAAGATTTTCTAGTTTGTAAAAGAAGTACTAGGGAGCCATAAAACACTTCTGAGGGGGAGGGCAGGGTGTACATGTTTTAGGAATATCCGTTTGGCAGCTGTGTTATGGAGTTTAGATTTGAGGGGAAAAGAAAGAAAGGGAGGAAGCCTAATGAGGAATCTCCCATAACAGGCCAGGAGAGAGGTGCTGAGGGCCTGACCTCCCCACTGTTCTCCAAAGGGAAAGAAAGGAGAAGAGAGGGAGGGAACAAGCATTTATTAGTCACCTACTAAGTGCCAGTGACTCTGGGCTAAGTACTACAAAGATGTTCTCCTCTGATCCTGGGAGGGAGGTGCAACTGTTACCCTCATTTTAGAATGGAAGAAACTGAGGTCCTCACAGGGTAAGTGACTTGTCCAGGGTCACCCAGGTAGTTAAGTGTCTGATGCTGAAAAGATGAAACAGACATGGAGAGAGATTCGTCAAGATTGAGCCATTGCCTAGATACAGGAAGTGAGGAAGGAGCAGTCAGACATTCTAAGGTTCTGAATTTAAGCAACTGTAAAGGACGGTGACATCCAGACGTTTGAAAGGAGGATGAAGCTGGGGACAAACACAGAGTCCTTACAACACTGCATGTGTTTCAGACTTTCTTTCTTGTGTTGTTTAATTTTTCTGCTTGGTTTTCCTCTTCTTCCTTTTTTTTTTTTGTTTAACAAACGTTGTTAGATGGGCTGGCTCTCTAGGAAAGTGAAAGAGGAGGCACACTGGGAAAAACGTTGGCAATATGAAAACAGGACATATCAATAAAAATGTATTATATAAATGGACCTGAATTGAAGATGCACATGCGACCTCCAGGTGGCACTGTGCTGCTGGCAGATGGTAACATGGAACTGTAGTTCAGCAGCTCCATTGGGCCTGAATGTGGAGAATTGGCAGTCTATACATATCTTCACTGAGATGGAAGCTGAACCTGTGGGAGCTAACAAAAGCACCAAGGGAGGTAAACTAGAGTGAAAAGGAGGAGACTCAGGACCAATGCTGGAACCAGCACAGGGTGGAGTGGGACTATAACTCAGAGGCTAACATCCTCAGCCACAAGATTCCTGTACCCAGGGGTGCTTTTCCCATCACTTGCTCCATCTTCTGATCCCCTCTCAGCTTGAGCAGTCCAACATACTCAACATCTCGCCCACTCCTGGATTCCATAAGGTCCTGTGGCCATTAAGCCTCTCTCCTAGGTTGCCTTTCCATTGGGATGTGGCAGGGAGCCTCCTTCCTAGTCCAGGGATCAGAGATAAAAGCCACTACTGTTGGCTGTTGCACATCACTCTATCTCTTCATAGTAAAATCTATTTTAGCCCTTTCTCAATAACTGACCTCATCTCCACCTCTCTATTGAGCCCTCTGAAACCTTCTGCTGTTGTGATGATGTAGAAAGTCCACTTAATTTAGAGTTAGAAGGCCTAAATTCAAATGCTGGTTCTGTCACTTAAAAAATTATGGGACTACCTGAAAGTCATGATCAAAAAAAGAGCCTAGACATCATCTTTCATGAAATTATCAAGGAAAACTGCCCTGACATTCTAGAACCAGAGGGCAAAATAAGTATTGAAAGAATCCATCGATCACCACTTGAAAGAGATCCAAAAAGAGAAACTCCTAGGAACATTGTGGCCAAATTCCAGAACTCCCAGCTCAAGGAGAAAATCTTGCAAGCAGCTAGAAAGAAACAATTTCAGTACTGTGGAAATGCAATCAGGATAACTCAAGATCTAGCAGCTTCTACATTAAGAGATCGAAGGGCATGGAATAGGATATTCCAGAAGTCAAAGGAACTAGGACTCAAACCAAGAATCACCTACCCAGCAAAACTGAGTATAATACTTCAGGGGAAAATATGGTCTTTCAATGAAACAGAGGACTTTCAAGCATTCTTGATGAAAAGACCAGAGCTGAAAAGAAAATTTGACTTTCAAACACAAGAATGAGAAGCACAAAAAAGTAAACAGCAAGGAGAAGTCATAAGGGACTTACCAAAAGTGAACTGTTTACATTCCTACATGGAAAAGACAATGTTTGTAACTCTTAAAACTTTTCAGTATCTGGGTAGTTGGTGGGACCACACACAAACATACACACACACACATGTACACGCATGCATGCACACACATACACACATGCACGCACATACAGAGACAGAGAGCACAGAGTGAATTGAATAGGATGGGACCATATCTTAAAAGAAATTAAGGTAAATGGTGAGAGAAAAATGCAGTGGGAGGAAGAGGGTGAAATGGAATGGGGTAAATTATATCTCATTCAAGAGGCAAGCAAGAGACTTGTTAGTGGAGGGAAAAAGAGAAGAGCTGAGAAAAAAACAAGAAGTTTACCCTCATCACATTCCACTAAAGGAAGGAATAAAATGCACATTCATTTTGGTATGAAAATCTATCTTACAATACAGGAAAGTGGGGGAGAAGGAGATAAGTAAGGTGGGGGGATGATGGAAGGGAGGGCAATGAGAGGAGGGAGCAATTTGAAGTCAACATTCGGGGAGGGACAGGATCAAAAGACAGAATAGAAACAATGGGGGGCAGGATAGGATGGAGGGAAATACAGTTAGTCTTACACAACACGACTATTATGGAAGTCATTTGCAAAACTATACAGATATGGCCTATATTAAATTGTCTGCCTTCCCAAAGGGAATGGGTGGGGAGGGAGGGATGGGGAGAAGTTGGAACTCAAAGTTTTAGGAACAACTGTTTAGTATTGTTCTTGCTGCTAGGAAATAAGAAATACAGTCAATGGGGAATAGAAAGTCATCTGACCTTACAGGACAAAAGAGAAGATGGGGATAAGAGAAGGGAGGGATGATAGAAGAGAGGGCAGTTTGGTGATAGGGAAAATTAGATTGCTTGGGGTATTGGGGTGGGGGGAGAGGATAAAAGGGGAGAAAATTTGGAACCGCAAATTTTGTGAAAATGAATGTAAAAAGTTAAATAAATAAATTTTTATTAAAAATAAATAAAAATTAAAAAAAAGCAGAATTAGCCAAATGGAAAAGGAGGTTCAGAAGCTCACTGAAGAAAACAGTTCTTTAAAAATTGGAATGGAACAGATGGAGGCTAATGACTTTATGAGAAACCAAGAAATCACACAACAAAACCAAAAGAATGAATCTCATTGGAAAAATAACTGACCTGGAAAGTAGCCAGAAAAGACAATTTAAAAATTATGGGACTACCTGAAAGCCATGACCAAAAAAAAAGAGTCTAGACATCATCTTTCATGAAATTATCAAGAAAAACTGCCCTGACATTCTAGAACCAGAGGCCAAAATAAATATTGAAAGAATCCACCAATCACCTCCTAAAAGAGATAAAAAAAAAAAACTCCTAGAAACGTTGTAGCCAAATTCCAGAGTTACCAGGTCAAGGAGAAAATATTGCAAGCAGTTAGAAAGAAACAATTTGAGTATTGTGAAAATACAATCAGGATAACACAAGATCTAGCAGCTTCTACATTAAGGGATCGAAGGGTGTGGAATATGACATTCCTGAAGTCAAAGGAACTAGGACTCAAACCAAGAATCACCTACCCAGCAAAACTGAGTATAATACTTCAGGGGAATAAATAGTCTTTCAATGAAATAGAGGACTTTCAAGCATTCTTGATGAAAAGACCAGAGCTGAAAAGAAAATATGACTTTCAAACACAAGAATCAAGAGAAGCATGAAAAAGTAAACAGGAAAGAGAAATCATAAGGGACTCACTAAAGGTGAACTGTTTACATTCCTACATGGAAAGACAATATTTGTAACTCTTGAAACTTTTTTCAGTATCTGGGTAGTTGGTGAGATTACACACATACACACACACACATACAGAAAGCATAGGGTGAGTTGAATAGAATGGAATCATATCTAAAAAAATGAAATTAAGGGGTGAGAGAAGAATATATTGGGAGGAAAAAGGGAGAAATGGAATGGGGCAAATTATTTCTCATAAAAGAGGCAAGAAAAAGACTTTTCAATGGAGGGGAAAAGGGGGGGAGGTGAGAGAAAACATGAAGCTTATTCTCATCACATTTGACTCATGGAAGGAATAAAATACACACTCATTTTGGTATGAAAACCTATCTTACAATACAGGAAAGTGGGGAGGAAGGGGACTAAGCAGGGTGGGGAGGATGATGGAAGGGAGGGCAATGGGAGGAGGGAGCAATTAGAAGCCAACATTTTTGAGGAAGGACAAGGTCAAAAGAGGGAATAGAAGAAATGGGGGCCAGGATAGGATGGAGGGAAATATAGTTAGTCTTACACAACACGACTATTAAGTAAGTCATTTGCAAAACTACATATATATGACCTATATTAAATTGCTTGTCTTCTCAGTGGGGATGGGTGGGGAGGGAATAAGGAAGAAAAGTTGGAACTCAAAGTTTTAGGAACAACTGTTGAGTATTGTTCTTGCATAAAATTAAGAAATAAAAAATACAGGTAATGGGGTATAGAAATTTATCTTGCCCTAGAGGACAAAAGAGAAGATGGGGATAAGGGAAGGGAAGGATGTTAGAAGGCAGGGTAGATTGGTGACAGGGGTAATTAGAATGCTTGGCATTTTTGAGTGGGGGGAGGGGAGAGATGGGGAGAAAATTTGAAACTCAAAATTTTGTGGAAAGGAATGTTGAAAACTTAAATAATTCTTTTAAAAAAAGAAATAATAAAAAATACAAAAAACAAGAATGAGAACTGGACAATGATTTGTCAGGCTGGCAATCTTGGAGAGAATCATTTTAGTCAAGAAGAGGTTGGGAAGGTAGATTATAAGGGAATAAGAAATAAGTGGGAGATGAGAAAACAGAATCATAACCACCGTGGTCAACCCTCTCCAAGAGTTTGTCTGGGAAAGGGAGAAGAAATACAGCAATAGCTCAATAATACTGGAATCCAGTGAAGGTTTTTTAAGAATAAGGGAATATATAGAAATGACTAGTTTCTCAACAGTTATACTAATGGAGAAGAAACTAAGGCAGGTCCTGCTAAGTTGGAAAAGCTTCAAGTAGAGGCCCAGCAAAAGACTGTTGATCTGTCATCTGAGGATTGGTTTAGCTAAGAGCAGAAAGGCTCACCACTGGAGTGGGTAGAAGTATTTTAGGTCAGAATAATTCCCAAGTACTATCTACCCATACAAGATGGGGTAACAATCTGCTTTAGTGTAGTGGTCACCATATTAGTAAAAATCACAGGCCCTTCAAGTATTCTAGCAGGAAGCAGTGTGAGCTAGTGGAGAAAGCATTCAACCTGGTATCAGAACACCTAGGTTTAAATCCTGGTCACGTGTGATCTTGGACAAGTCATTTCTGATCTCTGGCCTCCATTTTCTCATGCATAAAATAAAGAGATTTGTTCAAATTACATCCAAGTTTCCCACTAGTTCTAAACCATATGATCCTAAGTATAACAGCAAATGTCTCCATACTGAATTTCTGTAGAGTTATAATGTAAAAATGGACTGACAAACTTAATACAGAATTTCCATAAACTTTCAACTAATTGCATGTAAAATATTTAATGCCAATTATACATAAAGAGATTACAGTACTAATTAAAGCTCAGCGTTTGTTGGAATAATCAGATCGTAAGAGGGAACATACATCAATGTCTTGAGAGCCTTCCAATTTACCAAACAAATGAATTGGGGTGTGTGTATGTGTGTGTGACTTTTAAGCCTTTATATAATACACACAACATGAACAAAATGAAAAGGCAATGAGGAATCAATTGTCCAGCCCCTCCCTATATCTGCCATGTTGCACAGATTATATTCCTGCTATGATTATTAGCTGTGCATTTGTCTGAGGAAGTACCATTGTGTTTATGACATATTGGTCAGGACTCAAAAGGCTGTCCTATTTCATTAAGTGAAATCAGTTTAGCCTTGGCTGCTCTTCCAGAAGAGGTAAATATACTTCAGAACACAATGTGACAACTCCTGACTTGGCCAGGAAAGAGAGACCTGCTAGGAGTGCCAGGAACATTTTAATGCCCTAGCCCAGCTTTCTCCTACTGATTTACAAACTCCAGTCATCTCTAAATGTTTTGGCTACCGAATGGTCATTTTTACCATGACAAATGTGGTGTGGGCTAGACCGGATGGCCTTTGTGGTACATTCTGACACTGGAGGTCCATGAATCTGGGACTGATTCTGCAGCTGGAGGACTTCTATGTTCCAAATCCTTCAAAGTGCTTTATAAACATTGATTAGGCCTCACTCATCACTACTGGGAGATGTTATTGGATCCTGAGGAAATGACATTCATAAGCAATGCAATAAGCATTCATATTGGTGCACAATCTATTAAAAATCTGGTGGGTGTGTCTGCACTTCAAGTACCTTGAGACTAGAGAACAGCCTTTCCACCAGGGGTGGGGAGGCAAGCACATCTTAGTGCAGGATTGGAAATATTCCAACACAGAACAAAGAGGAAAAAAATTCATTTGTCCTCCTTGACTTCTAAAGAAATGAAATGTTTCCATCTTTCCCGCATTTTAAAGGGTGAAATAAAGCAATTTCAAAGTCAGCAGCTCTTATTTTGAAAGAGTTTCTGAGATGGTATGGTTCATGTGATTGACAGCTGAAAGCTGTTTAGTTCACCAAAGCAGTTAACATCTCGACTGTATTTTTCAGGGCCAACTTTATGCTTTAACTTTGACAAATCACACATCAGGTCTTTGGGGTTTTGGAAAACAGGCACCAGTGATGAGTGAAACTATTTCATGCATTCAAAACCCTTCTTAGATTCCACCCAATTCTTGGAAACCCTAGAAGACCAGAAGGAATCTATGAAGACTTCTCCAAAAATGTCTCACCTGGAATGATCACATGATGATGAGCAACTATAACTAAGAAGAAGAAACAAGCAGTTAAAAAAAAAACAGCAGTCAATACAATTAGATGGTAGTGCAGTGTGGGGGAGAGACTCAAATCCCTGATCTACTGTTTACTACCCATGTGATTTGTCAAGTTCCATGCTCCCCCCCTGTCAACTTTCTCATTTGTAAACTGAGACCTAATGGACTAAATGATCTCTAGCTAAACGTCCTATGGTTTATTTAACTTCAGTGCCTCAGGTCTTTCACCTGTGAAATGGACATATTCATACTTACTACCTCTCTCACAGGATTGCTGTAGTAAGGAATTTTTAACCCTAAATTTGCTATAGATTGGGATCTGTTGGGTACCAGTTGTGAACTGAAACAAAATTCTGAGTGCGTATTACACCAGTCAACTGCCCCAAATGCAGCTGTGGTTCTGAATGGCATCTTGAACAGCAGAGGTAAATTCTCAAAGCCCAAGCAACATCATGGAGATGCTAAATGAAAAGGGTCCCAAAGCTTAATCCCAAGTGGAAGGGGCCTCCATGGAATCAAAGCAATATTCATTAAAAGACAACATAGAAAGTCATCCTACTGCGGGTCATGATCCACCATTTAAGAAGCCCTGATCTATACAATTTACCATGCCAAATGGTCCTCTTCAAGAAGAAAGGACAAACAGCCACCATCATATACACGAGGCAGTCAGCATATCTCTCTTCCCCAAGCCCTTCTCCTCCCCTCCCTTTCTCATTACACTTTGAGCTTCTCCCCTCTTCAATCCATCCCCCAAACTGGCCAGGTTTGCTCCCATCCCTAGAATCCCACCCCAACCCCCAACCCCAGCTGATTGTCCACATCCCTCAAGGTTCTGCTCCCTTCCTCTACACAAAGACTTTTCTGACCACCCTGCCTGCTTGTTCAGCTCTCCCACAAAAATAAGGTTTGTATATACTTATTTATGTCCCTGTTGTCCCCCTGAAAGAATTTAAGTTCCCTGAGGGCAAGGATTGGTTCATTTTTGTTGTTCTATCTCCAGTGCCTGACCCAATACCTGGCACACTGTCAGTGCCTACTAGATGCCTGTGGACTGAAGGTTGCTTTGATTCCAATCTCCTCAGCCCAGCTCAACGCCACACACTTAGTCCCCATCACAGCCCCTGAGGGCCATGTTCTCTGCTCCTCACCTCTCTCCTTCTGTCTCTGGGGGACAGGGAGATCTCCATGACAGAGCTCCCATCCTCATCCCTCTTCCCCTTTCCATCTCCTTTCTATTCAGATATAGGGCTCAGAACTGCTTCAGGCTCCCAGCAGCTCCCTTTCCCTCCATCAGTCTCACATGATGTTCCCTCTGGGACAGTCCGTGCTGCCTGGAGTTTTTTGAGGTAGACTTGGGCTCCAGTAATGATTTTTTTTCAATTTAAAATTTGCATGAGGTACCAGTATTATATTAATTACCAATATATATTAAGTACTGCACACACAGTATAGTGTTAGAAACTCAGGGACATATACACAATATTTACATCAAGGAATTTATTTACAATCTAGCAGAAGATAAGACACAAACACAGATTCTGTAATACCTGTTTGTTTAATTGAAGTGAATCTACAAAGTCCGACAATGTGGCATTAAGGTGAACCTAGATTTTTAAAGGCTATTTCAGTAGAGTACAAATTCTGGCAGGTTCTACCATGTGGGGAAGGATTAAAGGACATTCCACAAATATTCTCTGTTTAAAGGATTAGATTGACAGTGTCAGTTCTCTTGGGACCAACAGCCTTGTAGTGTAGTTTAGTAGTTCTGTACTGTGCACTGTGCTCTGTGGCCATCGACAGCAGGCAAGAGGCATTTCACCAAGAACTCTCCTCAGAATACCCTCAAACTGAATCAATATCTTCTTGGTGACTTAAATGCCAAGGTGGGCAGCCAAAACCTTTTGTTTAAATAATGGTCATGAGTAATAAGTGAAAGAGGATAGAAGCCTCATGACTCTCTAAAATGAATGTTTTCTTCAAGAAAAGAGTTAGGAGATGTTGGAAGTGGCAAGCTCTGAATAACAAAACAGTGAAACTGATCTCAATAGACAGGAAACACCTCATCATTTACTAGTCAGTTATCAACATATAGTCACAACATCAACTTGCTAGAAAAAAGTTGAATAAAAAAGAAGGTGAAGCACACATTTAAAACAACTCCAATCAGATCTATGTAAACAAGTAGCCTGGTGCTGAAAAATGGGAACTGATAAAAGAACAGACATTGACTCAAACTCTTGTCATTTCCTAAGGAAGTTCAATGGACACAAATCAATCGTCATAATAAGGGACACCAAAAGAAACGAAAAACTGCCTTAGCCAGAAACTATTTCCTCTTCTTTGTATGACAAGAAATATGGAAGTCAAGGGCAATATCAGCTTGGAATACAAGACCATTTATACAATTTGCCCAAAGAGGATGATAGAATATCATTACTAGGATCATCTTAGAAATAACAAGAAATGGTGAAATTTAAATAAGTATTTCCCCACCACCTTCGTCATCCTCTCCTCTTGTAGGCTAATGGAGATAGCCACAGACTCTGAACCCAAGAGCCCAGTGCCCACAGTCCTCGTCCTGGGTCACTACCCCTGGGGAGATGCAGCCACACCAACTGAAGTCTCAGAACAGAAAGTTTTTTGCCATTAAAGGCCTTGACACAGTGAAGTGATTCAACATCAGACACTGACGATTTTGTCAGCAGAAATGACACTCCCAAATAGGCATTGCCATCTGCTTTGTTACTTCACCCTAAGGACCGTGGGTCCTTTCTATCTGACTGGGAGAAAGCACTGTCTGACTGTTCTCTTTGTATTCGCACACTTTGCACAGTGCTTTGTATAGAGTAAGAAGTGCCTCACTCAGTTCTTCATTCATGATTAACCCCAGATCATCCCAAGAGCATTTAAGGATACTTCTACTTCCAGCTTCTAGGGAAAAGACGGGCTAAATTCGGAAGACGTGAACAGCAGCAGAAAACGGACTCCAACAGAAGGGCCCGAGGAAGAAAAGGCAGACCCAACAGAAGACCTCATGAAGAAACAAATACGGAAGAGCAGGAAGAGAAGATGAAGAACCCAGGGAAGAGGTGGAGGAGGAAACGAAAAGTTAAAAGAGACGGGCTCAAGCTGAAGGAAAGAAAAAAGGGCTGGGGAAGGAAGAAGGCCTCCAGGAGATGGAGGGAGTGGGTAAGACAAGGTAAATGGTGAGTGAGGGAAGGGAAAGGAAGCCATGTGTGGCTGGCAAAGGATTCTGAAAGGTGAGTGCATCGTAACTATAAAGAAGCAGGTGCCCATGAGCAGGTGCCATAGCAAATCTCCTGGGCAGCTTCTAGTGAGAAAGATGAGAGCGGGGTACACTCTGCAATGATTTGCACACAATGTGCAATGCAATTCTCTCCTGTGCACAGAATAAGGAAATGGTTTCTACCTATGTACAAAATACAAGTTGGTCTTTTCTTCATTCTCTAGAATAGAACACCTTTCCACTCTCTAGGTTATCATGGAGAATGAAATACTCCTTGAAAAAACGAAAGAAGGGGTTTATTGTGGAACCACGGGGGATGATGAACCTGAAATGGCCAAGAGGGGATCACTGACCTGTGTGTGTCAGAAGGCTGGAGGCTGGAAAATTGTCACACAGATGATAATGGGAAGAGGAAGGCCTAGAGAATCTCTGGCACTAAGAAAGAGAGGTTCTCCCATAAACGAATGAGTTTATGCACAAGAGGAAGCTGCTCAATTATCAAAACTATTTGGTACTGGCTAAGGAATAGAGTGGTGGATCACTGGAAGAGATTAAGTATGCAAGACACAGTAGTAAATGATCATAATAATCTGCTGTTTGATAAACCCAAAGACTCCAGCTTTTGGGATAAGAACTCAGTATTTGACAAAAACTGCTGAGAAAACTAGAAAATATTATAGCAGAAACTAGGCATAGACCGACATCTCACACTATAGACCAAGATAAGGTCAAAATGAGTACATGATTTACACATAAAGGGTGATATCATAAGCAAATTAGGAGAACAAGGAATGGTTTATCTGTCAGATCTATGGAGAGGGGAAAAATTTATGACCAAACAAGAGATAGGCAGCTTTATGAAATGCAAAATGGATACGTTTTGTTACATTAAACTAAAAAGGTTTTAAACAAAAAAAGAATGCAACCAAGATTAGAAGGAAAGCAGAAAGGTGCTTTTTTTTTTTTACAGCAATCTTTACAGCAAGCATCTCTGATAAAGGCTTCATTTCTCAAATATATAGAGAACTGAGTCAAATTTATAAGAAATACAAGTCATTCTCCAGCTGATAAATGGTCAAAGTATATGAACAGGCGCTTTCTTAAAGCTATCTATAGTCACATGAAAAAATGCTCTAAATCACTATTGATGAGAGAGATGCAAATTAAAACAACTCTGAGGTACTACTTCACACTATCAGATTGGCTAATATGACAGAAAAGGAAAATGATAAATGTTGGAGAAAATGTAGGAAAATTGGGACACTAATACAATGATGAAGTTGTGAACTTATCCAACCATTCTAGAGATCAGTTTGGAACTATGCCCAAAGGGCAATCAAACTGTTCATACCACTACTAGGGCTGTATCCTAAAGAGATCATAAAAAAGGGAAAAGGACCCACATGCACAAAAATATTTCCAGCGGCTCTTTCTGTGGTGGGTAAGAATTCTCCTTTGGAGAATGTCTGAACAAGTTGTGGCATATGAATATAATGGAATTCTATTGTGCTATATGAAATGATGAGTAGGCCGACATCAGAAAAACCTGGACTTACATGAGCTGATGCTGAGTGAAATGAGCAGGACCAGAACACTGTAAACAGTAATAGTAACATTTCGAGATGACCAACTTTGATATTGACAGCTCTTCTCAGCAATGCAATGATCCAAGACAGTTCTAAACGACTCGTGATGGAAAGTGCTATCCAATTCCAGAGAAAGAACTATGGAGTCTGAGTGGAAACCAAAGCAGACTATTTTCACTTTTTTTTTGGAGCTTTTCCCTTTTGCTCTGTTTCTTCTTTTATAATACAACGAATGTGGAAATATGTTTTTTAAAAAAAGAGGAGGCTGCTCTATGGGGGCTCCCCCAGGTACTGTCAGGATCAGAGGAAGAGGCCAGAGGTGGTAGTTGGCAGCTCCCTGCTGCGAAGGTTTCTGAAGCGGTTATTTTTTTTTTAAACTTCACAACAAAAGAGGTCTTCGGTCTTTTGGGGGCAGAACCTCCCAAGACTTGCCGAAACGAAAGACTACTACCCACTTCTGGCACACATAGCTCCCCCTGAACACATGGGCATGCACAATTCTGGCAGCATGGGCCTAGAAAGCAGGCTGAAAGTTTACAAAATCTTGGGCAAGAAACCAAGTTCCGCAGGGGAACAGGACGTGTCATCATTACTGCTGTCCTCTGAAGAAAAGAGATTCAAAACGGCCTATTTTGGAAGTGAACAGCTGGTTGAGAGGATGACATCTGAGAACAGGATTTGTATTTCTAGAGCAAGGCTTAAAATTCAGGAATGACAGGAAAGCAGCCAAGGATAAGGTGAACCACGCAAGAGCTGATAAGAATGTATTTGCTGGGAGTCTGGCTAATCCAGTCAAAAGGACTTTTGAATTATAGCTAATAATAGTTAACACTTTTATAAAGCTTGCTATGTGCCAGGTACCACGCTACATGCTTTACAGTTTTTATTTTATTTGATTCTCACAACCATCCTGGGAGGTAGATGCTATTATTATCCCCATTTTAAAGATGAGGATACTGAGGCACACAGAGGAGAAGTGACTTGCTCAGCATCTCACAGCTAGGAAGTATCCAAGGCCACATTTGAACTCATGTCTTCCTGACTCCAAGCCCAGCACTCTATCCTCTGCTGAAAATAGCCATAAAGCTAAATAATATAGCTATTATGTGGAGAGATATATACCAGCAGAAGGTGTGTTCACCCTTTGTTGCCAAAGAAGACCATGACATCAGAGAAATGATGACACAACTTGCACTTGACTTTGTTTTGAATGAGGGAGGGCTATGTAGGTCACCAGCCTCGCTTCTCCTCCAGAGCTATCTGAATCCAGTGATCAGATATTCATTAGGATGACTGGAAGTGACCCAGGATGAGGCAATTGGGGTTAAGTGACTTGCCAAGGTCACACAACTAGTGAGTGTCAAGTGTCTGAGGTGAGATTTGAACTCAGGTCCTCCTGACTTCTGCATTGGTTTTCTATCCACTGCACCACCATTTGTAAGTAGATATTGTTTCATTTGTTATATCTGAATCCTTAATAATCATTTCTTTGTTTTTTAATCATCTCCTTGCTTGGATTTTGTTAAAGTTCATAGAAAATAAAATCCAAGCAAGGAGATGAAAACATTGCCTTAGATGTCTGTACAACGTACATAGCCAACTGAAGAGGAAATCCTAACACAAGGAGGCCAATTTGACCTCACAGATATCACTGAGACCCAGATTAGAACATGGCCATGGAATGGTTTATTCCATTCAAAAGAAATGGGGGGAAGGGAAGAGTAGCAAAGGGAAGAGGGGAGAAACATCATATATATTAAGAAAATAAACTCTTGTGATTCAGAAATCCAAGCAGTGGAGGGGAAAGCATGGTGGTAACTGCTTGGGGGAACACCAAGAGAAGCAAGAATGAAGACTGTATTGTCATCAGAGAACACAGCAGAGGACCTGATGAGAAAGGGAAGTAGGTGGGAGTCTGGGGACACGTCCCGAAGCTGGTGGGGAGGCACATTAGCTCATGGTGATGGGGACATTTCAATAACCCAGACATCTGCTAGAACTCTTAAATAAAAGCCAAGCAGCTAATAATTCTTGACTTACTAATTAAATCAATCCTAATTACAGAATTTTTTCCTTCAAAAGTGAAGGGGATAACAAATGGGAATTCTATTCTGGATCTGATTGTTGCCAACAGGAGGATCTGGCTGGAAACTGGGAACTTTGTGGGAAAGTGACTGTTCTATTTTGTAATTTGTGAGAGCGAAGCAGACAAAAGTCAGAATAGTCTGACTGACCCTGTAAATTTTGGCACAGCAGATTTCAAAGAGTTTAGGAAAAGAATGGGCAGAATTGCATGGAATATATAATTCTACAGAGAAGTCATTCAGGGAGGTATGGGAAGCTCTCAGGCATGAAATTCTGAAGGCACAAAGAGCTGAGCACAGTAGCAGCAACGTCTGGAAACCCAGTTCTAGGGGAGGTTGATGCTAGGGGACTTCTTGAGCTCTGGAGTTCTGAGCAGCAGAGGACTCATCCAAAGGTCTTTAGAATTAATCAAGTAAAGGCAATCGGGCAACATCAGATAAGCTGGGGGCCATCAGCTTTTGTAAGAAAGGGCAAACAAGTCTAGATTAAAATGTGTCCATCACAGTGGCAAATCTTTTGAGTATGTACTTCCAATATTTCTATCTTTCTTGCAATTAATAAGCATGTGCTAATGTATGAATACATTATACAGAATTCTAAAAATACACAAAAAGAAAAATTACAGGAGGGGATAAAGAGGAAATAAACAATATTTTAAGCATTTTATTTTATTTATAATAGATGAAAAATGTTTCTATTCACTTAAAATTATTGACACTAATTTTTAACAAGAGCAATATGGATTGAATGTCCTTCTTTTTTTAAATCATTGTTTAAGATTGTGTTGTTACTGTGTGAAAGCAGTTGAGAGGCCCAGTTTTCAAGTGAGTTTATTTAGATACTTGGTTTGAATGGTTATCACTGCCCAAAAAAGATATGTGGCAAAGATATGGTTCTAAAGAGAAGAGATGCCAAACTAATCCCAATGCTTTTTTTTTTCAAAGCCATTGTAATAGAAAAAGGTTTTGTTGAAATCTAGCTAGTAAATTTCCATCTTCCCTGACATCAGTCAAGTCGTTGTTATTGTAAAGAAATTGGAAGATGTTGTATTTTTATATTCTTTACAAATGGGTTTAAAACAAACTAACGATGATTTGGAAGGTTTTTAGGAAAATCAGGTTAGGCAATCCTGTTTTCAAGTGTGAATATGCAGATATGACTAAGATGGTTTTCTGGAAGAAAAGCTTTGTTTTTAAATGTCGTGCTAATTAGGATTGCTTCATGCTTGCCTTAGCTAATAATTCAAGCTACAAAGTGTGAGGGCCCTTATTAATGAAAGTGGATGTAAATCCGTACTTCAAATAATCCTTATAATTTCTTACTGTTTTTATCTAACTTCTTATCTGGCCTGATATTTTTATCTCACAAAATGGCTAAGAGCTTGTACTAGGGATAGAATCATTATCTCTGCCATTGTTTGTTTGCGTTTGAAATATTAGTATAATTTTCTGTTCCCAGTTTCTTTGTATGAGTCTTTTTAAGCCATCTGCTTATTTTGTGATGGCTACTTACTTCAGTTCAAACTAGATAATATAATTTGTAAATGTGCTTAAAGGAAAACACTACAGTATGACGAAAGTCAACAAATGAGTGAGGATGCCCTTGTCAGACCTCCACTTTTCCTACAGAACAGACGTTACAACATGTGGACCAAGTAGCAAATGTCAAACCATATACAAAATATTAATAAACCCATTTTTAGATTTTTAAATAAAAACTATAAACATGAGGGTTAATAGTTTTCCTTCCACCTCAACAGATGATCTTGCAGACTCTACCATTTGGAGATCACTGGTATAAAGAAAACAGTGTGGCTGCATAGGGTACTCACCGATAATTTAGATTTGAAAGAGATGTATAGAAGATACAGATAATGTATACATTACAAGGTAGATAACGGAACACTAATACAGAAGTGTGGCATTTAATAACAGGTACTTAAGCTCAATGTAAGTGAAGCAGATTAAGGAATATAAAAAGATTGGTTTCTTTAAACTAGATTGGGGTAAAAAGAGAATTGAAAGGCCAGACTTTTGCTTGGGGCAAATGGGAGAATGGTAATGGTTGCTCAGCTTTTCCATTGCTTGTTTTCTCTGCCAAGGAGAGCATCTTTGGACAGAAAAGGGCAGAGCAAAAATGGCCAACAGAGTGTTACAATGACAATCACAATAAGTTGGAAGATAAGTTCAAGGGACCCAGCTAAGACAAACTACACCCTAGAACAGCTGCATCAAACACGTGACCCCCACCATCCCCCAGGGTGACCCAAACCAGATTCAAAAGGAAATGGGAAATATAATATGGCAACAAAATAAATAGAAATACAATAAAGCAATACTACGTTGTGAAACGAAGTTACTATGTTGCCCAAAAGTGCAGGAGTCCTTCTGCCCAATTAGAGGCCCTACTTCCTTGGCCTAGGGAAGAAGAAGTCAAAGGCAGGGGTGGTTCCTGAACCACTGCCAGTGAACTTGGAAAGATCAAGGAGAATTATAGAGGTGCCAGAGGACTGGAAAAGGACAAAAGTTGTCCCAATAGCCATGAAAAAGGCAAATAATCGAGTCTGTAAATTATAGGTCCTTGAGTCTGTGAGGCATGAAGTTATTAGGACAGTCTGACCTTGCTCACTATGCCTGCAATCTGACTCTAACCAATCTTATTCCTAGACAGACACTGAAGGATTGTTTATGATGTTTGCTCCCAGGAATGGTTGGCCACCCAACCCTCCCAGAACCAAGAGTGCTTTCAAGGATGTCTTCTTTCCCTGAGATCACACATTTAATTGGCAAAATGCCTTCTTGGCTAGAAGGAAGTACTAAAAACAGGTGGTCCTGAGCCATCTCTGGGAGACCTCCGCAGTATGGAGGTGTAGTCCAGGACCTCCTTTGGGACTCTGGAGACTGACCTGGGACACCCCAGTCACATGATTCAGATGCAGACAATTCTCTGTTGGTGCTGACCAACTGTGGTAATATTGAATAACTATTGAGACTTACTGATTGTGACCTAACTGTTGAGATTTGCTGATGGAAACCTATATTATTATTTTATGAATAAATATTAACTTATTAAATTATATTTTAATATTCTATGTAAATGTTTTATATTTTATATAAATATATTTTATATTTATATGCATATAATATATGTATATATATATATACATATATCAAACTTGAGACTGTCATTTCTGAACCAATCCAAACTGAAACTAAATTAAGTTGCAGCCAATAAGGTTGTTTCATAACACAGAGCCTGATCTTGATTTGGGGCAAACTTCTGATAGCTAATTCTAATCATTTCAGATTTTGCCCATTTTTTTAACCAAGCCCCAAAGCCAACCCTGTTCCACAGCTGAGCAGCCGACAAGCCTGGGGGCCCTAAGAGAGAAGAGACACGATAAGCCAGTCAAACCACCTCCCCACAGCCCTCAGATTTCAGCCAATTGGCCTCCTGGCTACCACGAGGCCACTATGCCCAAGCACCCAGGAAAAACGTAGCCCTCTGGTTTTCTTTCTACTCAGGAAAGATCCATGTGGAGAAGGAATCTAACATACCCCCTCCACCAACTGTCACTGATCCCAGCCTGGCAGGCCCCAGGCCCTGTTTCCAGCCCAGCCAGTAGCCACTGCGGGGGTGGGGAGAAAATCTTTGTGCATCCTCCAGCCCCTGAGACTGAGGACCCCAAAAGAAGAGTCCTTGGCACTCCACCAAATAGTTCAGCATCAGAACCGAAAATGATTTTTGATGGAAATGACACTAGAGAAGACATCTTCCCATTGGGAAGCCCTACCATTGAACTTTAAGGGACATGAGGCCTTTCTACTGGGCTTGTGGCATATGTCTTATCTCTTACAAGGAGAATGTGAACTCTCCAAGAGCTGGGTCATAGGACTTTTCTATTGTATATTCAATATTTAAAATAGTGCTTTGTACACAGTAAGAGCTTAGGGGGAGGGAGAGACAAAAGTGAGGCAAAAACACAATTAGGTGGATGCTGAAACCAGCAGGGCTGCACCCAAAATTAGCCATTCAGTTACATCAGGAAGTCTCCGAGGGAGCACCCCCGGGAGCTGTGCTCAGCAGCCAGCTGGGATTGACTCGACTACTGGCCCTTTTTCTAAATGATGTGGTTAAAGGCCTACAGTGAATGCGTAGGGAATGGGCAGAAGGCTGGCTCATGTTATGACCATGTCAGCATCCCAAAGGAACTGGGCTGAAGAGAAGGTCACCTTCCAAAGAATAACTATAGTTTTATACTTAGGTTGAAAAAGTATCTTTACAAGCACCAGAGGAGGGAGCCCTGGCTAGAGAGAGCAGTTCATCCAAAGAAGCCTTTCATGGACTACAAACTAAATGTAAGCTAGACAGCCAAAAAACTAACCTCATTTCTTCAGCTATACTGGGCAGCATCATGTCCAGGGTTGAAGGGTGGGAGAAAGGGGGCAAATAAACATTTATTAGGGGCCACTATGTACCAGATAGTAGGCTAAATGCTTTTTACAAAAATCCCAGTTCATCTTTACAACCTTGGGAGACAAGTACTATCATTATTCCCATTTTATAGCTGAGGAAACTGAGACAACAGGGTGAAGTGACTTGCCCAGGATCACACAGCTAGTAAGTGTCTGAGGCTGGATTTGAACTCATCTTCCTGACCCCAAGTCCAGCTCTCTGTCCACAGCCAGTCCCTGACTCAGCCTCCGTTTCCCACGGTAAACCACCAGGTGGCTTGAGGTGGGGAGGATGAGGAATAGGGGATACAGTAAAAGCTCACTGTCCTCTGCCCTGGTCAGACCACACGTGGAGCACTGTACTCATGTCTGGGCATCACAGTTTAGAAAAGACCATCAAGAAGCTGGACAATGTCCATAAGAGGGCAACTAAGATGATGAAAGACATTCCACTGGACAGATTGAACTGAGAGAAGCTGAGACTTAGGACGGAGGGAAGGGGGCTGGGGGACGGAGAGAGAAGAGAAAGGAGAAGGGAAGGGACAAAGGAAAATAAGGAAAAAGGGAGAGGAAAGGGAAGGGAGAGAGGAAGAGAGAAAATGAAAGAGAAGAGAGAAGTCTAGAGAAAGGAGAAGAGAAGAAAGAAGGGAGAGGGGACAGAGAGAGAGACTGAGAGAGACTGAGGGAGACCCAGAACTGTCTTCAAGGCTGTCGAATGGACGAAGGTGGAGGCTTGCTTTGCTTCGCCCTAGTGAGCAAAACTAGAAATGATCGCGGGCATAACACCAGCTTCTTACTCGTAGCAGGTAGTTAAGAAACAGTTTTGCTGAATTGTATTGAGCATGAGTGGGAGCTGTAAGGAGGCATGTAGGGCCTGATTATGGTACGGGTCCCTACTGGGCTCCCTTCAGGCAAAGGCTGACTGGTCACTCTTTCAGGTACACCATAGTGGGAAGTTTTTGTTCAGGGACAAGTTGAATTCGGTCTCCTGGGTCCTTCCTGGTATAGATTCTGTGACTTGCCCAAGGTCAAATGGGTCGAAGTGGCAATGCCACAAAGCAATGCCATCTGCCTTGGCTTTTCCTACCACACCTGGCCTTAGGATCAACTTACTAGCCAAGGGAGGCAGCCTGTCAAAATGGCTGGTGCAATGGCCTCCTAGTCAGAAAGGCCTGGGTTCAAATCTCTCCCGGGATTCTTTTTGCCTTAATGACCATGGGCAAATCACTTAAGCCCCTCAGACTTGATTTCCTCATCACAAAAAGAAATATATCAGAAGCACCCTTCTCACGGGACTATTACAAGGTTTGGGGAGACAAGGTTAGTGGAGGGCTGTCATCTCCTCTCCTCTCTCTCTCTCGGCCTCACTTTCTCCATCTGTAAAAGGCATAGACCTCTAGTATATACTTAATTTGAATCTCACAAAAACCCCATGGGTTTTTTGAAGTATTTAGAGTCAATGTACATAACACGTTTCGGAAACTTTAATGAGCTATATAAATTCTGTTTCAATAATAATAAATTACATAACTTCTTCATGAACCTGTTTCCTCATCTGCAAAGTGGGGCAGACACCTGTGGCATGTACCTGGAGGATTGTTGGGAGGCTAATATAAGATGGTGCCTACTAAGTGTCATGCCAGAGATCATTTTGGTGGTCATTGCTACAAGGATTCTCCAAGAAGTCAACTTATCCCTTTAATGTTACAGGTTCTGGTAAGCATTGCCCAAGCTGCTTTCTGCGGGAGCTGCAACATAGCCCAGTGGATAGACTGCAGACCTGGGATTCAGGAAGGCCAGGTTCAAGCCCCATCACTGGCTGTGGGAGCCACTTAATGCAAATGAATGATTCTCTGCGGCCACCGGTTACACCGGTTACACCTCTTACGGCGCGGCAATCGCGGGGGCAGACCCCTCCCCCATTCCATTCTGTCCCTTCTTTGAGCCTCAGTTTCTTCATCTGTATTACAAGACAATAATATATGACATAATATAACGTAGCACGGTGGTCAGTACCCATAATTCCTACATCGCAAGGCTATACGTTAACTCTCGTATTTCCAATAAGATGACCGAGCCGAAGGACTTGGCAGCACCAGGTACGTGTCTGTTCCCATCATCACAACTGGGCATCCGGGGATGGAGTCAGGAAGACTCGGGTTCGAATCCAGGCTCAGCCGCGCACCAGCTGTGACCCTCGGCCAGCCCCTGACCCCAGCCTCAGTTTCCCCAGCTGTAACACGGGGACGATGGCGATGCCAGGGGCCCTCCTCCCCAGCTGGGCGCTGTCGGAGGCAGCCGCCGCTTTACTCAGGACTGCTGCCCACCGGCGCCGGGAGCTCCACAGAGCACTTGGCACACTTTAAGCGCCACGAAAATGCCCAGGATGGGGAGGGGGCTTCATGGACCGGCGCCCCCAGTACCCGGCCCGGCCCGCTCCGCACACACTCACCTCAGCCGCCGCCTCCGCGCGGTCCCCTTCTGTCAAAACCGCACTGACTTCCGGCCGCCCCCTCTCGGTGCCAGCCTCTCCGGGACCGTTCATTGGGCCCGCCCCTGGCACTCTATTGGTGCGCCGGAGGTGGAGGCGGGGTCGCGCGTCGTGCTCAGATTCCTATTGGTCAGAGCCTCCGCCGCTCAAGCAGCCTCGGGCTCCGCCTCCCTGCCCTCTGTCCCGAGCCTAGTGCCGGCGGTTGACCCTCGGCGCTAGGAGGGGGCGGGGCGGGAAGAGGGGGCGGGTCTGGAGGGAGGGACGAGCGAGGAGGGGGGCGGGATCGGAGGCGGGGCGGACAAGGAGAGGGGCGGAGCCTGACGGAGGGAGCGGGAGAAGAAAGGATATAGACCAGGCTGTGGGAGAAATCACCACGTCCGAGGGGAATCCACGCAGCGTGGGAGGGGCGGGGGCACGCAGCGCCGCTGTGGGCGGGATAACCCACAGATGAGACCAATAAACTGGTCATGGGAGCCATGAGGGATGTACACCCGACTTGGGGGAAGTGGACCGCTGTCCACGAGTGACCACAGCGGCTGTGTGGGGGATAAACCCAATGGGGGGAGGGGGACCCCGTATGGGGGATGAGACAGTGGGGAGAATACACCCGAATGAGAGGAGTCAGCTTGGTGGGGGTGGAGGGGCGGGGACCCAAATCCTGAATGAAGGAAACCTGGTCCTGGGGGAAATGAGCCCGGCTGAGGCAAATCAAGCTGAGTCTGGGGAAATGCACCTTCTAGAAAGGAAATGAGCCCACCTGGGAGGGGGAACCATTTGTGAGCGGAGTAAGTAGTCTGGGAAGGAATCACGCCCAGATTGGGGCCCGGGGCTTGCTACAGAGGAAATCTAGAGGGTCATTCCTCTGGGAGAGAAATCCAATAAGGAGCAGTGGGGTGGTGGGCGTCCTTGTCGGTGAGCCACAAAGGGAATGAAGCTGGGAGAGTACATACACCCAGCTGGGTCTGCGGAGATGGACCTATTTAGGAGGCAAACCTCCTAGGAGCCAATAATCCCATCTCTGAAGGAAGTCATCTATGATTATGATCCGTAATGCCACCTATGAGGATGGGATAAACCCATCTATGTGTGAGACTCCCTGTCTGGGAGGGCTGCCCCTTATAGGAGGGAAATAGAGAAAACAGTCTGTGAAGCAGGCTTATGCTTGATTTAAAGAAATAAACCCATCACGGAGCGTTCCAGTTTATGAGAGAACCTTGACCTTTGGGTAAATAAATGTTGAATTTAGATAAATAAGCCTCCTCCGTAGGGGACACTTGGGCTCTGAGGGACAGCCATGTTTACGTGCAGCCTTATCTGTGAGGAACCTTCATTCCTAAGGAGACATTCTATCTATAAGGGACAGCCTCCATCCCTGGAAGGATAACAGCTGTGAATTTGGCCCTTCTGAGGAACTCCCTTTCTCTAAAGGATGCCCTGACCTTAAAGAGATTCCAGACAGAGACTTGTCTCTGAGGGCTATTTCCCCCCTAAAACCCATCCCTGAAAGTGCTCCATCCATGAGGCAAGTCCACTCACGGAACTATGCCCCATCTCATTTCTGAGGGTCTGGGATGGATAGCCCCTCTTCCTGTGTCGGTCCCCTTCCCACCCCCATCCCCCAGTCTTGGAGGAGCACACCATCTCTGGATTAAACCCTGAGTTCTGTGTCTGAGAATGCCCTTACCCTGAGGGACCCTGAAAATCCTGATCCTCATTCTTCAGGGGAAACCTTATCCCTTAGGGAATACTCCTTCCAGCCCCCACCTCAGGAGCTAGGGTGTGCTTCGCTGAAGGCTGTAGTGAATAAACAATGCATGCTGAAGGGAAATTTTTAAGGGAAAATGTCCAAAAGTGAAACAGCTTGCTCAGGGTGCTGTGCCTTCTGACAAGTAAAAGTAAATATAGCTTGTGACATATGGTTTTAAATGAAGGGGTAGCTTCTGGGGGAGGGGGCATACACAAGTTGGGGGATGGACTGGTGGCTACATATGATATATACATACATGCTTTTGTAAAAACCAGTTTAGCATCTCAAGAACAAAGTTTACTAATTCCGATGCTCTCTTTGCACTGAGAACGCCTGACTCAGCAGGGGAGCTTCATAGCATAGCATAATGAGCTCCCAAGGGTTCATGGGACCTGCAGGAGAAGCCAGTGGCAGAAATCTGCAATCTTCATTAAGAGACAAACGTTTCCCAAATGCATCCTGTGCAAGGCACTGTTAGATGTTTTATTGAGAATGGGATCAAAGATAACTAAGACCTAAGTCCTGCAATCTAGTCACAGCAGCTAGGTAGAGCAATAGGGTGCCCAGCTTGCAGTCAGGAGGACATGAGTTCAAATCCAGCCTCAGACGCTTAATAACTGTGTGACCCTGGGCAAGTCACTTAACCCTGTGAACCTGTTTCCTCATCTGTAAAATGAGCCAGAGGAGAAGATGGCAAAGGACTCCCCTATCTTTGCCAAAGAAACCTCAGAAGGAGTCATGAGCTTTAAGCTTTAAGCAGACTAAGGGAGGGCACAAAAATGCTGTTTCAGAGAAGGAAGAACCTGAAATCTCTCTCATTTGACCATAGACAGAAAAGATTTTTTATAGAAGAAGCATTTAGAGTAGGGTCTGGAAGGCTAAGGATGCTTTTTGAGAGGTGCATTGGAAGGAATTGGGATTCCAGGCTGGGGAAGGAGTCAAAACAAAGGCAGGGATGTGCTAAAAGGGACATTTTTGGAAGCTTGAATCAGCCTAGGCAGAAGTCTGTGGCTGCTCTCTTCCCATAAAGAGAACAAGATCTACAGCTGGGAGCATCGCAGCCTCTGACAACATCTCTCTCCAGGTGGAGAGTCTGCCTCCAAGCCCCAGGCTCTCTTTGGAAGCCTGGCCCCTCAGCCAGCTAAGAAGAGCCCCATGGCATAGACGCAATCTTAGGCTCTTCCTTCTTATGCTTACCATGAGTTGTGCCTCTGTGCCAAGCCCCTATTTCACTGAGTTTCAGAAAATCCTCTTTATCTTCCAACAATTACTGACTGCTAGCCCTTTTGATATAATTTTAATAATAATATTTTAATAATGATACTTAATAATAAGTGTTAGCAACTTTGCAACAATCCTGGAAGGTCGGTGTTATTATTATCCCCAGATGAAAATAATAACCACAACATTTATATGGTGCCTACTGTGTGCCAGGCTGTGTGCTAACGGCTCTGTTTAGGATCTCATTTGATCCCCACAACAACCCTGGGAGGGAGACGCTATTACCATCCCCATTTCACAGATGAGGAAACTGAAGCAGACAGGTCAAGTGACTTGCCCAGGGCCACACAGCTAGTGAGTACCTGAGGCAGAATTTGATTTTGAAGTCCAGTACTAGCCTAGCCACTGACTTTCAACAGGCTTCCAAGGGCAGTTTAAATCTCAGGCTCCACTCCACCTTCCCTAAGGGATAAGATTCATTCTCATATAAATGAAAGGGAGGGGCAGGCAAAGAACCAGAGGAGACAGTTGCCACCGCCCCCCTCCCTTAGTTGTGGGTCAGTCGTTTTTCAGTTGTGTCTGACTTTGTGAGTCTCCTTGACAGAGGTACTGGAGTGGTTTGCCATTTCCTTCTCCAGTTCATTTTACAGATGAAGAAACTGAGGCAAAAAGCTTAAGTGACTGGCTCAGGGTCACCTAGATGGCTGCTGTCCTTCATTCTGGAAGAGGACCAAAATGGCATCACTGGGATAAAGTCAAGTTTCAAAGAGTCTGATGGTGACTGATCAGACCAAGACAAGCTCAGAATGTTCTATCACAGACTGTACACAGAAGTCTGTGAATATTTGGGGTGGATACTCCAAATATGCACATCCATGTTTCCTTTGTGCTGTCTCATTTCTGCTTTGCTCACAGAGCACAGCACCCTTTCTGATGTGAGCACGCCATACTGACCCATCCCGTGCCAGTGCCTCCCATGTCACACAATTAAATCCAAAATTCTTGAGAGAGACCTTGCTGTCCTTCTATAGCTTCTTCTGGCCACCATGTGATCTCCTGCCCCATGTGAGTTCTCCATAAAATAGTCTATTTGGCGAGTGTACATTTCGCATTCGAACAACATAGCCAGTCCATTACAGTTGCACTCTCTGAAGCATAGTTTGAATGCTTGGCAGTTCAGCTCAAGCAAGGACTTCAGTGTCTGGTACCTTATCCTGCCAGGTGATCCTTAGAATCTTCCTAAGAGTTTAAATGGAAGCAATTCAGTTTCCTGGCATGGCACTGGTAGATTGTCCATGTTCCACAGGCAAACAACACTGAGGTCAGCACAACAGCCCTGTAGACCTTCACTCTACTAGTCAGTCTAATACCCCTTTCTCCCATACTTTTCTTTGGAGCCTCCCAAATGCTGAGCTATCTCTGGCAATGCATGTGTCAGCCTCATTGTCAATGTGTACATCCCTGGAAAGTACACTACCAAGGTAAGTCAACTTATCCACAGCATTCAAAACTTCTCCATTTTCTGTGCTATGGTTCCATGGATGGTGTGGTGGTGGCTGATGGAGCACCTATGTTTTCGTGGTGTTAATTATTAGGCCAAAATTAGTACAGGCAGCAGAGAATTGATCCATACTTTGTTGCATCTCAGTTCTGGAAGCTGCACTGAGTGCACAGTCATCTGCAAACAGAAAATCATGCATCAACACTGTCTCCACTTTGGTCTTGGCTTGTAGTCTTTTAAATTGAAGAACTTACCATCAATATGGTAGTTGACCTTGATGCCATGTTCATCTTCATTGAAAGCATTTGACAACATGGCTGAAAACATCATGCTAAAAAGCATGGGAGCAAGCACACAGCCCTGTTTCACTCCACTGGTGACTGGGAAGGAACGAGAGCTTTGTCCATTACCCAGAACCCGGGCAAACATGCCATCATGATACAGACATACAATACTGATGAACTTCTCTGGGAAAACAACTTTTGACATAATTTTTCATAAGCCCTCATGACTAACAGTGTCAAAGGCCTTAGTCAGATCTACAAACATTGTGTACAGATCTCTATTCTGCTCCTGGCATTTCTCCTGGAGTTGTCAGGCAGAAAAAACCATATTGACTGTTCCTTGGCCCTTTCTGAAGCCACACTGGTTCTCAGGTATATGACCATATTCCAGTGAAGAATCAGCCTACTAAGGAGGACTCTAGCAAGAGTCTTGCCAGCAGTGACTAAGAGAGATTCCCCTGTGATTATCACAGGATAATCTATTCCTTTTACATTTATAGAGATGGACAATGGAGGCATCTTTGAACTCCTGAGGGAAAACCTCCTCTTGCCATATAATTTGGGAGATTTCAGTCAGTTTTTGTATGAGCAATGGTTCTCCTACCTTGTAAATCTTAGCTAGTGCTTCGCCACATGAAAGGAGCCTAATGGCCCCCAAAACCTCTTCTTCAGTTGGAAGTTCAGATAAGGAGGGATTGACTTGAACCTGAGGTAAATAGTCAATGACCTCAGCATTGATTGATGATGGTCTGTTGAGAACACTATGGAAGTGGTCAGCCCATCTCTCTAGGATCATGTCCTTATCACTAATCAATGTGGCTCCATCAGCACTGAGTAGTTGTGATGTACCATAGATTTTTGATCCATAAAGAGCTTTCAGGGAATCATAAAAGCACTTTGGATTGTTACTATCAACATAAAACTGAATTTTATCTGCCTTCCTATTGAGCCAGGAATCCCTGCATCTCTCTAAGCCTTGCTTTACCTAGCTAGTCACCTAGATAGTAAGTGTCTGAGGCCACATTTGAACTCGGGCAGATGAATCTCCGTGACTTCAGACCAGCACCCTATTCACTGTACACCTGACAGTACTCCCTCCCCCTCTTCTTCCCCCCACTGTCCACATCTCAGGAGGCCTCAATATTTCCTTTCAAATTCTTGTCTTCATTATAGTTGACAACAAGCTTTCCTGTGTATACCATTGACATCTATATATGACCAGGACCCTAAAACCAAATAAACATACAACAAAGGATGACTCCAGCATATGCAGATATCTGTTTTATAGCAGAATAAATTAAATAACTGGAGAAAATAGAACCAGGACATACTGAGGGTCAGCCTCAATAACTATATTATCAGGGCAGAAGTTTAAACCTTGAGTTTAAAAACAAACATTTGGTCTCTTCAAAATCTAGTTTTAATGAACTTGCTGCATGACCTTGAACAATTCACCTCTCCCCCATGGCTCTTGCAGATCAGGGACTTCATGAGTCTGATGTGTGATGATAAAATACCTGAACCCCCTTAGTTGATGGATGATGAAACCAAAATGTAGAGAAGCAGGAAGATTTACCTGGCAAAGTCATTCAAAAGATCATCTTCTGTTTCCTACCTCAATGATTCTTTTATTCTATAGATAGACAGACCAGTGGATGGACAGATGAATAGATAGATGGATGGATAGATGGATAGGAAGATGGTTAGTTAGATGAATTGATGAAGAGATAGATAAATAGATAGATATGAATGGATAGGTGGATGGATAGATGGGTGGATGGATAGATAGATGGATGGATAGATGGATAGGAGAATGGTTAGATAGATTGATGAAGAGATAGAGATGAATGGATAGGTGGATGGATAGATGGGTGGATGGATAGATAGATGGATGGATAGATGGATAGGAGAATGGTTAGATAGATTGATGAAGAGATAGAGATGAATGGATAGATGGATGGATAGATAGATGGGTTGATGAGGGGATAGATGGATAGACCAGTAGGTTCATGGACAGATGAATAGATAGATAGATAGATAGATAGATAGATAGATAGATAGATAGATGGATAGATAGATGGATGATGGATAGGTGGATGAATAGATAGATGGACAGAGAGATGGATGGACAGACAGATGGACAGATGGACAGATGGATGGATGCATGGATGGATAGATGAGTGGGTGGGTGGATGGATGGATGGGTGAATGGATAAATAAGTGGATAAATAGAAAGGTAGATAGATGGACAGATGAGTAGAGAGATAAATACATGGATAGATGGATGATTGGATAGAGGGGCAGATGAGTGGATAGATAGATAAAAACAGATAGACAAAGCATTTTGCTAAGCTCAGAATGCAAACACAAGCAAAAAAGACAGTCTGTGTCCTTAAGAAGTTTCTATTCAAAAACCAAGAGTTACCGACCCAGCAAAACTGAGTATAATACTTCAGGGGGTGGAAATGGACATTCAGTGAAATAGAGAACTTTCAAGTATTCTTGATGAAAAGACCAGAGCTGAATAGAAAATTTGACTTTCTAATAAAAGAATGAGGAAAATCATGAAAAGGTGAACAGGAAACAAAAATCATAAGGGACTTATTAAAGTTGAACTGTTTACATCCTACATGGAAAGATGATATTTGTAACTTATGAGACCTTTCTCAGTATTAGGGTAGTTAGATGAATGGATACATAGATAGATAGATAGAGAGAGAGAGAGAGAGAGAGAGAGAGAGATATCACAGAATGAGTTGAATATGAAAGGATGCTATCTAAAAATAAAATTAAGGGATGAGAGAGTAAAATATTGGAAGGAGAAAGAGAGCAATAGAATGGGGTAAATTATCTCACATAGAAGAAGCAAGAAAAAGGTTTCACAATGGAGGGGAAGAGAGGGGATGTTAGAAAGGATAAGAGAATCTTACTCTTGTTGGATTTGGTTTAAGAAGAGAAACATACACACTCAATTAGGTATCTTACCCTACACGAAAGTAAGAGGGAAGGGAATGGGGGGAATGATAGAAGGGAGGGCAGATTGTGGGAGAGGGTAGTCAGAAGCAAACAATTTTGAAAAAGGTCAGGGCCAAAGGAGAAAATAGAATAAGTGAGGGGTGGGATAGGATGGAGGGAAATACAGTCTTTCACAACACGACTATTATGAAACTGTTTTGCTTAACTACACATGTATAACCTATATTGAATTGCTTGCCTTCTCAACGAGGGTGGGTGGGGAGGGAAAAAGAGAGAGAATATGGAACTCAAAATTTAAAAAACAAATATTAAAAACTTGTTTTTTCATGTAACTGGGAAATAAGATATATAGACAATAGAGTATAGAAATCTACCTTGCCCTCCAAGAAAGTAAGTGGGGAGGGGATAAGGGGAGTGGAAGATGAAAGGGAGGGAAGACTGGAGAAAGCGGTAATGAGAATGCATATCATCTTATGTGGGGTGTAGGGGAGAGATGGGGAGAAAATTTGGAACTCAAAATCTTGTGGAAATGAATGTTGAAAACTAAAAATTAATTAATTAATAAAAAGAAAGAAGAAAAAGAAGTTTCTATTCTAATGGAATTTAAAAGAGGAAGTTGGAGCCAACCAAGTCAGGGTGTGGTGTCCAAGCATTGGCATGGAAGACTGGTTCTGGGCATGATAAAGGTGAAGGTTCATATTCGTGCTGGGGGCAGAGTCCAAAGTTCTGGAGGGAGAGAGATGGAGATGAAGGCAAAGGCCAGCTTCTGCTTCTGTTGAAAAGAGTTCCTGGACCAAGTCAGAATGGGTTTGAGCCCTGGCTCTGACCTGTACTGACCCAAATGATATTGATATTCCTTTCCTCAGAGGGTAGCTGTGAAAGAAACACTTTGTTAACTGCAAAGAGCCATGGTAACAGGAGCTGTTCTTAGTAATGATTCCTGGTGCTGAATAGCAGTCAATATGGGGTAACCCATCAAGCTGGATGGGCACCAAGGAAGGGACCAGCAATAGACAATCCAGATGTTGGAAGACCAGCACAGGGAAATATAGAAGGCCCCAGAAGGTTTGTCTACAGTCATTCGAATCCTCTGCAGAACTGGAGAGATGATGCTTCACATCCATAGAGGGAACATTCACTTGATAGAAATCACAGCTCTTGGACATGATTACTTATATTATGACCTCACAAACCTAGTGTCCTCTTTGGAACATCTTCAGGCCTCCTCATCCCCATTTGGAGGTATCTAATTGATCTCTTGAGGCTCTTACCGCTGCTGTGTCCTGTCCGCTTCATGGCCTCCCTCTAGTCTTCCACTGGTTGCTTGTGCAGGAAATATCTAAAACTTAAGTCAGTGGGCCACTTGGAAACAGTGAATGGGCCAACCTGCAGAACAGCGGAAGTTAGCAATGAAGCAAAGTAGCTGGGTCCTCCGTTGACCCCAAGTGAGAGACAGACTTGGAATAGTGACAAGCTCTGTAACTAGTACCTGTGGTCATAAGCCAGGACCCAGATAATTATTGGTGGTCAATGGTGCCATCTTGGAATTGAAACAACAATAATTTTTAAAATATGTAAACTTATTGGGGAAATACATGACTGGAAAAGAGGTGGGTTGGTTTTAGGGTTGAGGTAAAAGACAAACTGAGGGCGGAATGTTAAATGCACTGGTTCCTGACCTTGAGCATCTTAAGTACAGCTCTGGAAAATTTATGGATGAGAAGGTGTCTTGGCAGGGATCGGAGGGAGTGAGCACAGGGATGAAATCATAGATTCATTGATGTCTCTGGGTATGTAAAAACAATTTTAGATGAGGCAATAATAATTTCTATTAGCAGAGAGGGTATTTTGTAAGACATCCTTTGTTATTTGTCTACAAATATGTAGAGGAGACAGTAGTGATGTAATGGAGAAAGCCTAGATTTGGAATCAGACCAATCTGAATACAGATTTGCTCTTTATAAGTGTGAACACTTGGGCAACTCATATAACTGCTCCATGCCTCAGTTTCCCCATGTACAAAATGAGGATAATACACCTGCCTGTACTTGGTTCCTGTGAGAGCAATAAAGTATTTAAAATATTCTGTAGGCTTCAGAGAGCTACATAAATGGCAATTTTTGTGAAAATGCCCATCACAGAAGTCTTGCATTCGATAAATGCTTATTTGAGGTGGTAGCTTAGCAGACATTCTCTCATATTAAAGGGTAACCAGCTGGTCAATCAGTATGTAAATCAAGTAAAAATGGTTGGAACCAGATTCTTTCCTCTGATAGAAGGCAGGTGGCAGAAGGTTGGGTATGAAGACTAAGAGGGCACTGAGTAGCTGAAAGGTCACTGCTGACAGACTTGGTCCTGCTCCCCAGCTGTGCCCAAACAAAGCAGGCTGTTTCCTCAGAGGGATTTTTGTCCTATCCAGCTGCACATGGGGATCAGTTAAGTAGGAACATTGCTGTTGGGCCATAGGATCCATACTAACACCACCTTTATATGATTTATGAAGGTTAGTTAGGTGTGTGTATTTTAATGGCACTATAACTTAGTTATAAAATAACACCGTTCCTTATGGACTTGTTAATCAAGATATCATTGGGTATTTATTGCCCATAATATAATGTATTTCTATGTCCTTAATTAACACTCTAAGGTAATGACATTCTCTACTTCCTCAGATATTCTGGAGGTACTCTGTACATGATTTCTCCTGTGCCCCAATATGGCCCACTTTCCATTATGCTTAGGTAGTAAATGTTTCTATAATGCCATTTCATCTCCATGGGGAGCCACGAGTTACCAGAATTGTCTAAGGATTAAAGAGAATTGAGAGACACTGGGAAATGAAACTGCCTCCTCCCCCAGGACAGAGAGGACAGGGAAGTCAGTTTATCAGACATTGATGAAGAGCCTACTGTGGGCCAGGCACACATGGTGTGAGGCAACTAGGTGATGGAGTTATGGGACTGGACTTGAGTTCAAAGCCAGCATAACTTGCTAGTTGTGTGACCCTGGATAATAACTCACTTAACCTCTATCTTTGTTAGTTTTCTCAACTGTAAAACTGAGATAACAACACCTCCCTTCCAGAGTGGCTGTGAGGCTCAAATGGTAAAGCACTTGGCCTAGGACCTGGCAAATAGTAGGTGCTTAATAAACCTTTGTTTCCTTCCCTTCTCATTTTCCCCCACCAAGAGCTGGAGATACGAAGACAGTCCCTGCCTTTGAGGAGCTCACGATCTGATGGGGAAACAGTATACAAATAACCGTATTTTATACAGACATGGAAATCTGGAAGTCATCTTCAGAGAGAAGACACTAGAATTATCCTGAAGACTTCCTGCAGCAAGCAGGATTTTAGCTGGGACTTGGATGATCCCTTTTCCTCTAGATTGCTCCTGAGGGGAGCCTGTAGAGTGGGCATTCATTTCATCCATATTGACCCCTGTTCACCACATTTGGCCTGTGGTCACTCAGCAAGCTGTCGTTGGCACCAGTGTCTCTGATCACTTGGTAGCCAAGTAGTCACTGCCTTTGAGATCATGCCCCCCAGACTGTAGAGGCCCAAAGCCTGAGACCAGGCCTGTCCACCACCAGGCCTAGCACTCTGTAGTTGGGGGCTTGGGATGATTACCCCCACATCTAAAGATCTCTGGGGGCAGTGAAAGGTGTTTCAGAAGACAACTGGGGCAGGAAAGTTCCAAGGAGGAGCAGTTACCATTTCTTCTTCCTTTTAGGAGGAAGACTTGAGACCCAATCCAACTGACACACCTGGAGCCCAAGACTGGACAGATCAGTTTATCTTGGGGGAGTCAGGAGCTCCAGTGACTTGCAGCCATGGAAAATGCCATCAGCTGGCAAGATGCAGGGGAAGATAGTCCCCTCCCAACTCTCCTCCCTTGCTTTTCCTTTATCTTTGACCCTCCAGTGAAGCCACACATGCACCTCATTCTTTGTTCCCATGACTGGTAAGAGTGGGGAGATGGGATTACTCCCCTCATGACTGGTGAATCTGAAGTTAAATGAGAAGTTTCAGGAGTCACTTGGAGGATGAAAGTTAGGAATCAGAAAAGTTTTCCTTTCATTTTTTCTATGATAATAATAATATAATACACAATATATTATGTAATATAAAATAATAAAGTATGTCACCCCAGTATGCTGAGTACAAGTTTCTTGGAAATGTTGGTGATTGTCAGAGAGAAGATACTCTAGTTGCAGAGCAGGGTTAGATTGGAAGTTTCAGGGACTATCTTTTACCTTTTTTTGCACGGAGCCTGGCACCTAGGAGGTGCTCAATACATGTTCATTAATTTATTGAAAGAGGCATATATTTACTGGCTTTTTAAAATATTCTTGAACAATACTTCATTCCTTAGTTTTCATTTTGGACTTTGCCAGTACTGCTCTTGGAAGGCATATAGCTGGGTGGTGGTAGGAGAAGACCTTCTTAGATATTTGCAGGTTGTTTGACTTCTTAAAGGGTCAAACTGGCAGCCTTTGGGAAGGTTATACCACAAGTTCACCAGAGAGGAAGTGAGCTGCCAGCTGAGCTAGTGACTCAAGGAAAGTACCAGATAGAAAAGGTCCCACATGTACAAAAATATTTATAACAGCTCTTTCTGTGGTGGTCAGGAATTGGAAATCAAGGGGATGCCCATCCATTGGGGAATGGCTGAACAAGTGGTGGTATATGAATGTAATGGAATACTATTGTGCTATAAGAAATGGCAAACAGGCAGACTTTAGAAAAACCTGGAAAGACTTACATGAATTGATGCTGAGTGAAATGGGCAGAACCAGGGGAACATTGTATACAGTACCAGCATAACTGTGCAATGATCAGCTATGACTGGCTTACTTCTTCTCCGTAATACTATGATCCAAAGCAATTCCAAAAGACTTGTGAAGGAAAATGCTAATCACACCCAGAGAAAGAGCTATGGAGTCTGTATGTAGATGGAAGCAGACTATTTTCACTTTCTGGGCTGTTTTTGTTTTCTTTTTTTGTCTGTTTCTTTTTTTTACAATGTGACTAAGATGGAAATACGTTTTACATGATTGTGCATGTATAACCTATATCAGATTACTTGCCATCTTGGAGGAAAAGGGAGGAGGGAAGGAAGAAAAATTTGAAACCCAAAATCTTATAAAAAATGAATGTTGAATATTGTCTTTACATGTATTTGAAGAAAATATAATTTACATTTTTTTTTAAAGAAAGTACCATGTAGCAGACAACTCAGAATTGTCTTTCCTCATTGGATACCTAGTACAGTGACATGCTGCCTTGTGTAGGCTTAAAGAAGGCAGCATATGCCATGAATTGGGCCTCTTTACTGAAGAGCCATCCCTGTTAGACTCCAAATGAGATTCAACAAGCTAGTATTAAATGCTTAGATACTGGGTAAGTATCTTGGGTAACCCAAGAAAGAAGACACCAACAGTGTAGGGGACTGGAAAAAGCCTCTTATAGAAGGTGGAATTTAAGCTGAGTCTTGAAAGAAGCCAGGGAAACAGAGGTGAGGAGGAAGACCATTCCAGGGATGGTGATTTTCCATTGGCTCCTGCAGGGAATAGGGAACCACTGGAGTTTACTGAGTAGGGAATGCTCTGTAGGAAGATCACTTTGACAGCTGAGTGGAGGATGCTCTGGGGTGGGGAGAGAGCTGAGACAAGGATGTAGGCTAGTAGGTTACTGGGTTAGTCCTAGTGTGAGTTGATAAGGGCCTGCAAGAGGGTGATAGTCATATCAGAGGAGAAAAGGAGACATATGTGGTGAGTGTAGAAATGCTAACTGATTGCATGTGGGAAGTGAACTAGAGAAAGGGGGTTCAGAGGATGCCCAATCTGCAAACGTCCATTACTGGGAGGATAAAGATAGGAAGGTTTGGAAGACGGGAGGAATTGCCAGGCAAAGCTAATGAGCTCAGTTTTGGATGTAGTGAGTTTAAAATGCCTATTTTTTGTTGTTATGAGTCATTTCCAGTTGTGTCCCACTCTTCATGATGCCTTTTGGGGTGTTTCTTGGCAAAGATACAGGAGTGGTTTGCCATTTCCCTCTCCAGCTCATTTTACAGATGAGGAGATTGAGGCACAGAGTTAAGTGACTTGCTCAGGGTCACACAGCTAGTGTCTGAGTCCAGATCAGAACTCAGATCTTACTGACTTCAGACCCAGTGCTCTATCCACTGCACAATCTAGCTGTCCCAAAAAGGGTGTGTAGGACGTCTGAATTGAGATTTCCAACAGGCAATTGATGTGAGACTGGAGCTCAGGAGACAGTTCAAGTTTAAATATTTAGACCTGACAATCATCTGCCTAGAGATAATTGAATCCATGGGAGGCAATGAGCTCATTGGATGGAGAAGAGAAGAGAACCCAAGACAAAACCTCAAGGGGAGGCCCAGAATTAGTAGGTACGACTCTAATGAAAATCCAGCCAATGAGACGGAGGAAGAACAATCAGACAGTAGGAGGAAAACCAGGAGAGAGCAGTGTGAGGAAAACCTAGAGAAGAGGGTGAGATACTGTCAAAGGCTGAAAAGAGAGGAAGGATGAGGATGGAGGAAAGGCCATTTGACTTGGCAATTAAGAAATCATTAGTCCCTTTGGAGGAAGTGGCTCCAGTTGAAGGATGACATTGGAAGCCAGATTGTAGAGTTTAGAAGAGAGCTGGAGGAAAGAAAGGAGAGGCACCAACTGGAGACAGCTTTTCAAGGAATTTAGTCCAAAGAGCATGAGAGAGGTGGAGTCATAGTTAACAGAGACTTTTGAATCAAGAGAGGGTTTTTTGAGAATGAGGAATCATGGACATATTTGTAGGTGTTAGGGAAGCAGCTGGCAAACAGGGAGAGATTGCAGATAAGATGGAAGGGGAAGTCTCGGGAGAGCACTGGATGGAATGGGATTGCTTATACATGTAGTTGATTTGGCAAGAAGGGTCATCTCTTTGTGGGAGATAGGAGTGAAGGAGGAGAGAGTGATAGAGGGCATCTGGGTGATGGGAGATGAGGAGAAGGAGCCCCCTCCCACAACTGGCTCTTTTTTTCACTGAAGTATAAGGCAAGGTTCTCAGCTGAGAGGATGGGCAGTGAGGGAGACATAGGAGGTTGGAGAAGGATGAGGAGATTAGAAAATTTGCTGTAGTGACTGGGAAAGTGAATTTATTGTTGTCCAGTTATATTCAACTCTTTGTGACCCCATTTTGGGGGTTTCTTGGCAAAGATACTGGAATCTTTTACTATTTCTTTCTCCAGTTCATCTTATAGATGAGAAACTGAGGCAGACAGGGTTAAGTGCTCAGGGTCACCTAGCTGGCAAATGTCTGAGGCCAGATTCGAACTCAGGAAGATGAGCCTTTCTGATTCCAAGTCCAGTGCTCTATCTACTGCATCCCCTCCCTGCCCCAATGAGTTGATTACAGAGATGCCAAAGGATTGCCTTACTGCAGTAAGGGCCTGGTTGGGATTTTATAACCAATTTACAGGTAACATAATTCGTAGCCTTGTCCAGGTCTACTTAACACATGAAAAGTACATGGTGGCAGCTAGTCAAGGCTGGAGATTGCAGTCAGGGACTTGAGTGTAGAGAACAGTGTTGCACCAGACTGGTTCTCCTGGGGGTCCAGATGAAGAAGGGAGGAGAGTGCAACCAGTGCAGGGGTGATGGCCAGGGCAGAGGAATCGGAGGTCATGGTAAGTATCAAAAACAGAGCTGGAGAGGTTGAGGCACACAGAGAGCTGGAATGAGAAGAGCTTATGATCTGATTGAAATAGATTCATGAACATGGAAGTGGAACATATGGGTGTGGTCAAGGTCACGGACCATGGTAGACACTACCGCAGTTGTCAGATGAAGCAGCATACATAGTTTGTACACGTTCACACCTTACCTCCTCCCACATACACACTCCCCAACCCCCTTTCCAATAGAATGATGAACAGTGAGTGTTTTTAATTGTCCTTGTATTAACTAACATTTTGTATCACTTTAAGGTTTGCAAAGCACTTTACATATATTAACTCACTGAATTCTCACAACAATCTTGTGAGGCAGACACTATTATTAACCTCACTTTTAGAGATGAAGAAATTGAGGCACCAAGCAATTGAGAGACTCATCACATAGCTACTAGGTATTTGAGACAGGATTTGAACTCAGGTCTCCCTGACTCCAAGTCCCATAATCTCTCCAGTACTGTACTATCTCACTGCCCAGAGCCTCAAACAGGTTGTGTCCCATAGTAGGTTCACATCATATTTGTGTTTAACTGGATGGAAGAAACTTGCTGAAGACTGCCCAGATAGCAAGAAGTAGGGGTATGATTTGAACTCAGCTTCTGACTCCAAATGTTATGTCCTTCTCCCTACCCCGCTCCCCATCCTCGCTGCAAGTCTCATCTGTGCCAGTGGTGTCTGGATTGTAGAAACTTCTCCCGTCCTATGATTTCATAGAATACTGATTGTGGTGAAATGAAGATGTCACCGACGGCTCACAGCCGTAGTTGTCATCACTGCACAAGAAAGGGGGACTCACAACTGGGCTAAGGCCACTGGACTGCTCAGTGGGTAGAGAGTTGGACCAGGAGTCAGGAACACTCGAGCTCAGATGCTGCCTCAGAAGCAGACTAATTGACAAGTCCCCATACAGGGCCACCTTCTGTCTGCCAAAGTTTTCTCATCTATAAAATGACATAATATGATAGCTGGTTGTGAAGATCACAGGAGTCAACCATGTTAGCTCTTTCTTTTTTCTGGATGGGGAAAGAGATAATTGGGGTCAATTGACTTGCCCCACACAGCTAGTAAGAGTCTGAGGCAGGATTTGAACTCAGGTCCTCCTGGCTCCTGGGCTGCTGCTACTCTATGCACTGCCCCACCACCTAGAGACTCTAATGTTAACTCTTAATACATGTTAAAGTTAATGCTGTGCAAACCTCCTAGTTCCACTCCCCACCTGGCTGTTCTCCTGTACTTTATTACAGTCTCCAACAATTCATTTTCCTGCAAGATGACACCACTTCTGAACACATACTTCCTCTGTACCTTCCACCCCAGGGCCCCTGCCTCCTTCCTTTCCTCTCTCTAATTTGAGAAGGTGGAGGGTGAAGGGCGGAGTGCTTCATCAGGAGGGGTCCAGGTGCATGTCCCCTTGCTTCCCCCCTGGCCACAGGTCTTCATCGTGTCCTTAATTTGGGTGCTTTATGTATTATCTTCCCTGGTTAGACTGTGAGCTCCTTGAGGGCAGAAACTGTCTTTGGCCTTTCTTTATATCTCTAGCACAGTACCTGGAACATAGTAGGTGCTTAATATATGCATCTTGACTGACAGGTAGCTAGTGATGTGGATTGCATGGAGTCAGGAAGACCTAAGTACAAATCTAGCCTTGAGCTGGGTGACCCTGGGCAAGTTACTTAACTTCTACTTTCCTCCATTCCCTCAACTCTAAAATGTATGCTGGTTTATTATGAGGATCAAATGAGTTAATATTTGTGTAAAAAAAAAAGTGCTTAGCACAATGCCAGGCACATAGTAGGTGTAGCATAAATGTGTTTTCCCTTCTTGCCCCTCCCACCTCAATGCTAGTCACTACTATTAGTGAGAGATAGGAACAACAGCAGACTGACCCTTCCCCAACCTCTAACCCTTTACTGGTGTCCATGAAATGCAAAAAAGCCCAGAGAAAAGTTTCCTGTTTTTGGAACGTCTGGGCAAAGACACAAACACAGAACGATGAGAAGATCTTCCCCAGATGAGATTCCAAATCTTTCTCAATATTGGGGCAATAACATCATAGTTGTTTCAAAGCCACAAAGGAACAAAGATTATTACCCAGTTTCCAATGATGAGGGGAAGGGGTTCCTCAGAACAATCTTCGGTGACAAAGGAGAGCTAATATTACCTCTAGGTCAGTTCCCATCTGGACTTAACAATTTCCAAACTGTCCAAGATATTAAGAATTGCCATGTGATCAGACTCTGCTTTCATGCAACTCAATATTTCTGCCATGGACAGAGGTCCCAAGGGATGTATTACAGAGGGGCATGACCATCTTCTCTGATTTCAGTCCTAAATGTTAGAAAATTAAACCAAGAACATTCCGGAATTTGAGGTTCAGAGGGATAAGCAATCTCTCTCAGTGCTGAGAATGACTTGGGCTCTCATGTTTGCTGAATCAGAAGGTGGGCTTGAGTCATGCCCAGGAGTCTGATAAAAGATACCCAAATGTCTAGTAAAGAATAGACTGAGGAGTAGAGTCTGGCACTTCATGGAAGAAGCAGCAACAGTAGTGACGGATATAACTTAGGGGACTTCAGGAGCCAAGCTAGAGGAAAGGGGCCAGTGTTGCATTTCTCAAGAGAGAGATAAAAGACAACTGGCAGGTCCTCACAGGCATCTCAGATCAAAGAATTTGGACTAAAGCTGCCAACTGTAACTGTGTCTTTAAGGACGTAAGGAAGCTGCAAATGAAGCCCCAAATGGCCAACTCAAGTTCTCCAACTGCCCCTCCCACAGACTATCTTGTACTCTTCTGTTTCCTTTTATCTCAGTGTTTCCTTTATCTTAATTTGATTCTTCCTATGTTAAGAATCTCAGGGTTGGCCATGAAGGTTTGTATTGTATTTTTAGACTGTGCCTAGAAAAGGTTGAAGAGAAAAAGATGGGAGTTACCTAGAAAAACACGAAGCAGAAATCAAGAAAGAAAGTCAAAACCCCCATCCAACTGCTGGGAATGAACTGAATGCTCTGAACTATTGATTGTATGAACAACTCTTTGTTTGATACAAATTCCTAAAATAGCAGAGAATGAGTATATGGATGTGAAGGACATTCTATCAACATTAGCCTTTTATTGTAAGGGTGGGACTGATCAAATCTCTGAAGAGGAGGAGGACACAGGAGAGAGGACTAGGGCAGAACTGCCCTTCTTTCTTGCCTTCTCCTTCCCCACAAATTGGAGAGTTTTGGGGAAGATTCAGCTCCACCCTTTGCAGAAGGAAGGAGAAAACAGTGCCAGGGGACCAATTCTACTCTCCACAGCAATAACCATGAGTATTATACTATTAATCTCAAGTGTCCTACTTTCCATTAGTAACTCGCTGTGGTTCTTAAATCATTGAATTTCTCCAATTTTTAAAAATCTCTGTTTATATTGCAAGTGCTGACTGTTGCTTACAATACTGAAGTCCATAAGTTTACAAGCCATTAATAAAGTAGCACTTTCATTGCTTAGTCATGAATGCACAACTTTCCAGCTTCCAGGAGGATTCAGCCATCGCCTCATGCCACGATCTGCCAGGTGTGTTGTGGAGCCAGTTCAAACCCTCACAAGAAGGGATTGCTGTATTTTCATGGTGAGCATTTATACCTTGAAAATCAGCAACAAATCAGGGCTCAATTTATTGATTTGCTAATCATTTAGACTTGCTGCTGTTGCTACCTGCCCTTGTTCGAGAAGAAGACCATGACGTCAGGAAGATGATGCCATGACATGCAAGGGAATTGGATTTAAGAGAGAGAGGGCTGTGCAAGTGATGTACAATGTGACAATAGCACAGATTAAACTTAAAAATGTGTCTTGCTTGGCAAGCCAGTTGTTAAACATTTACTAGCACGTCTCTGCCTGTTTTGGTTCAGATCTAGGTCACCTGCCTCCTGGCCTGTATCTCTGTCCCAGGGGCCTTCCCAAAGTCAGCTTGGATCTAGACTATTTTCCTAGGGCCTCTTTGCTCTGGGAATTTCTTCAATTCCCCTGAGGCCTTTCTCAGGCCCACCTTGAAATGCCTGGTTCTCCATATTGTGAGATGATCTCCTGGCCCCTATAAGATATAACACTATCCCCTGTTACCAAGTTAGACCTTAAGGGAAGGCCCTGAATACTGATCACTCTTCTCTTAGCTGACCTCTTTCTAGTCACCGAGGCTCTATCTACTTGGACTTACTCCTCAGTAGTTAGCACGTTCCTATCCTCTCATTCTCATAGTTATTCTGGTCAACGGAACAACAGACCCCATTCCTCAATCTCAGCTGCCCACTACCTCATTCCCATTCCCTTATACCCACCAAATATCCCACCCCAGATCTACCATCCCTTCTACTGTGCTCTCTCAAATTGCTGCTCCATAGGGAACAAATTGGATTTCATTCCATCTCCTGTTGACTGAGACCTAACCTCCCTCCAGATGCCTCCTTGGCCACTCCTGCCAGTACTGGTTGTACTTTCACTCAATGGTTGGGGGAGGGGAGTTGTTTACTCCTCCCCATCCTCCCCCCACCTCCATTCCCAGTCTCTGCTTCTGCTCCCATCACTGGACAAACTCTCCCCCCTTGGAAGTTCACAGTATTGACATTTATCTACCAGGTCAGATCTTGAAGACTGTTATCAATCAGTCCAGGCAAGGACACTCTTCATTCTTCCTCAATGAGTCCAATGCCTGGTTCATACACAGTTCTCTCCTTCTCAGCTCCCACCCTCATATTGGGGGATTTACACACACACACACACACACACACACGTCACACATACCTCCACATACATACCACACACATACCACACATACCATACACACACCACACATATCACACACACACACACACACACACACACACACACACACCCCTTGATCCTCCCTCAAGCACCCTACCTTCTCAGGTCCTCAATCTACTCATGGTCATGTAATGTTACTAACCCTGTCAGAACGGGTCATTGGACTGGCAGGACTTTTTTTTCTTTGTGATAGAAAGAGATCTATTTGCAGGAAAAGTGAAAATCATCAGACTACAAAAACAAAACTTATCAACAAATTTTTTTAAAATAAAGGCACAAACATAATCCCTTCATCCCTTCCCCCCATTTTCTTTAGGTTATTGACTTTTTCAGTCTTTTAATGTTTTTTTCCTAACCAGTGACTTGGTTTCTGTTAATGAAATTGGATGCCTTTCTGATGGATGTCTTTGTTACTGGTCTTAAAGCTCTCAGCACCTTCTGCCTTGCCTGTAGCTGTCTTTGTGTCCATCCACCCATCCATCCACCCATCAATCCATCCATCCACCCATCCATCCACCCATCCATCCATCCATCCACCCATCCATCCATCCATCCATCCACAAGCATTTCTTATCATGTAGTATGTGCCAGGCATATGTTGGGGATGCCAAGAAAGGCAAAAGACAAATATAGTGCCTGCCCTCAAGACAATTACATATTAACAGGACAGACAACATGTAAGCAAACACATACATGCATGATACATACAGAGTAGAAAGAAAGTGACCTGAGTGGATAAAGCTCACATGGCTGGGGGCCCAGGAAGACTTCTGCAGAAGATAATGTTTGAAGGAAGGCAGAAATGTCAAGAGGTAAGGGGAAGAGAGAGAACATTCCAGGCACAGAGGACGGTTGATGGAAAGGCACAGAGAGGGAGACAAGGTGGCATGTTTAGGGCAGCAAGTGGCTTGGCTATAGCTGGACCAGAAAGTGTGTGCAGAGGAAAGAGAAAAGTAAAAGCATGAGAAGACTGGAGAGGTGGGAAGGGGCCAGGTTGTGCCACATGGAGGGCTTAATACAAAATTCTGGAGATAAGGGAGGGCACTGGAGTTTACACAGTAGGGCTGAGACATAGTCAGAACTACAATGTAGGAAGTCACTTTGGAAGCTATGGGGAGGAAAGCTTGGAAGAAGAGAGAAACTTCAGGCCATCAGTCAATAGTCAACAAGCATTTATTGAGCACCTACTATGGCAGTGAGATCAATTAGAAGGTCACTGCCACTAAGTCAAGAAGCGATGATGGCTCGAGGTAGGGCACTGGTTGAGGAGATGGAGGGAAGGGGATGAATATGACAGTTGTAGTCAATATAGAAATGACAAAACTTGGAGCTGAATGAATATGAAGGGGGAAGAGAGGAAAGTTGATGATACCACTGAGGTTGTAAGTTGGCATGACTAGGTGGTTAATAATAAGGATGGGACAAAGTTTGAGGGGAATATAATGAAGATTGTTTTAGAATACTGGTTTTGAGATGACTATAGGACAGATGTCCAATCCTAAATGAACAGGAAACAGTTGGAGATATGGTGGTGTTGGAACTCAGGAGAAAGACTACAACAGGATCTATATAGGTCTGGGAATCATCTTCATGGAAAAGATAAAAACTGAACCCATGGGGGCTGCTGAGATCACTGAGAGAGTGTGTATAGAAGAAAAAATGACCCAGGCTAGTGCCATAAAGGATGGTTGTGTTTTGATGAAAAGAGCCATGGTCTGGGAATCCATTTGGTTCTGGCCCTACCACTATCTGTGTGACCCTGGGCAATTCACTTCTCTCTTCAGCCTTTTTTACCTATAAATGAAGAGATTGGATTACAAGGTACCTTCCAGTCACGGCTATGTATGATTCTATCAAATGCCTTGGAGCCTTAGAAAAACCACTCCTCATTTGTAGTGAGGGGTTAGGCTTCTAAATTGAGATCCTTCAGATACACTCAAGTTTTCAGATTCTGTGAATTTTTGTGTACCAGCCCCTGCTGGGCTCCTTCCCCAAAGCCACTTATGATGGAAGGTCAGGCCCTCAGACAGTGGCTGACCCTGACCCTCAGGGTTCTAGAGGTAACCCTGGGAGCTTAACTTTCTAGTCCTGTCACTCATGAGCTTATTATTGATAAGTAGCCAGGCTTAATTAGCTTTTAGCAAAGGTATTTATAAATAAGCTATATCAAATTGCTTGCCTTCTTAATGAGAGGAATGGGGAGGGAGGGACAGAATTTGGTACTCAATTCTTCAAAATGAATTTTGAAAATTGTTTTTACATGTATTTGGGGAAAATTAAAGTACTAAATTAAATTTTAAAAAATTTTCTTGTTCCAAGGGATCTAGGATTAAGGAGATTAGTTACAGCAGAAATTACAAAAACTGAGGTACACTTTTCACTTCTACACGGAAGATCTCTAGGGAGATTAAGCTGAAACTTATAGTAAAAAGGTAGTGAGGCAGACATACAGAGAACACATGGGGAAAGGGGCACCCCATAGCTCCTGGTTACTAGACATACATTTCTCCCTTTGTGAAATTTTCCTTAGGCAAACTCTCTGTCATCCAAGAGTTGGTCAATTTGTCAACTCTGTATTTGATACTCTCTGATGCAAAGTGTTCTGCTTCTTCAAGCCCTTTGGGGAGGTGAGACTATCCTTCTTTATCCATCCACATCCATGTTTGTTTGTCCATCTTTGGTGTGTCTCTGCTCTCATTTGAATGTCCTTTAACCCACTGGTCCCTTCCTTCTGGGGATATGGCCAATGGAAGTGCATGTAAGCGCAAGCAAGGAGGGATTTTTGTTGTTTTCCTTTCTGCAGTTTAGTTTCCCAGGCTTATGCTAAATTGCAAACATCTGAAGGATTAATATCCTTTGAACCTTGGCAATTCACAACTGTACTGAGCCACTTAGGTTGTGATGCCTTCTGGCTCTGATCCTATTAGTTGAAAACTATATATGCTAGAAGTTTATATATACTGTTGTTTTACTTTGGGGCTCATGAAAGGGAAGAATGTTTTCTTTGTGATTTGGTCAGATGAGACTCTGAGTAGCCATTGTGAAGGTTCCCCTCCTGTAGCTGTTTGAACCCACATGTTGGTGCTCCCTGGTCTGGTGATTATGTATCTATCAATTTGTTTAGACAGCTGGAGTCCTGTGTATTGAATCTCTGTGCTAATTTCTCTGCTTGTATTTTTTTCATGTTCAGAATGCTGACCTTTCCCCTGAACTAGTGAATGACCTTTACCTTCTTTATGTCTCTGCTTGTATTTTCTCCACATTCACATGTTGACCTTTCCCCTGAACTAGTGAAGGACCTTTACCTTCTTTATGTCTCTGCTTGTATTTTCTCCACATTCAGGATGTTGACCTTTCCCCTGAACTAGTGAAGGACCTTTACCTTCTTTATGTCTCTGCTTGTATTTTCTCCACATTCACATGTTGACCTTTCCCCTGAACTAGTGAAGGACCTTTACCTTCTTTATTTCTCTGCTTGTATTTTCTCTACATTCAGGATGTTGACCTTTCCCCTGAACTAGTGAAGGACCTTTACCTTCTTTACTTCTCTGCTTGTATTTTCTCCATGTTCAGGGTACTGATCTTTCCCCTGAACTAGTGAATGACTTATATATGTTTAATTAATTATAATTGTTGACCATGTGAAACTATCTTTCCTTTAGAAAATCAGGTCAAAGAACCTGTGTTAGCAGTCCACCTGTATGCACACCTCCACAGCAGCTGCAAGTAACATTAATGAGCCAGTGGGAAAATGGGAGAGAGAGAGAGAAACTATCTTCCTTACCCTCCCCCCCACCCCCCGCCCTGCCACCAGTGGCCTGGAATCTGAAGCTCCAGAATTTAGAATTCATTTTCAATGGCTTGGATCCCCACTTGACTGGACTTCTTGTTTTTCCATGTAGCCCAAGAGATGTCACTTAATTTTTCCAATCAGTTACACAATATTGCTTATCTGACATCATGTACCTTTTATGCTATGGCCCAAAGTCCTAAGTTCCATTTAAATTGATTGATGATTTGTCTACATGTTGTAATGAGCTTATAGGAAAATCCCTTCATATCTAGCTTACTCTGATGATTGATTGATTGAGGTTAGAGTGTCAAATATTGTACCTTACACTTTGTATATGTTTTATTTCATTTACTAGGCTCTATGCTGCTGTGTTCAAGGCTTTTTTTAAATCTCTGCAGTTTTCCTATAGTCCTGCACCATAGTAGGCACTCAATAAATATTTGTTGAGTGAATGAATTGGGTATGAATGAATCTAACGCCTGGTATTTAATGGTGTTCAGTGGATCTGAGCTCACATTCTGACAACAGATTAGAATATGAACAAATAAATGTTGTTCCAATTATTATATAGCAGCTCACCCACAATTACCTCCTGCACTATTTTCTGCTCACTTATCAGGATTAAGTCTACTGTTTATTTTTCTTTTCTTTTTTTTCCATAATTTTATTTATTTAATTTTTTACATTCATTTTCACATATTTTTGGGTTCCAAATTTTCTCCCCTTTTCTTCCCTCCCCCCACCCCAATACCCCAAGCAATCTAATTTTCCCTATCTCCAATCTGCCCTCTCTTCTGTCATCCCTCCCTTCTCTTGTCTCCATCTTCTCTTTTCTCCTGTAGGGCCAGATGACTTTCTATTCCTCATTAACTGTATGTCTTTTTCCTAGTTGCAACAACAATACTAAACAGTTGTTCCTAAAACTTTGAGTTCCAAATTCTCCCCATCCCTCCCTCCCCACCCATTCCTTTTGGGAAGGCAGGAAATTCAATATAGGCCATATCTGTGTAGTTTTGCAAATGACCTCCCTGATAGTCGTGTTGTGTAAGACTAACTGGATTACCATCCCTCCTAACCTGCCCCTCATTGTTTCTCTTCTGTCTTTTGATCCTGTCCCTCCCCAAGTGTTGACTTCAAATTGCTCCCTCCTCCCTTTGCCCTTCCTTCCATCATCCCCCGCCTTGCAATATCTCCTTCTCCCCCACTTTCTTATACTGTAAGATAGGTTTTCATACCAAAATGAGTGTGCATTTCACTCCTTCGTTTAGTCAAATGTGATGAGGGTAAACTTCTTATTTTTTTTCTCAGCTCTCCTCTTTTTCCCTCCACTAAAAAAAACTCCTACCTGCCTCTTAAATGACATATAGTTACCCCCTTCCATTTCCCCCTCTTTCCTCCCACTACATTTCTCTCTCACCATTTACCTTAATTTCTTTTAAGGTATGGTCCCATCCTATTCAGTTCAATCTGTGCTCTCTATCTCTGTATGTGTGTGCATGTGTGTATGTGTGTGCATGTATGTACATGTGTATGTGTGGTCCCACCAACTACCCAGACACTGAAAAGTTTTAAGAGTTAGAAATATTGTCTTTCCTGTATGAATGTAAACAGTTCACTTCTGGTAAGTCCCTTAAGACTTCTCTTTGCTGTTTCCTTTTTCATGCTTCTTCTTATTCTTGTGTTTGAAAGTCAAATTTTCTTTTCAGCTCTGGTCTTTTCATTAAGAATGATTGAAAGTCCTCTGTTTCATTGAAAGACCATATTTTCCCTTGAAGTATTATACTCAGTTTAGCTGGGTAGGTGATTCTTGGTTTCAGTCCTAGTTCCTTTGCCTTCTGGAATATCCTATTCCACGCCCTTCGATCCCTTAATGTAGAAGCTGCTAGGTCTTGAGTAATCCTGATTGTATTTCCACAGTACTGGAATTGTTTCTTTCTAGCTGCTTGCAAGATTTTTTCCTTGAGCTGGGAGTTCTGGAATTTGGCCACAATGTTCCTAGGAGTTTCTCTTTTTGGATCTCTTTCAGGTGGTGATCGATGGATTCTTTCAATACTTATTTTGCCCTCTGGTTGTAGAATGTCAGGGCAGTTTTCCTTGATAATTTCATGGAAGATGATGTCTAGGCTCTTTTTTTGATCATGAGTTTCAGGTAGTCCCATAATTTTTAAATTGTCTCTCCTGGATCTATTTTCCAGGTCAGTTGTTTTTCCCATGAGATATTTCACATTCTCTTCCATTTTTTCAATCTTTTGGTTTTGTTTGGTGATTTCTTGGTTTCTCAGAAAGTCATTAGACTCCATCTGTTCCATTCTAATTTTGAGAGAACTATTAAATTCAGTGAGCTTTTGAGCCTCTTTTTCCATTTGGCTCATTCTGCTTTTGAAAGCATTCTTCTCCTCATTGGCTTTTTGAACCTCCTTTGCCAATTGAGTGAGCCTATTTTTCAAGGTGTTAATTTCCTCAGCATTTTTTTGGGTCTCCTTTACCAAGGTATTGACCCGTTTTTCATACTTTTCTTGCATCTCTGTCATTTCTCTTCCCAGGTTTTCCTCCACCTGTCTAACTTGCTTTTCAAAATCCTTTTTGAGCTCTTCCAAGGCCTGAGCCCACCCACCACCCCCCTGGGGTGTCTGGGGTACTGAGACCCCGCCCTCCACGTCTTTCCCTGATGGCAAGATTACGTCCTCGTCATCAGATCTGAAGGTCGGGATCATTTGCATTTGTTGGAAAAAACTCTCTATAGTCTTATTTTTCTTCCCTTTTCTAGGCATTTTCCCAGCCAGTTACTTGACTTCTGAGATTCCTTTCCACCCCCGCCTGGATCGGCCCAGCTAGTGCTTGGCCTCTGAGATTTAAATGTGCTTTCCGCAGTACGCTTTAGTTCTGGCGCTGGGGTGGAGGCAGGGCCACCTCCCAGGCTCAGTTCCCTCAGGGGCTTTATGCAGAGGCCTTCAGTAATAGAGCGGGGTGGCAGCAGGGCTGTCTCCCAGGCTCAGCCCCCTCAGGCCGTTCATGTAGAGACCTTCCGTAATGAAGATCCTGCCTGCTGCTGGGGGATTCCTGAGTCCCAGGGCCGCTGCCGCCTCAGCCGCCGCCCCCCTCTGCCTCCGCCGCTTCCTGCCCCCGTCTCTGCCGCCGCGGCTTCCTCCCGAGGGGGCCTGAGTCACGGAGACGCTCCGCTACCCTCCTCTAGCCCAGCCTTCTTTCTCACTGACCTGTAGCTTCTGTGGGCAGAGGGACTTTCCCGGCTGCCGGAGCTTCCGTCCCTGAAGCCTGCTTGGGTCAGCTTCTCTGGGGCCGCGGGCAGCGTTGGGGTGGGGTTCGCTTTCCGGAGCATGACGGACCCCGGGGACGGCTCTTCAGGGCTCTCTGGCACGGAAATCTCTTCCACTCCGTTTCTGCACACCTTGTATTGACCCAGAAGTTATGGGGGTCTCTTTTTACATTAATTCTATGGGCTTTGGTTTCAGAGCTCGTAAATGTGCGTCCTTCTACTCCGCCATCTTGGCTCCGCCCTACTGTTTATTTTTCTTGTGGAATCTACAGCTTCCTATTTGAAAGAGTATTTCCTTGCCTTCTTTAAACAAATCCCACTACTCTTTGTGCCAATGAAACAACTTGACCCTTTATTCCTTGTTTTAATAGATGCAAGATCTTATAAGTGAGAATACTCTCTCTATCACTATACATAGGGCCCCCTCCATGACTCCTCTGATCCATTAGACTATAAGATCTTTGGAGCTTGGAATTTCTTTTACTTTCCTTGGTGTCACCAGTAGAGTACATTGCCTGGTAGCAAATGCTTGTTGACTTGACTGTGTAATTTCTGTTCACATCTTTCTATAAATCTTTCACAGAGATACTCTGCTTCTGCTCTCTGGCTGTACCCACTTCTTTCCAAGGCAAGTCTACTCTAAGCCTAGCCCAATGTCTCCAGATCCTGATAATGATCCTATTTCAGGGAAGGTAGTATTCTGCACCTTGTCGATGTAGAAGGTCATGGCCTTCATCGGCAATCGCACTGTGGTGGTGTAGGTGGAGCTGAAAGATCTATGGATGTTCTGGGTGATGAAGAAAAGTGGTCAAATGTATTGAACAGTGTGTAATTCACATCTGGTCTTGCTCTAAGACTAATAAACAAATACGGTCCTTCTTGTTATTTCTCTACTTATGGCCCTGTTGGGCCTGCTGGTCTACCTTGATGGGTTTACGTATGCTATATATGTAAAGGAGGAACCAAAGATTTGACTTGGGATAACATGGAAGGTCTTCTCCATCTTCTCAATACTAGCACTGATCTCTGTGTGTAAGAATGCCCATTGATTTTCTAGGATTACTATAACCCCAGATGGCTGAAATTCAGAAATAGGACTAGGGGCCCTCCCTATACCAGGGCTGGGTAGCTACAGGACCTTTTATGCTAGGTGGGAGATTTATGTCCTGCACTCTCCAACAGCTCAAGGGGCACAGTCATTATGTGGCTCCATACTCTGTTTTTGCCTCTCCTCAAGGGGCTTCTCAGGTCCTTCTGATTATCTAAACTGAGAACTGGGTATGAATGGGGAAAGACGTAGGGAGAAAATGACTACCTGAGGTGAGAGACCCTACTTTCCTGCTTTCTTCTCAGAAGATGAAGCTACAGGTGACCTGTAGTAGCCCTGAAATTTCTGGTTTTCTTTCCTTCTAACTCCTTGGATGACAGAGCAAAGAGGATGAGTCCCACATTGCTTTCCTTGACTTTGCTGCTGCTACCAATGGAAATGCAGTCTTCCAGACATCTTCCTTGGATAAAAGAACTTCAGAGGTGCTACCCAAGAGTTCTTTCTCTGGACGCAGCATAACAAGGATTCCCCTACTTCCATGGGTATGATAGGGTTGACCCATTATTTGGTAGTGGGACTGAATTTAACCCTGTTCTTTCTTAAAGTGCAAAGTTCCCCTGTGTGATCTCTGCATTCTACCTCTGATTCTCATGAAAGAGATCCTGACCCTTCTCAGACTCCGGGGCTATGTTGACCACTTACTGTCATCTCTTGGTCTTCAGAAGGGCAGGAGGTGACCTCCCTGCTGCCAGTTAGGTGATGACATGATGGGCCAGAAGTCAGAAAGACCAGAATTCCAATCTGATCTTAGACACTCACTAGCTGATTGATCATGGGCAAATCACTTAACTTCTGCCTGCTTTGATTTCCTCAAATGTAAAATGGAGATAATACCGGCATCTACTTCCCAAAGCTGTTGTGAAGATCAAATGGAAAAATATTTGTAAAGCACTTAGCACTGTGTTTGGCAAATAGTAGGTGCTTAATAAATGTTTGTACCCTTCTTCCTCTGGCTACTTTTTTCTTTCTAACCCAGAATCCCGGGTGTACATGCAGGTTTCCTTCCTACCTTTCTGCACAGAGTTTGCATGGTTGGTGTGCTTTGTTTAAAAAAAGACAAGACCCTTCAAAGACAATCTACCCAATGTACCAGAGGTTTTCCTCTGGTCCTCTTAATATTTGATGAATAGCAGGGCCACACTCAAGCTGTTCTGACTGCTTGACTGACCCACATCCTCTTCTGTCACATCTGTCCTTGGTAATGTTCTACATATATCTCACACGCAAATCATTGTCAGTAATCTATTGCTCCCTACTACCTCAGCTCTGTGTCTTACCATGCCTTTTTATATCCCTTAAAATTCTGATCCAAAGGACAAGGCCTGGCACATAGTACCATTCTTTCATTCTTTTATTCATCACACCCCTGATGATTACTCACATGTGACCTTGGTCAGTCACTTCACCTTTCTGGGTCTCAGTTTCCCCCTCTGTAAATGACAGTTCTGGAGGAGATGAACTCTGAGATCCTTTCTAGCCATAGAGTGATGAACCTATGATTATGTGATTCTTCTATTTCTGAGACAATCTAAGTAAAGAGAACAGCCAATAGATAAATCAATAAATAGTTATTAAGCATCTATCATGTGTCAGGCATTGTGCTAAGCCCAGAGGGTTAAAAAAAGAGGCAAAAGCCAGTCCCTAACCTCAAGGAGTTCCCAGTCTAAAAGGGGAGACAGTATGTAGACAAGTACGCTGGAAACAGACTCTATACGCTGGAATTCAGAGGGGCTGGGGAAGGCTTCCTGCAGAAAGTAGGGTTTGAGTTGGGACCTAAGGGAAGCCCCAGAAGTCAGTAGTGGGAGTGGAGGAGGAAGTGTTCCAGGAATGAGAAGGTGCCCCACTTTGGTGTCAGGAAAAGTTGAACTTCAATACTACTGCAGACATTTACTGTCTACATGAACCTGGGCATGGTGTGTGCCCTCTTGCTCTCCAGCTTCTTATAATAGCACCAACATGGGCTAATTTTAGCCCTGAAAATTAGAGGAAACTAGAGACTTCGTGACCCTGGGCAAGTCATTTAACCTCATCCTGCTCTTGGCCACTTTCTGACGCTAGAAGTTTCAGAGAAAGGGCTCACCTGCACTACTCTTTATCCAATAAATCCCTAAATCAAGAAAACCACGGGTCCAGTTCCTTTCCCTACCGTTGCTTCCTGGGGTCATTGTGAAGATGAAATGAGATAATATAGGTTGAAATATGTTGTTTTGCAAACCTTAAAGTGCTGTGTGATTTTTAGCTCTATCTCTTATATGATTATTCTGAAACTGCAGTGTTCCATGACTTGAGAAATCAGAGTGCCATTAGCACCTGGATTGCTGAACTAGAGGCCAAGTTATCCTGAACCCCAATTTCACCTCTGACAAGCTATATGATTAGGGTCTACTCTTTTTTTGGTTTTCTCACTCTGAGTTGAGCCTCAGTTTCCCCACTGCAAAATGAGAATGTGGGAAACAAAAGAAGGAATTGTGTTTCCACGGATTAAAAAACCACTCCCAGCTTTGAGAGACAGCAGAATGTAAGTCAGAGGTGACTGATTTCTAATCAGAGCTGTGACCTAGCAGAACCAGGCTTCTGATCAGGTAAAAGGTCAGAAGCTATGCTTTGAGGGGGAACTTATCAAGGAGGAGAACATGAAATGGGAAGTTCAGGAGGTTGCATCTAGCCAATGGGGAGCAAGGGGGAAATTCTAATTGGGAGCAGAATAAAAAGTGTGGCATTTGTCTGAGCAAACATACTCTACATTCAGGATGGACCTATCTACTAGGAATGTAAAATAAAATGAGAACTTTCCTGGCTTCATAACCAGTATTGATCTTTCTAGAGTGCACATGTTTCTCACAAGAATAATAATAAAACGATAGTATATAATCGTGGTAGCAAGGCTTTGGTGAAATAATATATTTAAAGCACCTTGAAATACTTAAAGTGCTGTATCAATGTGCTATTGTTATTTGAAGTAATATAATATCATTGGATCTGGAGAGAGGAAGACTCATCTTTCTGAGTTCACATCTAACTATGTGACCCTGGGCAAGTCTCCTCACCCTGTTTTGCTCAGTTTCTTCATCTGTAAAAAATGAGTTGGAGAAGGAAATGGCAAACCTCTCCAGTCAAGAAAACCCCAAATGGGGTCACAAAGAGTCAAATACGACTGAAAAATGAGAGGACAATAAATACCACTGGGAGATGACGTGAAAGATCTATGGTTTTGTCATTGGGAGAACTTCTAATATGGGAACTTCCTCACCAACGTAGATTGCAATCAACCTGTGACTTAGTAATGAAGTCCTTGGGAATTCCCTCAGGCTTTGAGAGACTGTGCCACAAAACTGGGATGTGTCATGGTCTCCACTTGAACCTAGGTCTTCCTGGTCCCAAGTTCAGCATTCTACCGCTGAAAGCTGCCTTTGCTGCCCTGCTCTGGAATTCTCCTCCACTTGGAAGATCCCCTCACACCTGAGCACTTTCTTCTCATTGGTCATTTCCTCTGGGCACCTCTGTTTTAAGGAAGGACCCAGGCTTGCCATACCTGGGCCTTCATTTTTCTGTGAGCCCTGCTCCTGAGGCTTCAGACTTTTTTCTCTACCATGCTCTGCCATTATACCTCTCTCCCCTCAGCCCTTTTCAGGTCCCTTTTCTATCTTTTCTATATCTTCTCCCTTTGTTAGAATAAAAATTCCTCGAGGTCAGAGATTGGCTTTCTTTTTTGCTTCTATTTATATCCCCAGTGCTTAGCACAGTAAGTGATTAATAAATGTAGTGATGTTTAAAAGATAAACATTATGGCAGGAAGCAGCTGGGGATCGTTTCAATCACTGTATAATTTCTGAAATATAATTCACAAATCCTCTCTTATTTAGATCTAGGCTAATGAAAATAACAACGATAGTCTTTATTCAACATTTAAAGGTTTGAAAAGGACTTTATAAATATTATCTCATCTTATCCTCCCAACAATCTTAGTAGTTAGATGCCATTATTATTCTTATTATACAGATGAGGAACCTGAGGCTTAGCAAGTTAAGTGACTTGTCCAGGGTCACACAGTCAGTGTATGAGGCTGGATTTCAGTTTAACATTCACTCCAGGTCCAGTGCTTTATATTTGGCCCCTCCTTGCTGTCAAGTTCACTGTCATCTGTAGTAGTACCTGGTCAAGATATAGATAAGGATGGACTAACCCTCTGGGTTGTCCACTCAAATGCCTGTTTTCATCTCTACAAGTTTTCCTATAGCACCTGGAATTCCCCTTATATGGGAGTTCTCAGAAGGCTAGCCCAGGTTTGAGGTCCTCTGTGGGTTGGCATCCATTTAAAACTTCACAAACTCTCATTAGTATGTTTATTTTTACTAAATCAACAGAAAAGGACACTTTAGTTCAGAGCAGAAGACATTTAGTGAAGCAAATTTAATGCCAAAATACCATTTGTCCATTCCCATAAGGACATATGTCACCAATGGGGGAAGTACACCTGTGCATAAAATCTATAGTTGTGGTCCTGAGTCCTTGTACAAAAGAACACACAGATTGCTGTTCAGTCATTCAGTTGTGTCCAAGTCTTCTCAACCCCGTGGACCACAGCACATCTAGCTTTTCTGTCCTCCCTATCTACCCAAGTCTGAGCAAGCTCACATTCATAGCTTCCATGTCACCATCCATCTATCTTATCTTCTGCCATCCCCTTCTCCTTTTGCCTTCAATCTTTCCCAACACCAGAGTTTTTCCAATGACACCTGTCTTCTTATTACAGGGCCAAAGTATGTAATCTTCGGTATTTGACCTGCCAGTAAATAGTCTGAATTAATTTCTTTAAATATTGACTGACTTGACCTCCTTGTTGTCCAATGGACTCTCAAAAGTCTTCTCCAGAGCTGCAGTTCAAAAGCATCCATTCTGCGGCACCTAGTATTCTTTATAATCCAACTTTCACAGTCATTCATGGCTAGTGGAAAAACCACAGCTTTGTCTCCATGGACCTTTCTCAGCAAGGCAATATCTCTGCTTTTTAGTACACAAGGAACAAAGGCAGCTAGAGTATCTGTGTGGTCACAACAAGTCATAGCTATAGCTTCAAAGTCATTGCTGCGCTAGATCACCAGAGTGACGCTGTTATGCTGTTTTGTCCCAGGTGTCTCTCTTGAGCTTTAGCTGTGGTGTTAACTGAACCATTACTCTCTGCTACCATCTGCTGGTCATTGGCCCTTGCAGGCTATGCTTTGTTCTCTGATACCATCTGCTGAGAAGAAGTGGTTATTAAGCCTCTCCCTGATCAGGAAGAGCTAAAATTCTGTTCCTTCCTATAGTCTAAGTCCATGACTGCTAAACAAGTAGCAGGCAAGATCCAGGAGAAGCCCTCAGGAGAGGACTGGCTGTCTTTTTGGCTACTTTTCTCCTGTTCGGTCCTGTTCAATTGTGTTCAACTCTTCATGACCCCATCTGGAGTTCTCTTGGCAAAGATACTGGAGTGGTTTGCCATTTCTTTCTCTAGCTCATTTTACAGATGAGGAAACTGAAGTAAACAGTTAAATGACTTGTTCTGGGTCACACAGATAGTAAGTATCTGAGGGCAGATTTGAACTCAGAAAAAGTCTTCCCTATTCCAGGCCTGGTACTCTGTTTACTTCATCATCTATGTTTTTCTACTGTTGCCTGTAAATCCTCTGTGGCCACAGCCAGCTATCTGGATTAGGGTTAGAAAATAGCTTTCACTTCCTGTCAAAGCCCTGATTATCAACCGGTATCCTCTAAAACTGTCCTGGAGACTCTGCCCAACAAAGCTTCAAAGAAACTACAGAGGGCGAGGCTATCAAGGCTCTCCTCAACTCCCTTTAATATTCCTGGTTTTCATGTGAATAAATTTGAGAATAAGAGCAAAAAAGCTAGTTGAAGTCAGCTGGGCAAGGCCTGTAGGCCTTGCCTTAGAGACTTTGATTCTTCATTCTTATCTTTATTAGTATACAAAGCAACAGTAAATATTATGGGTTTTGTTTAGTAATTTGCCAGCTATAATACTCTCTCTGTTTTCTTACATTTCCATCTTTTTTTTTTAATTAATTCCCTTCTTTCATCTATTATCATATTATTTCCAAGCCTGATTTTGAATTTTTTCTAGTCACCTTGAATGTTGCCTGCTAACCCACTCTCCCTTTTTAAGGGGAAGGTATATGCCATGAGCACTGGAGGTCATGTGATTCCTAGTATATCCCAGTGCAACATTTTTATCATTTAACCATCATCACAAAAACTCATTCTGTATTTCTGTATTTGCCAGCAAGGAAGCAACAATAGTGATATGACTCCCAGTTCTACTATCCTTTCCCATTTGCTTGCTTTCTATGGAGTCTGTGACCTATAATACCAGGTACTGCTGGTTATCCCTTTTTCACTCTGTCTCAGAGGCCCACTAAGACAACATTCTCACTTGGCAAGCTTTCTGATTTAATAATAAGTGACTTTTAGTATTGGATTACTAGAAAGGAATCATATCAATCACATTAAATAAAATGTAGATATGGAATAGGTTCAGAGAGGAAAATGGAGGCAGCTAGCTGTTGTAATGGATAAAATGTTGGACTTGGAATGAGGAAGGCCTGAGTTCAAATCCTGCTTTAGATATTTAGATATTGCTTGGCACAATTCGCTCTTTACCCTGGAAACAGAGGCTTGCTTTAACAAAGACTTAGAAGTCAACTAATAAGCAGGGAAAATGAGGAAACAATGGAAAAAAAATTTTGATGATTGAAAGTTACCATAATGACAAGGAAGATCAAAATATACACTCAGAAGGAGACAACAAAGTCAAAGCTCCTGCATCCAAAGCCTCCAAGAAAAATATGAATTGGTTCCAGGCCATGGAAGAGCACAAAAAGGATTGTGAAAATCAAGTAGGAGGAGTAGAGGAAAAATTGGGATATTTACTAGCTTTGTGACCCTGAATAGATCAATTAAGCTCTTTGACCTTCAATTTTCCCATCTGTAAAATGAAGGGATTGGACTCAATGGCTCCTAAGATGCATTTCAACTGTAAATTTATGATTTAATGGTCCTATGACTCAAACTTACTTTGTAAGATCTGTTAACAAACTTTAGGATAGTCCTATTTTCCCTGAAATACAATGCCTTTTTTTTTTAATTTTTTATTTATTTATTTATTTAGCTTTTTACATTCATTTTCACAAATTTTTGGGTTCCAAATTTTCTCCCCTTTTATCCCCTCCCCCCACCCCAATACCCCAAGCAATCTAATTTTCCCTATCTCCAATCTGTCCTCTCTTCTGTCATCCCTCCCTTCCCTTGTCTCTATCTTCTCTTTTCTCCTGTAGGGCCAGATGATTTTCTATTCCTCATTAACTGTATGTCTTCTTTCCTAGTTGCAACAACAATACTAAACAATTGTTCCTAAAACTTTGAGTTCCAAATTCTCCCCATCCCTCCCTCCCCACCTATTCCCTTTGGTATGGCAGGCAATTCATTATAGGCCATATCTGTGTAGCTTTGCAAATGACCTTCCTGATAGTCGTGTTGTGTAAGACTAACTGAATTGCCATCCCTCTTAACCTGCCCCTCATTGTTTCTCTTCTGTTCTTTGATCCTGTCCCTCCCCAAGTGTTGACTTTCAATTACTCCCTCCTCCCTTTGCCCTCCCTTCCATCATCCCCCCCCAATATCTCCTTCTCCCCTGCTTTCTTATACTGTAAGATAGGTTTTCATACCAAAATGAGTGTGCATTACACTCCTTCGTTTAGTCAAATGTGATGAGGGTAAACTTTTGTTTGTTTGTTTGTTTGTTTGTTTTTTTCCTCAGCTCTCCTCTTTTTCCCTCCACTAAAAACATCTCCTACTTGCCTCTTATATGATATATAGTTACTCCCTTCCATTTCCCCCTCTTTCCTCTCACTACATTTCTCTCTCACCATTTACCTTAATTTCTTTTAAGGTATGGTCCCATCCTATTCAGTTCAATCTGTGCTCTCTGTCTCTGCATGTGAATGCATGTGTGTATGTGTGTGCATGCGTGTACATGTGTATGTGTGGTCCCACCAACCACCCAGATACTGAAAAGTTTTAAGAGTTAGAAATATTGTCCTTCCCTGTACGAATGCAAACAGTTCATTTCGGGTAAGTCCCTTAATACTTCTCCTTGCTGTTTACTTTTGCATGCTTCCTCTCATTCTTGTGTTTGAAAGTCAAATTTTCTTTTCAGCTCTGGTCTTTTCATTAAGAATGATTGAAAGTCCTCTGTTTCATTGAAAGACCATATTTTCCCTTGAAGTATTATACTTAGTTTAGCTGGGTAGGTGATTCTTGGTTTCAGTCCTAGTTCCTTTGCCTTCTGGAATATCCTATTCCACGCCCTTCGATCCCTTAATGTAGAAGCTGCTAGATCTTGGGTTATCCTGATTGTATTTCCACAGTACTGGAATTGTTTCTTTCTGGCTGCTTGCAAGATTTTTTCCTTGAGCTGGGAGTTCTGGAATTTGGCCACAATGTTCCTAGGAGTTTCTCTTTTTGGATCTCTTTCAGGTGGTGATCGATGGATTCTTTCAATACTTATTTTGCCCTCTGGTTCTAGAATGTCAGGGCAGTTTTCCTTGATAATTTCATGCAAGACGATGTCTAGGCTCTTTTTTTGATCATGGCTTTCAGGTAGTCCCATAATTTTTAAGTTGTCTCTCCTTGATCTATTTTCCAGGTCAGTTGTTTTTCCCATGAGATATTTCACATTCTCTTCCATTTTATCGTTCTTTTGGTTTTGTTTGGTGATTTCTTGTTTTCTCATAAAGTCAATCTGTTCCATTCTAATTTTGAGAGAACTATTAAATTCAGTGAGCTTTTGAGCCTCTTTTTCCATTTGGCTCATTCTGCTTTTGAAAGCATTCTTCTCCTCATTGGCTTTTTGAACCTCTTTTGCCAATTGAGTGAGCCTATTTTTCAAGGTGTTAATTTCCTCAACATTTTTTTGGGTCTCCTTTACCAAGATATTGACCTTTTTTTCATACTCTTCTTGCATCTTTGTCATTTCTCTTCCCAGTCTTTCCTCCACCTGTCTAACTTGCTTTTCAAAATCCTTTTTAAGCTCTTCCAAGGCCTGAGCCCACCCAACATCCCCCTGGGGTGTCTGGGGTACTGAGGCCCCGCCCTCCACATCTTTCCCTGATGGGAAAAATACGTTCTCGTCCTCGCCATCAGATCCGAAGGTTGGGATCATTTGCATTTGTTGGAAAAAACTCTCTAAAGTCTTATTTTTCTTCCCCTTTCTAGGCATTTTCCCAGCCAGTTACTTGACTTCTGAGATTCCTTTCCACCCCCGCCTGGATCTGCCCAGCTAGTGCTTGGCCTCTGAGATTCAAATGCGCTTTCCTGCGGCAAGCTTTAGTTCTGGCTCAGGGGTGGGGGCAGGGCCGTCTCCTAAGCTTGGGCCCTCAGGGGCTTTCCGCAGAGACTTTCAGGAACGGAGCGGGTGGGGGCGGGGTGGGGGGCCCCGCCTGCTATGCTCAGCTCCCTTGGGGGTTTTATTCAGAGGCGTTCAGCAGTAGAGCAGGGTGGGGGCAGGGCCGTCTCCCCTGCTCGGCTCCCTCAGGTTGGAAAGACCTTCAGTATTGAAGATCCTACCTGCTGCTGGGGGATTCCTGAGTCCTGGGCCGTTGCCGCCTCAGCCGCCCGCCCAAGCCTCTGCCTCCGCTGCTTCCTGCCCCCGTCTCTGCTGCCGCCGCTTCCTCCCCAGGGGGCCCGAGTCACGGAGACGCCCCGCTTCCCCTCTCCTTCAGCCCGGCTTTCTTTTTCACTGACCTGTAGCTTCTGTGAGTGGAGGGACTTTCCCGGCTGCCGGAGCTTCCCCCGGAGCTTTCCTCTCTGAAGTCTGCTCAGGTCAGCTTCTCTGGGTTGCGGCCAGGGGTGGGGGTGGGGTCCGCTTTCCGGGGTGCGATGGACCCCGGGGACAGCTTTCCAGGGTTCAGTGGAACGGAAATCTCTTCCCCTATGTTTATGCACCCCCTGCAGAGATTCAGAATTTATGGGGATCTCCTTTTACCTCAATTCCATGGGTTGTGGGCTCGGAGCTCGTAAATGTGCGTCCTTCTACTCCGCCATCTTGGTTCCGCCCCCTCATACAATGCCTTTTTAATGAATTTAATTATTATCACTCTATCATGAAAACTGGACAAAAGGTATTTATCAAAGGTGCTCTCCTATATCAGTACCGATTTGCCACTAGATTTTGGGGTCTTCAACTTATTCATTTCCATAAATTGGTCATCCAATGGCCACAGCCAAGCCAGGATGCTAACCAAGTCCAAGCAGAATATGGAAGAATGAGATGAGAAGGACAGATGGGAGGTTCATGGCAGGGAATTTTACCGTTGTTAATGAAAATGACTTTGCTCTCAGCAGCTTGGTTCTGCAAACATGTTCTGGGAGGATAGAAATGCATTCAGCAAAAGAGGAGCATCTTGGAGGTAGGAGAACAGCAGGTGGATGGAAGAGCTCTGTCTGCAGCTGCTGTTTGGGGTTGTCGTGAATCTTTCTGCCAGCCTGAGTATGGCATGATTTTGACAAATGTTCAACAGCGTTATATCGCTTAGCACTGGCAGCTGTAGTAGGAGAGGAGGTTGCAACTTCTCCAGGCTGATCTGCACAGTTAAGCATAGCTGGACACTGATTAACTTTGGCTTTGCAAGACAGAAACAGTAGACCGGAATGATGTTATTCCAGAGTTGGGGAATGAAAAGGATGAGCAGTTATTCAGAAAGGCACAACCCCCTGGGGCCAGCATGATTACTTAAAGGTTATTAGATACTGTACATTTGGGCAATCATGAATAGTCAAAGTTAGACCTAATATTGAGCTCTGTGACGATAAGCACTACCTGCTGGGTCAGGGGATACTCTGAGCCAAGAATCGTTACTTCCATCTGGCTTTCTTTGCAGCACCAATTTTGGGTTGTGAGCACTGTCTTATTCCTGTACTGTCCTCCTTCCAGGTCATGGTGGGAACATGCATGTACATAGAAGAATTGCCCATTCTTCAGAGTTGAAGGTTCCTTTGGGACCACCTTGGTTGGGAAGCCCAGAAATGACAAAATTGCTAGGAACTTAGAAAAGTTCCTGATATCCCAAGTGATTGGAAGCAAAACCAATTCTCATTTGACATCCCCTCCCCCAAATTCTAAATTTAAAGCTAAAAGAGAACTTCAAGGTCATCAGCTCCAACTCTCTCATTTTACAGATGAGGAAACTGAAGCAGGGACACCTAATATCACAGACACAGTAAGTGACTATGCTAGTACTTTCCCCACTGCACCTATATTGGATAGAAATGAACTGTTTTAAAAAGAAGAATTATTAACCCTTGACAACCATGTGAAAAAAGCCCCAAATTGACAATAATAAGAGAAATGAGAATGAAAACAATTCAGAAAATTGAAAAAGATGATAAAAGAGAGAAATAATGTTAGAAGGGTATAGGAACACAGGCATACTCATGCACTTTCTTTAAAAATTTAATTTAATTTTATTTTCAATTCCAAATTCTCTCCCTCCCATCTCTTCTTCCCCAAACTACTGAGGAAACCAGAAAAAACAAAACCCATTATAAATATATATGGTCAAACAAAGCAAATCCTCACATTAGTCATATTACATATCCATATGTACATGTGTGTTTATGTATGTAGAAATATATAGATATATAGGAATATTTATATCTATCCATCTCTATCCATGTCTGTCTATCTATCCATCCATCCATCCATCCATCCATCCATCTATCTATCTATCTATCTATCTATCTATCTATCTATCTATCTATCTATCTATCTATCTATCTATCTATCTATCTGTCTATCTATCTATCTATCTACTTATCTATCCCATAATCTACAACCTGAATTCTTCATCTCTATATCTGGAGGTGGGTGGCATGTTTCATCCTGAGTCTTTTTGGACTACAGTTGGTTCCATTGTGTTGATAAAAGTTAAGCCTTTCAAAGTTATTTGTCTTTACAGTACTCTTGCTGTATTAATTTTTCTCCTGGTTCTGCTCACTTCATTTTGTAATAGTCCATTCAATTCTTCCCAGGTTTTTCTAAAATCATCCCTTCATCATTTCTTATAGAACAATAACATTCCATCACATACATTAGCACTTAGCATGGTGCCTGGCATACAGTAGGTACTCAGTAAATATTGATTGATTGATGTACATATACCATAACATGGTCTGACATTCCCCAGTCGATAGGCACGCCATCAGTTTCCAATTATTTTCTACCATGAAAATAGCTGCTAGAAATATTTCTGTACATATGGGTCCTTTTCCTCTTTGGTGTATAGACTAGTAATGGTATCACTAAGTCAAAGGTATGCACAGTTTACTAGCCTTTTGGGTATTGCTCCAAATTGCTTTCCACAATGACAGTTGACAGCTCCACCAAACAGTGCATTAACGTACATGTTTTCCCACAGCCTCTCTGGCATCTGTCATTTTCCTCTTATGTCAACATTTCCAAACTGATGGGTATAAGGTGGTACCTCAGAGTTATTTCGATTTGTATGTCTCTAATCACTAGTGGTTTTAGAACATTTTTTTTCATATGGCTATTGATAGCTTGGATTTATTCCTCTTAAAACTGTCTAATTTGTATCCTTTGTACATTTATCAATTGCAGAGTATTGCACTCTTGGTGGAATCGTGACTTGATTTAAACATACTGCAAAACAGTTTGGAAGTATGCAAGAAAAGTTATTGAATTGTTTACACTCTTGGACTCAGAAATTGCACTAATGAGCATGTATCCCAAGGGGGTCACAAATGGAAATTTCCCATATATATCAAACCATTCATAATTTTTGAGGGAGTAGAGAAATGGAAACAAAGCATCCATGTTTTAGTAAATGTCAAACAGATCACATAATGGGATATTATTGTGCTACAAGAAATGAAGAATATAAAGAATTATGAGAAACATTGAAAGACTTGTATGAACTGATATTGAGTAAAGAAATAAGAACAAGACCAGTAAGTCATAATGACTACAAGAATGTAAATGAAAAACTGAAGACCAGTTCAACTCACATGAAAGGCGATGCTCAATATTGATCCAGAGCACAGATGATGAAACACGTCTCCTTCCTCTTAGAGAAAGTGGCAGAAAAACTATAATCTACTAATAATACTATAATCTAATAATCACATAGAAAAGTGGCAAGAATCACTATCTCATCACACTCATGGTAGAGAATGTGGCATAGATTGTCATACGTGGTTATTGTACCAATTGATTTTGCCTGTTTTTTCTTTGTTACAAGGGAAGGTTCTACAGGGTTGGAGATTGGGGAACAATAAATAAAAGGCATCAATAAAATAACCAAAAATAAAAATCAACTGGCATAAGGTAGGCTTCAGTTTCATAAAGGAGGAAAGGGACTAAACACAGATATGGATCTGACTTCATGGATTGTACACATGTAAGCCCTGTTCTCCTCTTATAGGAAACCATGTAATCTCCCCCAGGACAGAAGGAATGGGTGCCAGATAGAGAAACAAAGTACCAGAGGAGAGTCTGAATCATGCCAAGGACCTGGGTCAAGTTAGGATCTGGGGCACTGAAGTTGAGATATAACAGCACACAAAACCACAATGAGGAGTCCTTTTTTTGGACTGGTACTGTGAGTCACATGGACTGTGCAGGTCTGAGGGAAGAGATAGACTACTAATCGAACTTCAAGACTTCTAAGTTCCCCTTGTTGGTGGCAACCTCTCCGGTTTGGAAGTATAAGTCTCTGAAAAAGTCAAGGCTCACTAGAGGGACATATGTTTGAAATCCCAATCTTTTCCCTTGTAGAAGTGGCCCCTCCAGGGGAGAAGATTTGGAACTGAAAATTTTGTGGAAATGAATGTTGAAAGCTAAAAATAAATAAATAAACATTAGAAGGAAAAAAAAAAAGAAGAGTCCCCTCCCAGGGTAGGGCTTAAAGTGTGGAGGGTTTTCTAGGTCCCAGGAGAAGGGTCCCCTGGAAAGTAAAGAGGAGCTGTCTTGTTTATGGGCTAAAGTGTGAGTCCTGTAGGTTGTTTGGTTAAATAAAAAATGTCCTATATTCCACATCATATTAGCCTGAGTGCTTGCATTTGAATTGAGATCTCCTTTTCCTTTTCATGGAGACCTAGACACATGAGCCAAGTTTTGATGTTCCCAAAGGAAACCCTGGGTTGGAGTATGTTGGAGTTTCAATGCAGGTCTGCTACTCTTTGACTGTCACTATATTTTCATGGGAATGTAGCACATATTAGTGAAAGATTGCACAGTGCTTTACAAATAAAAGTGAGTGAATGAGAAATATAAAATTGATGGCAAAAAGGTACTTAAGTTCCCTCCCCATATCCTCTTCCATAACTCATACAGAGCTTCTCCTCCTTTAGTTAGCCCATCAATACATGCCCCAAAGCCGACCTTCGACAAAATACCTTGGCACAGCTGTCTTTGTTGACTATTCAATCTATCCTCTGTAGTGTGAGATTTTAGGAAACAGAATCAAGATGGTTTGATAGGACTGGTTCTCTGTCAGGTGGAGCACACAGCAGATGTTTACAAATTATGATTCTGAATTCTTAGCTAAGGGAAGAATGATTTCCGCTTTTATGGGGATGAATGGCAATTAGGGTTGCTGTCACTATTTCCATTTATTTGGCCCATTGTAGAAAAAGTCCAGTCATTAAGCCTGCCTCCCGAAGGGACGTCTACACCTGGGGACTCAATTCACTGGCCCCTAAGTATATGAGAGGCAGCTTGCTACAACAGACCCAGTCCTAGATTGGGAGTCAGTAGATGTGCGCTGCAATCCCAGCTCTGCACTGTACCACGGTGACCTTGGCAAGGTTATATAACCTTTTAGACCTCGGTTCTTTATTTATAAAAAGAAAAGGTTCTTCTCCAAGATATCTTCTGACTCTAAATCTATGATCCCACGAAGTTATTAAGCGCCTACCGTATTTTAGGCACTGTGTTAGGTGCTGGACTTAAAAAGTCGAAAGGGACCAAAGGAAAAAAAAAAAAGAGGAAACCATCCCTGCCCTCAGGCATTTCATGGGGAGATACATAATTTAAGGCCTCCCTGGAGCAACACGAGCAGACCATGGGATCATGGATTAAGAGCTCTGAAGAGTCGTAGAAATCATTGCTTCCAACTACTCACAATACAGATGAGTGCAGCAAGGCTAAGTTAACCAAGGTCACTTGCCCAAGCTAGTTGAGCTAGCCAAGTCTCAGGCTCATTAACACCACACTGAATATAGGGTCGGTTTGATAAAAAGGGAAAACTCAAACGACTCCCATCTGAGCCCGTCCACCGTCTGGACCCCTCCCCTTTCCCTTCTAGCGGTCTTCTGATTTCCCCAATGACCGATACAGTGCTCCATGCTCTGCCCATGGCACCTTGCTCCCTCTTTGAGGGTATGGGGAATTGGGTTTGGACTTTCTGACACCCGCCGCAGGTCGTCCGGTCACCCGCCGCAGGTCGCCCGGTCACCCTTGGGCGCCGGCTTTTGCGCGCTCCACAAATACTTGACGAATGGGTGCAAGTAAAGCACGAATTGCCTGCTCCGGCAGAGGACCGGCACCTCCTGCTTTCCTAGACGCTGCCATGACAACAGGATCAAATCGACTGGAGAGAGAGAGGGGAGCAGAGAGCAAAGGGGGTCGTCTTTGTGTAGCGGAACCCCTGGATTCCCTCTCCCTCCGGGGGTCGTTCAGGAGCCGGCCTCCTCAGCGCCCCCTCCGTTCCTCCCGGCTTCCCCAGCCCGGCGAGTGCGGGAACCCTCGTCCCCTTGGGTCCAAGGAGGGCCTGCGTGCGTGCGTGCCAGGAGCGGGGACACCTGCTCGCAGCCGGCTCTTGGCCCGCGCCCCGGCTCCGCGCCCGTGGGTGGCACGGCGCCAAGGACAGCCACACAGAGCTCCCCTTCATCGGCCCCCCGCCCTCGCCGCCTCTGGTAACTGGCGGGTGAGCCGCAGCCAGCTCCTGGAGCCCCAGAGTACCTTACGGGGAGGGGGGCCCGGTGCGCCGGGGATGGACGTTCCCCCTGCCCAATGGCGAGCAGGAGTCGCCGAGGATGCGCCAATCGTGCCTGGTTGCTGGGCGTCTCCCTTCCTGCCTGGCCAATGGGAAAATTCGTGCTCCGCCGGGCTGGGGGCTCGGAGAAGGGCCTGGGGAGGCCGGGCGGAGGCGGAGACGGAGGAGCGGCAGCATCCGCGGCGGCAGCAGCATCGGCAGCGGCGGCGGCGGCAGCATCAGGGGGACTGCGTCGTTTCGTTGTCTGCGCCTGGCGTTCCTGCGGCCCGGGGCAGCGCGGGGCCGGGGAGTCCCGGGCTCGGCACCTCCCGCGGCCAGGACCCGATCTCCCAGTCCCGATGGAAAGTTTGATTAATGGGGCGAGCTGAGCCCGCCCGCGTCGCGGCCCCCCATCCCTGGCCCCGGGAGCCAGCGCCGGCTCGGAGACCCCCGGAAATCCGGGGAGACGGCCCTGGGAATCCCGGCCGCAGGCGCGGGGCCCTGGAAGCGGCATCCAACTTTTAGACTGTAAGGCCTCCTGGGCTGCCCGGCCCGGGATTCCCTTCCAGACACTGAGCGCACTTTGTGCTTTCGGGTTTTTTGTATTATCCGGGAGAGGGCAAAGGTGGAGGGCGGGCTGGGGCAGACCTCGGTGGCAGGCATCGGGGCTCCGGCGCAGAACGAAAGGCACTACTGGCGGCCAGGGGCGTGCGGAGGAGATAAACACACGCACACTCGGACCCGCACCCGTACATTCGGACACACGCGCACTCGAGCGCACCCCAGCGCCAGGGCCATCCTTCAGCGAGACCGGTTTAATAATAAACCCCGGAGGGACTGAGCGTGCCGAGATCGCGCCACCGAGCAGGTAAGCGCCGTGCCTGGAGGCGGGCTGGGAAGCCCGGCTCTGGCTCCCCGCCTTGCCTGTCCTCTCCTCCTCTCCGGAGGATGCCGGCCCGGCTAGCTGGGGCTTGCCTCGGCTGGGTGCCCTTTGTAGAAGGAAGGCGGGAGGCAGGGAGACTGCGCTTGAAGAGGGGCTGGAAGCTAGTGGCACCGCGGCCCTCCGCGGGTGCGGGGTCCCCGGGAACCGGGAGGGGCAGGCGCCGGGGCTGGGGCCGCGGCGGGAGGGATGCTGGCTGAAGAGTTGGGGGGCGGGGAGATTCTCTAAGGCTGGGCGGGGAAGGCGCCTTGGGAGTCCAGGAGCATCAGGCTCTCGCTGGGGAGATCGGGGACGGAGGGGTGAGGGGGAGATTCTGGCCTCCCTGGTTGAGGGGAAGAGGGCGTCTCGTCAGCTGCAGCGCCAGGGCTGCCCGAGAACCGGGTTTTCCTTTGTCTTGCCGGGGTGACGGCGGGGGGTTTCCAGATGCCCAGTCCGCGAGGGACTAGGAGCGAAGCTTGGGCGGGGGGATGGGCAGGGTGGGCACTTGCTCCTCAAGGATCCTCCTACTCTACCTCTCAGGGTGGGAAAATCTCCCGACCTCAAACAGCCGACATTGTGTGATAATCCCGGCCGTTGACCGACTCGGTGGGAGGTGGAGGGGAGGGAAGGAAGGAGGGGGCTCTCGGCCCGGGGTGTTCGTGGCAAGCCTTGTCTCCCCGCCTGCCTAGGTAGGAGCAGATTTGGCTGCTATCCCACCAAGGGAGAGGCCCCTCAGCCAAAGGCAGCAGACTGGTGCCGCAGCGGCCGCAGCAGCAGTCGTGGGCAGCCCAAGTTTGTCGGGCTCTGCGCTCCCTCTCCCTCTAGGGAGCTCCCACCGGGCAGCTCCGGGCATCGCCCCCTCCCCCCCAGCCGGCGCTCCCTCCCTCCCCCTTCCGCGTCCCCTATCCCCTATTGTTTGCTTGAAGTATCTCTGACTGGCGGGTGTGCCCGGGTGCATTTCTTTTGGGCAGCTTTAGACACAATCTGTCAAATAGCAGCTCGACAGACCTTGAGTTCACTGCAATTTCGCATCTCCCTACACCCCCAACCCCTCTTCCTGGGCTTTCTCTGCAAAAATCCCAGAACTTTTTTAGCCCTCATTCGGCGATAGGAGCCTGTCTTTCGGTCCTGGGAGCCCCCAGCTCCCCCCTGTGTCTCTCGGTGTATCTCTGTCTCCCTTCTCTCTCTCTCTCCTTCCACCCTCCCCCGCCCCCCCGCGACTCGAATACTGCAGTCTGTTTTAGTGTATTGCCAGGCTACAAACTTTGATGGAGGAAGGGAAGTTACTGGGAAAGGAGGGTGAATTGTGAGGGCTCGTGGCTCCGGGGCTTCGGGAAGTTAGTGAAAGTGCTGGGGGAGATGCTAGGGGGTATGGAGAGAAGGGAATGAGCGAGCTGGGCAGCAACTTCTCCGAGGGGGGAAACGGTGACTCCTTTTTTCCTGGTAGAACTGGCCTTCTCTGCCTCTTGATGATAACTGGTGTCCAGAAAGCCCCGATTTTATGGAAATTAGCGGGAGAAGGGAGCTTGCGGGGAAAGCCAGAGGGATGCCTAGCAGTGACCCACGAGGTAGGCGGGGAGATAAGAGCTCCCAGAAGCAGCTTCGAAAATGCTAAATAGCTTTGCTTGGATCCACTCTGGGAGAAGGAAGGGTGATGTATTAGGGGAAAAAGGAAAACAAAGAAAAAAGGAAAAAAATATCTCTAGTTTTGCACCGAGGAGATCTGTGCTTCAGTCCTGGCCTACCCTGCCTCCTAGTAGGGGGTGACCTTGGTCAAGTCCCCATCTCCTCCCAGTGCCTCAGGTCCCTCACCTGTAAAGTGGGAGGTGGGGTTGGATTCGATGTGAACCTGGCTCCCGGGGCAACTGGCCTGCTTTGATTCGAGGATAGAGATTTCTGTTGTCTTGGCACCAAGGAATGTTTGTGTGGGTGAGGCTCGGGGAAGGAATCCAGGGCCACCGTCTTTTCCTGCCCTGCAGAAGCCCTGTGGTCTGGTCTCCATTGCATAGTGGTCATTTTCAGGGTAAATGCCCCGATGGAATTCCCTGATTTGCCAGCAACTGAAAACAAGCTGCTTTTTTCTTCCTTTGTCTGGAGTTTCCTTGGCTTTACTCAATATCCCTGAAGTATCAATACTTCGGACAGTGGTGATTCCCCTGTGAAGGCACTCCCTCCTGAAGCACTGATTGACTGAACAGTGGAGTCACCAGCCCATCTGTGGTCAGAACTTTGTGCCCAGTCCAGGGAGGAAAACCGGGTCCCCTGACCTCAGATAGACAGGAGACTTTAAAGTAATAGGCCTGGAGACGGAATGGACCTCAGAGGCTATAGAATCAATTCCCTCCCCCATTGACACAGGAGGAAATAGAAGCTCATGAAAGTTAAGTGACTTATCCAAGGTCATACATGTGGTCTATTTCAGAGGCTGGATATGTGCCCAGGTTCACTGACTCCAGAGCCAGGGCTCTTTGTCAATTCTTCTTATTCCAAAGCTCACAGTCAATTAGAAAGATAAACTGTGAAGATTGCTCACTAACAGTAAAAGTGAACATTTATTTCGCACCTACTGTGTTCCAGGCACTATGCTAAGCACCAGGAGGTGCTATTTCTCTCCCCATTTTACAGTTAAGGAAACTGAAGCCAGACAGAGGTTAAGTGATTTGCCCAAGGTCACAGAGCTAGTAAGTGTCTAAGGCAATTTGAACTCAGGTTTTCCCAACTCTGGGCCCAGTTCCCTCTTGACTGCACCACCAGGCTGCTTACCAATTTGGTTCTTTCTTATTGGAAACCCACTCAATCAAGGGCCTCCCATGCACTAATGGCACCAGGGCAAAGCTGAATTATACAAAGTGACCATTTGTTGGAGTGAATTAGGGAAAGACCTAAAGCATGTTGGACTGGAACTATGACCTCTGAGGGGAGCTGAGCTCTAAAGGATGCTAAGACTTAACCAGGGAAAAGAGGAGACAGAGGCCATTCAAAGCAGAGCAAGAGGGGAAAAGGAATAATCACTCTGACCAGGACCCTGCTTTGGCTTGGCTGCTGCATAGAGTGCCTGGGTGGAAAGGGATGGAGGGGCCTCACTAAGCAGGGCCTTGAATGTCGGGAAATATTGGAACTTTTCTTCCTAGGCTGTCCATGTGCGCCAGTAAGAGGCTTTGGGCAGAGCATGGCAGAAATAGATCTTTGTTAAAGGATGATTATTCTGCTGGTGTGTGCATGCGTATGTGTGTGTGTGTGCGTGTGTGTGTGTGTGTGTTTATGAAAGATGGATTGGATGAAGAAGGGGGAAAACTTGTCAGAAGGGGTGGGCCACAGTCTAAGTGGCTGGTAGGGAGATGGTGGGAGAGGACAGGAAGGGCTGGAAGGAAAAGGGAAAGATAGTGGCAGAGGCTAAGGCAGCTTGGGAGTGCGCTGACTCCTGGCTGACAGTCAGGGAGAACAGTAAGACCAGATTCCTTATAGGGCTGTCGCAAAGATCAAATGAAATATTATTTATCAACTGCTTTGCAAACTTTAAGGCCCTATAAATACTAGCTATCATTAATTAATTATTAGATTCTAATTATTATAATTAATTATTAGTTAAACACAGACGACATAAATAATAAAATATAACTCATAAACATATGCTAAACAGCGTTAATTAATCAACTGCTTTGACAGGCTAGAACATTGGGCTCAGGGTGAGGCTAGAACGTGATACGATAGCCCAAACCCCCAGTACAGTCTTCAGTGGCTTCGAGAGGCCTTGCTTCCAGAAATCAAGAGGCAGTGCTTCTCTGGCTTCCTTCAAGACTTGATTCTGCCTTCTGCGGCCTTATCCCCCATAATTTTCAAGCCTTTCCTCTGTGGAGTGTTTCCTGTTTACCTTGTCTATATCTTGCTTGTACAAAGTCATCTGCCATTAGACCAGGAGCTCTTTGAGGACAAGTACTGTTTTTTGCCTTTCTTTGTATCCCCAGTGGTTGGCCCAGTGCCTGACACGCTGTTCGGTTGCTTCCTAACCCCATTGGGGGTTTCCTTAGCAAGACACTGGAGTGCTTTGCCATTTCCTTCTCCAGCTCATTTTACAAATGAGGAAACTGAGGCAAATGAGTGCAGTGACTTGCCCCAAGGTCACCCAGCTGAGGCCTACTATCCGAGGCCAGATTGGAACTCATCTTCCTGACTCCAGGCCTTGGTGCTGCATTCACCATACCACCAAACTGCCCTGACACACAGTAGGTACATAATAGTAGGTATATAGTAGGTGATTGTTGCCTGCCTGCCTGGCAGTTATTATACCGTGCTTTGGCAGACCACGTTTGTTTGGTTCTGGGTGTCACAGGTTAGGAAGGTTATTGATAAACTGGAGTTATAAGCTGCTATATGAGAATTAGTTGAGAACTGGGAGTGTTTATAGTGGAAAAGAGAAGGCCAGGGGTGGAAGAAAACATGGGAGGTGCCTGCCCTGGGGAAAGGGGCTTAGCTTTCTCTTTTCCCCCAGAAGGGCTGTGGCTAGAAGTTGGATGTGAGGAATTAGGTCAGGCAGCCTTCCTAAGACATAGAGATGGTCAGATGGAGATCTGGGTACCTCATGGGCCTTCAGGTAAAGTTCTATAATTACTTGTTGAGTCTGCAGTGGGCAAGAGATGCTCAGTCCATTGTGAGTTGCACTGGCTGACTGAAGGTCCTTCTGATCCCTAAAATTTTGTGACATTTGAGGGGGATGTTAGAGTCAAAGATAAAATTCCAATTCATCCCCCAGATGACTGATGATATTGTAGCTATTGCCAGAGCTAGAAAGATGGGAGCAGGCTTTTGGGGAAGGGAAAGAAGCCCAGTGTATGTCATATGGCCCCTTCATTCCCAGCCCACTGGTCTTCTGGAGTTGTTATGAACACAACATTTCATCCCTGGGGGCCAGATGCCTTGTGCTGACGTTAGCTAAGCTGGTTCTCAGACAGCTGACAGATGGGTCTGTCCTGGAAGCTTTTCTTGGACCTGTCCTCCTCCCCTATAGTCTTAAAAAACCTGGAGTCACCCTTTAGGCTGCTGAGAAGCAACAGGGCAGGCCTGTGGAGACTCAGGGCATGATGGGATATCTGTCATCAAATGGTTTTGTGGGGAAGTGGGATAAAACCTTTTCTGCTGTACCCCTGAGGGCAGAACTGGGAGCATTTGATCCTCAAGTATTTACCAAGCCCCTACTGCGTTCCAGACACTGTACTAGGGATATGAAGACAATGTAAGAACATCTCTTCTCAAGTAGCATCATTTATAAACATATGGAGAATAAGTATATATACAGGATAAATACTGATGAGTTAGGGGAAGTTGGGGGAAACAAGTAATACATAATAATTCATGTATGAGGTGATGCTTCAGCTGCAATTTAAAGGAAAAAAGGAAATATCTGGGATTTGGGGAGGAGAAAATACAATGTGGGCATGGGGAACGGCCATTACAAAAATTCAGAGTTGAGAAATGGACTGCCCTGTGTGAAGAACCGGGAGAAGCCCAGCTGGTAAGCTCTTGGGGGCAGGAAGGGAGAAGTGTCCAATGAGACTTGAAAGCCAGAAGAACACCAGATTGTGAAGGACTTCCAAGGCTCAATGGAGTAATTAATATTTTATTTTGGAGGCAATGGAGAACCAGTGGAATTGACTGAGTGACAAAGTCAGATCTGTGCTTAAGAAAAATCAGGTTGGCGGTGGCATGGAAGCTACAAAGGGATATATTTAAGCTCGATGTCAGGAGAAACAATTTATGCTAACTCCAGACACATTGGACTGTTCTCAGCAATAGCAGCCAAGGTTCTATATGGCAGCTAGATGGTGGCACAGAGGATATAGCCCGCTGGACCCAGAGTCAGGAACTTTGTTGTTGAGTCATTTCAGTCAAGTCTGCCTCTCCATGACCATGTGGGGTTTTCTTGCCAGAGATACTGGAGTGGTTTGCTGTTTCCTTCTCCAGCTAATTTTTACAGATGAGGAAACTGAGGCAAACAGGATGAAGTGACTTGCCCAGGGTCACACACGTGTCTGAGACCTGATTGGACATCAGGAAGATGAGTCTTCCTGATTCCAAGTCCATTGCTCTACCCACTGCTCCATCAATTGAGTTCAAATCTGGCCTCTTTCTATCTGTGTGACCCTGGGCAAGTCACTTAACTTCTGTCTTCATCCAACGGAGAAGGACATGGCAAGCTGCTCCCAATATTTTTGCCAAGCAGACCCCATGGACATGGGGTCATGAAGAGTTGGACAAAACTGGGCAATAATAAGTTTATGTAGCGTTTTAAGGTTTGCAAAGCACTTGCAAATGAAACATTATCTCATTTGATCTTTGTAGCAAACCTGGGAGGGAGCTGTTCTCGTTATTCCCATTTTGCAGATGAGGAAATGAAGACTGAAGGAGGTTAAGGGTCACAGGGTCTAGTGAGCTGCAGAAGTAGGAGTTGAATTCAGATCTTCCTGCCCTCTAAGTCCAGTGCTGTAGCCATTGAACTAAGGGGCTTTCTTCCTCACTGGAGTTTCTTAAGCAGAGGCTACAGGGGGTGTGCTGTAGAGGGGACTTATTGGTGAGCTATGGTCTAGACTGGCCCTGAGGTCCCTTTGAACTCTAAAATTCCATACTTCTATCAAGGACAATTCTTCTCATCATATTTTCTGAAGGAGAATAAAACCCAGGCAGGCCTGATGCTGTTGGTCTGGTCAGTGTCTGCCTCTCTGGGTGTTTCCCAACCATCACACAAGTCAAGCTGGGAGAGCAGGCTTCCTCCTTGGTGTCCATGTTGGTGTAAATATAACATCTCTCTGAGCCTTGGGCACCACATTTCATTTGATGGTGATGGGTGTACGAAAGGATTAAAGAAACCTCTTAATGTCCTAACTCACTGACATTGGAGTTACCAGGACATCCTCATGGAATCAAGTTGTTGCAAGCTAGGGCGGGGATTTGTTTTTGCCTTTCTACCCATCGAGCCTCTCTGCCTGGTCGTCATCTGATTCCATGACCATGATCTCCCCACCCAAAGCAGGCAGGTTTTGTCAGATTCATCTCTGATAACAACATGACCCTTCTCATCGTTAACTGTCCTTCATATTCACTTGAGGCCATCCCTTCCTGTCTTCCCCAGCAGACTGTAACTTCAAACATCATCCCTTCAAATCCTTAGCTTCTCCCTTTCTATTTATTGTTTCCTTACTGCCTTCAAACAGATCCGTATCTCCTCCATTCTTTAAAAAATAATACCTCATTTTCCCCCCAATTGCATGCAAAACCAATTTTTAACGTTCTTTTAAAAAATTTTCCAGTTCCAAATTCTCTCCCTCCTTCTGTCTTCTTTCCCCTCACTGAGATAGTAAGCAATTTGATATAGGTTATACATGAGCAATCATGCAAAACATATTTCTGTATCTGTCATTTTGTGATGGAAAATGCAGACCTAAGAAAAAAACAAGAAAAAAATAAAGGGAAAAATAGTCTGCTTCGATGGGCATTCAGACCCATCAGTTCTTCCTTTGGAGGCAGGTAGCATTTTTCTTCATGACTTCTTTGGAATTGTCTTGGCTCCTTGTATTGCTGTATCTCCTCCATTATTAAAAATTATCATTAGACCCTGCCATCCCTTCAAACTACTGTCCTGTTAGGAAAGCTGCCTACAATGCAGTCTACACTTCCTTTCCTCAAACCCATAACTCAACCGTTGGCTTCCAGCGTCATCATTCCATTGAAACTGCTCTCCCAAGTTACCCATGATCTCTTAATGACCAAATGGGCTGGTCTTTACTCGGCAGTCCTCCTTTTGGACCCTCTGCTGCCTTTGACACTGATGACTACCCTCCATACTCTTGCCTCTCTGGGTTTTTATAACATTCCTCTCTTCTGGTTCTCCTCCTACCTGGCATATCATTTCTTCTTAGTTTTCTTTGCTGGCTCACCATACAGATCAAGTTGCTTAACTGTGAACATTCCTCAAGCCTTGGACCTTTAAATGGATCTCTAGTGACCTCATCAGCTGCCATGGGTTTAAGTATCATCTAGACCTTCTCTGGCAACTAGGTAGCATAGTAGACACTGAGCTTGGAATCAGGAAGCCTGTTTCTGAGTTCAAATCCAGCCTCAGACACTTTCTAGTTGTGTGACCCTGGGCAAGTCATTTCACCCTGTTTGCCCCAGTTTCCTCATTTATAAAATGTGCTGGAGGAAGAAATGGCAAACCACTCTAGTTTCTCTGCCAAGAAATCCCCAAAGGAGTTCACAGAGAGTCAGATACAACTAAAAAAACAACTGAACAGCAAAGCCTTTGTCTCTCCCCTGAGTATCAGTCCCATATAACAATCACTCATTGGGCTTTTCAAACTAGTTATCCTGTGGATATCTTAAACTCAACCTGTCCCAAACTGAATTCCACTTTCCCCATCCCACCCCCAACCTTTCCTCTTCCAACTACCCTGGCTGTGTTGAGGGTACTGCCATGCTTGGGGTCTCACCATTAGCCTTGAACCCTCTCTCTCCCTTGCCCCATACAGGCAAATCAGTTGTCAGACCTTGTTTCTTCCTTCACGACACCTCTCCCATCTGACTCTTTACCTCTACTAATTCAACTGTTGCTGAATTCGTTTCTCCGCCTCAAGTCTCTTCATACCATGCAATAATTATGGCTAGTGTTTATATAGTGCTTTAACACTTACAGAGGACTTTACAGCCATTATCTCATTTGATACTTGCAACAACCTTGGGAGGTAAGTGCTACTATTACCCCCATTTTATGAGTAAGGAAACTGAGGCAGATAGAGCTGAAGTGACTTGTCCAAAGTCACACAGTTAGTATGTGTCTGAAGCTGAATTTGAACTCAGGTCTCTAATTCCCTTGTTCTGTGTCCTGCAATCTATCCTTTACACTGTTGCCAAGATAACTTTCCAGATGTGATCTTAATCGACTCCAATGGATCCTTGTTAGCTCTAGGATAAAGTATAAGATCTCTTTATCTTTTAAAGCCCTGTTTATTCTGGTCCTGTCCCATCTTTCCAGCCCCTGCTTGCATTCTCTGGTCTGGCCAGACTGAGGGGGCCCCCTCCACCCCCTTTCTTCTGCACGCACTACTTTCTTTTCCTGTTGCTATGATCGACTGTCCTGGGTGCCTGGAATGCACTCACTCCTCCCCTCCGGCTCCCAGAATCCCTGTCTTCCTTCCCATCCCAGCTCATGCAATCTTGCCTGATCCCCCAGCACAAGGAGTGCCTTCCCTCCCAAGTGAGCTTACATCTGGTTACTTTGTATATACTTAGTCTTATTCTCTTCATATTTATTCTATGTATCCTCTTCTATAGCCTTGTCTCCTTCATTCAGCAGTGAGCTCCATGTACTAGGAATTTAAAAAAAATCATGGTCCTTGTGTCTTAGTACCTAGAACAGTGCCTGGTACACAGTAGGTGCTCAAGAAATGCTTGAAAAGTAACATGCATTTATTAAGCACCTACTGTGTTCTGGGTGCCAGGCATATTGCTAAGGTGCTGGGGATTCCCAGACTAAACCAAAACTAAGCGTTTGTCCTGCTGGGAGGATGTAATGTATTCCCAGATAAGCAGATAGAGAGGAAACCTATGAATCATTTTAAAGAGGAGAGGGCACTAAGGATTGTGGGTCTTAGGAAAAGCCATGTAGAGGAGGTGACAAACTGAACCTTGAATTAGGGATTCCAAGGGGCAGAAATGAATAGGGAAAGCATTGAGGGCATGTGGATCCCCCTGAGGTGAAGGAGAGATGGAATGTTACATAGGAAAGAGAAAACAGGCAAGTTGGTCTGGAATGTTCTATGTGTGTATGAAATTGGTCAAGAAAAATAGATGGCTTGGGGCTAGGAAATAGATCCAAAAACAGAAGAGAGTGCTTCAAATGCCAAACAGAGAAGTTTTTGTTTGATCCTGGGTAGCAGGGAACCATTGGATCTTATGGAGCAGAGGAATGACACCATTGCTCTCCATGTTAGGGAAATCACTTTGGTAGCTGTGTGGAGGATGGATGAGAGAGGGGGGAAGAGACTAAAGGCAAGGAGACCAAAAAATTAAAAGAGCTGCTGTAAAAAAAAAAAAAAAAGACATTCATGAAGGTATCCAATCATCCTAGGTGATTTCATTGTTATGGGCATTGGGCAATGTTATGGGCAACTTTATTGATACCTATCTCAAATCTACTACTTAGAATCAGGAAGCAGAGTTCAAATCCTGCCCTGGGGACTTCCCACCTAGGTGAAGCTGAGCAAATCATTTAGCAGCAACCGCAACAACCACAAATATTTAATCCTGCTTATCATGTGCTAGGTTATATACAAAGTGCTTTACAAGTATGATTTCATTTGATCCTTACAACAACTCTGTAAGGTAGGTGCTGTTATTATCCCCATTTTACAGATGAGGAAACTGAGACAAACAGAGTTCCTTGGCTAGGGGTCACACAACTATTGTGTCTGAGGCTGAATTTGAACTCAGGTCTTTCTGACTTCAGGTCCAACACTCAATCCATTACACTACATGCCTCTAAGAAATGAGGTTGAGAGAAGGAAATGCTGTTATTTAGAGGTTAATGAAAAGAAAGATGAAAGATGATTCTTCCTCCTCCCTCCATTCTAGTGCCTGAACCTTCTGAAATTTCTTCAGAGACCCCAGACCCAAAGCCTGAGAGATGCCTCAGATATCATCATTCCACTCCTTTAATAATTCAATCCAATTCAACATTTATTGAGCCTCAACTAAGGGAATTTTCAGCCAAATCCTTCCTAGGATGGCAGAGTTGGGAGGCACCTAAGGGATGCTCCCTCAAGTCCCTTAGTATGACTTGTACTAGAAGAAGAATCCTTTCTACAACAACTCACATGGAACCTTGGAACCTTTGCTTAGAGATCTTCAGGGATGGGAATCAATCCTCCCCCTTCGCATAGCCACATCCCTTGGGGCCATTCCATTCCATTCTGACATGTTGTCTCCAGTCTTCTATTTTCACCTGGGACAAAAACAGGAGAGGAGAGGGTAGGTCAAACAGTGGGAAGGCACAACCTAGAGTATTGTGCCTGAGGGATGGTGCTGCTTGGAGAAGGAGGGCTTTGGCTCTCATTCCCTCAGGGATGGTAGGATAACTATGGGGCCCCTCTCCAGGCAGCTTTCCTCCAGCCCTCCTTCTCCCCCATGGGCAAGGACCAGATCAGTCCCTTTTCTCTAAGGCAACATGTTTTTCCTGGAACATCAGATCCTAGAATTTGAGGATAGAAAAGGACTCCAACAGCTGTCTAGTTCAACCTGTAGCTTCAAAGGAATTCTGGCTGTATGGTAGAGGTAAGTGATCCTCCAGCCTTGGCTTGAAGACCTCAGAGAAGGGGGCACCCATTCCTCATTGATAGGAAGTTGTCCTCACATCTGGCCTATATCTGTCTCTTTGCCCATTTGGGGCCAAATGGAAGAAGTATTCATTTCTTTTCTTCATATTGTTGTGCAGTTGTTCATTTGTGTCTGAGTCTTCAGGGCCCCATGAATTCATAGCATGCCAGACCCTTCTGTCCTCTACTATCTCCTGAAGTCTGTCCAAGCTCATGTTTGTTGCTTCCCTGAAACCATCCATCCATCTCATCCTCTGACGTCCCCTTTTCCTTTTGCCTTCAATCTTTCCCAACACCAGAATCTTTTCCAGTGAGTCCTATCTTGTCATTACGTGACCAAAGAACTTAAGCTTCAGCTTTTGTATTTATCCTTCCAAAGAATAACCTAAATTAATTTCTTTAAGTATTGACTCATTTCATTTCCTTGCTGTCCAAGGGACTCTCAAAAATCTTTTCCAACGCTACAATTGACAAGTATTGATTCTGTGTCACTCAGTTTTGCTGATAGTTCACCTTTCACAGTCATATATCGCTACTGAAAAAGCCATAGCTTGGACTATAAGGACTTTTGTGGGCAAGTTGGTGTCTCTGCTATTTAGCCTGCTGGCCAGATTTGGCAGGGCTTTCCTTCCAGGGAGCAAGTGTTTTTTCATTTCATGGCTATAGTCTCCATCAGCAGTGACCTTTGAGCCCAAGAATATAAAATCTGATGGCTTCCATTTCTTCACACTCTCTTTGCCAGGAGGTGATGGGATCAGTTACTATGATCATGTTTGGGTTTTTGTGTGTGTGTTAAACTTCAAGCCAGCTTTTACCCTCTCCTCTTTCCCCTTCATCAAGAGGATTCTTAATTCTTCTTCACTGTCTGTCCTTAGAGTGGTATCATCTACATATCTGAGATTGTTGATATGTCTCCCAGCAACTTTAATTCTGGCTTTTGATTCATCCAGTCAGGCATTTTGCATAATGTACTTTGCATATAAGTTAAAAAAATAAGGTGAAAATATATAGCCTTGCTGTACTCATTTTCCAATATTAAACAATCAATTGTTCCATATTCGACCTGAATACATGTTCCTCAGGAGACAAGTAAGATGATCTCTTTAAGGATACATAGTCAAGACTTTAGTGTAGTCAATGAAGCATCAGTAGATGTCTTTCTGGAATTCCCTTGCATTCTCCATAATCCAGCAAATGTTGGCAATTTGGTCTTTAGTTCCTCTGCCTCTTTGAAAACCAGCCTGCTCGCTGGGTAATTCTCGATTTACATATTGCTGAAGCTGAAGCATAACCTTGCTCAGTTGTTCAGTAATTTGAGCATTCCTTGACATTACCCTTCTTTTGGACTGGGATGTAGACTGATCTTTTCCAGTCCAGTGGCCACTGTTGAATTTTCCAAATTTGCTGGCACATTGAGTGCAGCACTTGAACAGCATCATCTTTTAGGGTTTTAAATGACTCAGCAGGAATTCCATCAGATCCACCAGCCTAACTGCTAGGAATGCTTCCTACTTGATGTCATTCTGCAGGATGTCTGGTTCCAGATCAGTAACCACACCATAGTGATGATCAGTTGTCTTAAGAGCTTTCTCGAATAGTTCTTTTCTGTATTCTTGCCACCACTTCTTAATCTCTTCTGTTTCTGTTAAGTCCCTACCATTTTTTCTTTTATCATGCCTATTTTTGTATGAAACATTCCCACTGTATCTTTAATTTTCTAGAAGAGATCTCTTGTCTTTCCCATTCTATTATTTTCTTCTATTTCCGTGCATTGCATTGCTCATTTAAGAAAACCTTCATATATCTCCTTGCTATTCTCTGGAATTCTGTATTCAGCTGAGTATATTTCTCCCTTTCCCCTTATCTTTCACTTTACTTCCTTCCTTAGCTATTTATAGAGCCTCTTCAGAAAATTTTCTTGGTCTTCTTTTTCTTTGAAAAAAAATATTTTCTGTTGCTGCCTCCTGTAAAATATTGTGAACCTCTGTCCACAGTTCTTCAGGCACTCCAGCTACCAGATCTAATCCCTTAGATCTATACCTTGCCTTTGCTTCATATTCATAAGGAATTTTATTTAGGTCATGCCTGTGCAGTCTGATGATTTTTCCTACTCTTCTTAAGTCTGAATTTCACAATAAGAGGCTCATGTTCTGAGCCACACTTAGCTCCAGGTCTTGTTTTCACTGACTGTATAGGGCTTCTCCCCCTCTGGCTGCAAAGTCTCCGATCAGTCTGATTTCTTCATTGGCCATCTGGTGATGTCCATTGTAAAGTCACTTTTTGGATTGTTGAAGAAAAGTGCTTGCCATGGCTAGTGAGTTGTCTTGACCAAACTCTAGAGTCTCTGCCCTGCTTCCTCTTGTCCTCCAGGGCCACAATTGCCTGTTATTCCAATTATCTTTTGATTTCCTACTTTAGCATTCCAGTCCCTATGATGAATGGGACATCTTTGTTTGGTGTTATTTCTAGAATGTTGTAGGTCTTCATAGACTTAATCCACTGTGGCCTCTTGGGCCTCCGTGTTAGGGCCCAGACTTGTATCACTCTGGTGTTGAATGGTTTCCCTTGGATTCGAACAGATAATTCTCTCATTTCTGAAACTACATCCCAGTTCTACTTTTCTCTCCTTTTATTGACTGTGAGGGCTCCTCCATTTCTTCTAAGAGACTCTTGCCCACAGTAATCTACGTAGTGATCACCTGAATCAAATTCACCCATGCCTATCCATTTGAATTTACTAATACCCAAGATGCCAATGTTTAAACTTTCTGTCTCCTATTTGAACATATCCAGCTTACCTTGATTCATAGATCTTACATTCAGGAATCCTAGGTCATATTGATCTTTACAGCACTGGATTTTCCTTTCGTCATCAGATGCATCCACAACTGAACTTTCTTGGGCTGAGTTGCTTCATTAGCGCTGTAGCTTCTCATTGTTGTCCTCTGTTCTTCCCCAGTAGTGTATTGTCACCTTCTAGCCTGAGGGGTTCATCTCCCAATGTCATCTCTTTAGTCATTTTAATACTGTCCCATGGGTTTTCTTGGCAAAGATCCTGGAGTGGTTTACTGTTTCCTTCTCCAGTGGATCACCTTTTCTCTGAACTCTTCCCATGGCCTTTCCATCTTGGCATAACTCATAGTTTTGCTGAACTATATAAGCCCGTCCATCACAACAAGGCAGTGATCTAGGACCTCAAGACATAGCCTCCCCTTCTGCCCCATACCTCCCAAAGTTCTTAATTTATCCACCTATGACATGGATTCACCATCTTGATTACTTTCCTGTATTCTAGACCAAAGGTGCCAAATATGGGGCAGCAGGTACCAGATTAAATGTAAATGAGAACTAGCTAACAAAATAAATAAAATACAGTAAAATATAGACAACATTGCCTTAACAAATTTTTCGTTACATTTGAGTTATACACTGTTTCCCTTCCTCCTTCCCAAACCCACTCTAGAGAAGACCAACATTTGATACGGATAGATGTATGGAACCATACAATACATAGTTCCATATATCAGTTCTTTCTCTGGAGGTGGATAGCATCTTCCTTCAGAAGTCCTTTGTGGGTGACTTGAGTATTTATAATATTCAGAATAATTTAGTCATTTACAGTTATTCTCCAAATAATATTTCTGTTACTGTAAACAATGTTCTCTTGGTTGTACTCATTGCACTCTTAGGTTGTTTCATGCAAGTCTTCCCTTGTTTTTCTAAAATATTCTTACAGTATGGTAATATTACATCACTCAGCCATTCCCCACTTGATGGGCATCCCCTCACTTTCTATTTCTTTGCCACCACAAACAGGGCTGCTACAAACATTTTAGAACGTACAGATCCTTTTCCTTTTTTTCCAGATCACCTTGGGAAGCAGACCATGCCAAAAGGGCGTAATTCCAAATTGCTCTCCAAAATGGCTGGACCAGTTCACAGTTCCACCAACAAGTGTCCTAATTTTTCCACGTTCTCTCCAACATTTGTCATCTTCCCTTTCTATCATTTTAGCCAATCTGATAGATGTGTTTCAAAGTTGTTTTAATTTGCATTTCTCTAATCAATAATGATTTAGAGCTTTCTTTATATGACTATATATAGCTTTGATTTCTTCATCAAAAAACTGCCTGTTCATATTCTTCAGTCATTTATCTATTGCAGAATGACTGATATTCTTATAAATTTGACAAAATTCTCTATATATTTGAAATATGTGACTTTTATCCAAGAAACCATCTATAAAATTTTTTCCTCAATTTTCTGCCTTTCTTCTTATCTTGGCTACATTGACTTTAGTTGTACAAAGCCTTTTTAATTTGTTGTAATCAAAATTATCCATTTTACATCTCATAATGCTCTCTGCTTCTTGTTTATTCATAAATTCTTCTCCTATTCATAAATCTGATAGGTAATATGTTCTACGTTCTAATAATTTACTTAGATAACATTGCATTTTAAAAGTAAGTCAATTGCATATTGACTTACTCCAAGACATTTTTAAGACTGGATTAATGGCCCCCTTTCCCATTTGAATCTAGCACCACTGATCTAGAAAATATTGTCACAAAATTGTGATGCCCAGAACAAAGTACAACACTCCAGATGAGGTCTGACTAGAACAGAGGACAGTGGGGACTCTCCCCTATTCCTGGTAGTGATGCTCCTCTTAAAGGCACCCCAAGATCACATTATTTTTTTCTGCTGTGACATCACCATGCTGACTCATATTAGACAGGGTTCTCAAGATGTTTTTCAGACCCATTTTTGTCTAGTCCCTATTTACCCCTTTTCTACTTGTGTAGTATTTTTTGACATCTAGTGTAATTTTTCATATTTATCCTGTTTGAATGGGATCTTTTTTTAAATTTTTAAATTTTTAATTTTAATTTTTAAAAAAATATATTTGTTTATTTAACTTTTCAACATTCATTTCCACAAAATTTTGGGTTCCAAATTTTCTCCCCACTTCTCCCCTACCCCCACCCCAAAACACTGAGCATTATAATTGCCCCTATCACCAGTCTGTCCTCTCCTCTAACATCCCTCCCTTCCCTTATCCCCATTGAATATTTATTTTGGATTTTTGGGATACAGAAGCCTTGACTTTTATGTCTTTCCCTGATGGTAAACATTGTTCTTCCTCATCTGAAAGGATGGTAGGAGATATCTGTTCACCAAGAAAGTAACCTTCTATAGTCTTATTTTTTTCCCCTTTTTTGGGCATTTTCCCAACCAGTTACTTGAGTTTTGGATCCTTTGTAAAGAGTAGGGTATATTCTGGTGAACTGTAAGATATCAGTTCCTCCAAGGTGGCACAATCAAGTGTGTGCTGGTCTGGACGCAGGGTAGGATTTTGTGCCCAGAACCTTAGCAGCGTTTCCTGTCCACAGGCACCTGACCTTCAGTTCCACCAAGCCTGTGCTGGGGGGGTTTCAGTCAAGCTGCAGGGGCAGGGCCTCTATTCAGTGCAAGACAAAGACCAGCTACCTCAGGGTGTCTACACAGGGCTGAGGTAAGATTCAGCTCTTCAGTGACCCCAGGGGTTTTTATGATCCAGCTATGGTCTCAGGCTGCTGTAGGGGCTGCCCTGAAAACTCCTGCCACCTGCCTGATGGGAAGGCCCTTCTCCCTTCCTGACCAGCTGAATAAACCCCATCACTGACCTTTGGCTTCTGTGGGTTGAGGGATCTGCGGACCCTCTGCTGCTGGGACTGGGGATTCTGAGACTGGAGATTCTGCCCCAGAGGCCTGTTCACCAACCATGTCTCCAGGCTGGACTGGGCTCCGTGCTCTCAGCTCGGCTCTGTGTCCAGTGCAACTGACATTTCCTGTGAGTCTTTCAGGCCACCCTGGGCTGGAAATCTCCTCCACTCTGTTGTTCTCCACTTCTGCTTCTCCAAAATTTGTTGAGAGTCCCTCTCTACAGGTGTTTTATGGGCTGTGTGGGGGCAGCCTCAGTATATGTATCTTTCTACTACACCATCTTAGCTCTGCCTGAATGGGATCTTATTGGATCCAGATCAGTGCTTGAACCTGCCAAGGGTGGTAGCTCAACTGAGCTTTGAGTCATCTGTGGATTTGAGGATTGGGCCATCTCTACCTTTATCCAAGTCAGTGATAAAAATGTTAAACAGCACAGGGCCAAGTACACATCCTGGAGGCACCTTCTGCCAAGTTGACTTTGAACCATTAATGACTAGGTCATGCAAACACTTCCAAATGTCTAATTGCATTATTGGGAAATACACATCTCCTCATCTTTTCCACAAGGATAGTAGAGGAGAGTTAATCAATTGCTTGTGTAAAACCTGGGCAAAAGGATTTGCAACATTCCCCTGATTGATCAGTTTAATAACCCTGTCAAAAAGGGAAATAAAGTTAGTGTGGTGTGACTTGTGCTTGCTGAAGCCAGACTGGCTCTTTGGGGAAAGGAAATCATTGCTTCTCTTTCTAGATGTCCATCAACGATCTCTTTAATGAACCTCCCTAGCATTTCCTCAGAAGTCAAACTGACTGGCCTAGAGTTTGCCAATGCCAATCTCATGTCTTTTTTTTAATATCAGGGCACCATCTGCCCTTGCCAGTGGTGCAGTGCCTTGTCCTTTTCCAGCATCACTGATGGGGCCTCAGAAATTCGATCCAAGAGTTCATTAAGGGCCTGAGGATGCAGCTCATCAGGGCCAGGGGACTTGAATTCTTCCAGGACAACTGGGGCTTACTTAGCTTGAATTTGTAATTTCTAGTGCAAAGTTCATTCTCCTTGGCAGAGGGGGGAACAGCAACATAAGAATCTAATAGCTTTGTCTTCAGTCAGTCACTCACTGAACATTTATTAAGTGTCTACTGTGTGCTAAGTGCTAAGACTAAAAAAAAAAATGAAAAAGTCCCCACCCTCAGAGAACTTACATCTTAATGGGAAGAAAACACATAAAAAGAGGATGGAAAGAGGGGGCATAGAGGTGTGGTAAAGGCCTGGACATCAACAACATAAAGCTGAAGCCCACCCTTTAGAGTCCAGGGTTCCAGGGAGAAAGTTAAGGTTACCAGGTTGGAGAAGTGGAGGTAATGGAACAGTAGCTAAGGCATGATGTAGAGCCCAAAGATATCTAAAATAAATCAAAGATAATTTTTTCAGGGATTGTGAGGGGAAATAGCAGTCAGAGGGATCAGGAAAAAACTTAATATGGGAGGGTGAATCTGAGTAGGAAATTGGGGCAGAGATTGTCAGGTGTAAAATACTGCCTGTATGAAGGCCTGGAGAGAGAAATACCAAGGCTAGTTTGACTGGACCATATAGGAGATGAAGGGGATGTGTAATAAGGAAAAAAAAAAAAAGACTGGAGCCAAGTTGTGGAAAACTTAAAATGTTAAGTAGAAGGGTTTGCATTTTATCCCAGAGGCAAGACAGAGTCCTTGGAGCTTTTTGAATGGTAGAGGTACCTGGTCAGATAGTGCTATAGGAAAATTATTTTAGCATCCACCCAGAACATTTTGTCTTAGTCCTTCTTTGATCCCCTTCTGTACCCTAGTACAACTTTAAAAATCCTACCCAGACCCTTTTTTGTAGTCCTGCAGTTTATTCACCAATCTATTTTGTGTCAGCTCTTTGGAAACTGTGTTTATGGGACAGTAATATGCTTTTAAAAGCAAAATTCTTATTTAAAAATTTTTTATTTTATTTTACTTTTTTCTCAATTACATGTAAACAAAATTTTTTTACATTCGTTTCAAAAAATATTGAGTTCCAAATTCTCTCTCTCCTTTCTTTCCCTCTCCCCTCCTTGAGAAGGCAAGCAATTTGATATGTTATACATGTGCAATTATGCAAAACATACTAGCCATGTTGCAAAAGAAAATGCAGACAAACCCCTAAAAAATAATAAAGTAAAAATAGTCTGCTTTAGTCTGCATTCAGACTCCATCAATTCTTCCTTTGGAAGTGGATGGCATTTTTCATCATGAGTCCTTTGGAATTGTCTTTGAAATTGTATTGCTGAGAAGAGATAAGTCATTTACAATTGTTCCTCATACAATGTTACAGTCACTGTATACAATGTCTACCTGGTTCTGCTCACTTCACTTTGCATAAATTCATGTAAATCTTCCCAGGTTTTTCTGAAAAGAAATTATGCTCCAAGAAATGATGAGATATGAAGTGGCACAGTCTTGTAAATAGGATACTAAAGCTTATATTTCTGTCTGGTACATGACTGGAAGTTTCCATTAGTTGGAGTCAAAGTCATTCTGTTTTAAAAAATGAGTTTTTACTGGTATTTGACCCTCACTTGTATAAAGGGACCTCCTTTCTGGAGGCTGATAAACTTTCATTTGGGTGTCCTACCTGATGCTAGCACTGAATGAGTGCTAGCACAGCTTTAGATGACAGAGTAACTGGGTCATTTTTTTCTTTGCACTTTGGATGCTGGTATTTGCCCCTGAAACATGTATCTATCCCTAAGGCTTTTCTACAAAAGGCCTATTCCAATATTTGTAAAAATGGTTTCTTTTGTATCCATATCTCAGAAACTATACTAACTTTTGTCTGTCAAACTCAGATGTTTGGGATGATAACTTTGAAACAGTAAGCTGCCTTGACATTATGGGGAAAAAAGGAGGGTGGGGAAGGACAGCTAGGTAAAGCAGTGGATAGAGCACTGGCCCTGGAGCCAGGAGGACCTGAGTTCGAATCTGGCCTCAGATACTTACTAGCTGTGTGATCCTGGGCAAGTCACTTAATCTGGATTGCCTCCAACAAGTAAATAAATGAATAAATATTTCTTCGTTATTTTTTGATTGATTAGGGAAGAAGAGGAAAGATTGACCTGAAGACAAGTCAATTTGTTAAATTCACTGAACCATATTCTTTAAAAAAAACAACTGAAAAACTCATCATTTTTAATATATTTTTTATTAATGAATTTATTTTTAGTTTTCAACATTCACTTCTACAAGATTTTGAGGTCCAAATTTTCTCCCTGTCTCCTCTCCCCCCATCCCAAGATGGGCAAGCATTCTGATTACCCCTTCCCCCAGTCTGCTTTCCTTTCTAACACACATGAACCTCCTTTCCCATATCCCCTTCCCTTCTGTTTTTCTGTAGGGCAAGAAAGATTTCTATATCCCATTGCCTGTATGTCTTATTTCCCAGTTGCATGTAAAAACAATTTCTAATATTCATTATTTGAAACTTTAAGTTCCACATTCTCTCCCTTCCCCCCTCTCCACCCATCCTCATTGATAAGGTAAGCAATTTAATATAGGTTATACATATGTAGTCATGCAAAACACTTCCATAATGTCGTGTTGAGAAAAACTAACTATATTTCCCTCCATCCTGTCCTGCCCACCATTTATTCTGTTCTCTCCTTTGACCCTGTTCCTCCCCAAAAGTATTTGCTTCTGATTACCCCCTCCCTCCCATTTACTCTCCCTTCTCTCATTCCCCCCATCCCTACTCCCTGCCCCTTTAGTTTCCTGTAGAGTGAGATAGATTTCCATGAGTGTGTATACTCCCTCCTTAAGACATATCTGACTAGAGGAAGGTTCACTCATACCTCATTGTTTCTTATAGCACAATAGTATTCCATCACAATCATATACTACAACTTGTTCAGCCATTACCCAATGGATGGGCATCCCCTCAATTTCCAATTCTTTGCCTCCACAGAAAAGAGCTGTTATCAATATTTAGTACCATGCTTTTATATTTTTCTTCTGTTACCTGTCTTGGGGGTGGAGGAGGACCTTAAAATATGGAGGTAGTAATTTCTATGGGGAGGAATCTTTCCCTTCCCCCAGCCCCAAGAATCTACCCTTCAATAAAGCCCTGTTTGCCTTACTTTAGTTAACTAACTGTTAGGAAGTTCTTCCTGATATCAAATCTGCAATTCCAACCTATTGCTCCTACTCCTATCCTAATTCCAAGTCAACATATATCAGACTCTTACTAGGCTTAGTACTGGGGACATAAGGACAAAAATGAAACCATCCTTGCCCACATTCTCCTGTGAGGCTACGACTGGTACACAGATGTGTATATTAAAAGGAAATGTGAGGAGGAAGGGAAACCTCAGTTTCCTTATCTGTCAAAGGAGGGGTTGTTCTCCATGGCCCCTGTACTTGGAATCTCTGTTCATTCTTTACATCGTGTACCCATGCCTCATCTTCCATGAAACCATCCTTCATGGTTCCATCCAGAAGTGACCTTTGTGCCTTTGTCCATACCACTTTTAATGTACATGTTCTGTATTGTACTTGTCTCTGGCCTAGGTCAGCTTTTCAGGGCATGCAGTAGCGCCTCGTCCTTCTCCGAGTCTCCCTTGCCCAGGGCCTCCATCTTTGAAAATTGTTGGGGGGATGGGTTTGGTTGATAAGCTCTGGTCCAGCACAACATCTGCCCTGAGATCCTTGTCCAAAGGACCTCTAACTTCCATCTAGCTCAGAGAACAGTCTAGGGAAAACGTGCCAGGCTAGGAAATGGTCATCAGTCCTTCTCATGCTTCCTAGCGTCAGTCAATCAGTGAGCATTTGTTCATTTTTATTAATGGTAATTATTAATGATTATTATTAAAGTAATTATTGTTGCTCTAGGCCATCACTGTACTACATGCTGGGAATATATAGAGAGAACAAAGATGACCTGTGCTCTGAAGGACCTCCCAGTGTAATTGAAAGGTAAAGTCAGGTGGTCAAGGGTGAGGTGAGCAGGGGGCTTTGGGGGAGGGTAGCAGGGGCTCTGGGAAAGGTTGGCAGTGAGATTGTTGGGGCTATGGGTGAGGTTGGCAGGGAGCCATGAGGCAGGAGACCATGGCCAAAGTTAACAGAGCACCACGGATGAGATTAGGTTAGGCTATAGATCTGGTGTCTGTGAATTTATTTTAAAAAATTGTTTTTTGAGAACTGCATTCCAATCTAATTGACGTCCTTTGTAGCCCTGATGAAATCACAGTTCGGGTTAAAAAAGGTGTGTTTGTCAGTGGATGTGATTGTGATGAGGATGGAGCAGAGGAGGTTGGTCTGCAAGAGCGTCATGTTTTTTGTCAGTGACTTGGATGGAGACATAGAGGGCCATCTCCTCCCTTGTCAGGCAGCCCAGAGACCTGGGAGAGAGAGAGAGCTATGGGGGATTGGCTCCAAAGCTGGGGATGTTAGCCTCAAGCAGATGCAGGGGTGTCATGAGAGCGGAGCAGGGTCTGCAGGGGGCAAGGGACTCATCCTTTCCTCAATAAACTATGTGAAGCACGCTGTGAACCTTCAAGGACTGTATTGATGCCTTCGGTTATGACGGATGGGATGTGATAACCACGGTCACAGTCACTGGCTGCCCAGAGCGTACAGACACATACACATACACACACACGTACACACATGCATGTGTGTATATACATATATGTGTATATATACATACACAATGCATATATTAAATCCACACACAATACACCTGTATGTACACACATATGTGTATGCAATATATACACACAATATGCACACATACATGTACGCCCAACAATGCACATGCCACACTACACAGCACATGGACACACATGCACATACATGTACACAGTACATGCACACAATTCACACACAAGCATGTATACCCCACCCCTGGGATCACAGAAATAAGAAGTGCCTTGGTTTTTTGCCCCAATGCAGAAGGCCACATGTAGCCTAGACGTGGGTGGTCCCTGTCCCTTCTCCACATAGTCCCTCCTTGTCCCTGCTCCTTGTCTTGTTCTCAATCTCTCCCCAGCTCCTCAGAGGCTCCCATATTCCTCCATGGGGCAGCATTTTTAAACTGTCTTTAGCTCTCATCCCCATTCATGGCTCCTGGATCCCCACCTTGCTTTATTAACACATCGGTCGTGTTCCCTGCTTCTCCTGGGGGCATTCTAACAGAAGGCTCCACTTTCAGAGGGAGGCCCAGGACGTGATGTTGATTTAGAAAGGAAGTTTAGCAGTTTGGGGGGTAATTCATTGAGACATTTAATGTTTACTGGGTCCCAGGGAAGACCCCCTGTGCCCAGGTCTGCATGGGACTTGGGGGTATGAGATGTAACACACCATCCTTGTCATTGGGTTCAAGTATCATAGAAATGTGCATGACAGGGGCCATTCCATCCCATCTGCCCATTTTATGGATGAGTAGGGCTTGTTGTGAAGTGACTTGCCTCAGTCAGCCAGCTACTCAGTGGTAGAGCTGAGCTTCTCTGGCTCTGGGGCCAGGAGGTTTCCACTGTAACATGATGCTGATGCACAAATTTGAATGGACTTCCTGGCGGTGAAGGGAGTGGAATTGGGCCTTGAAGGCTGGGCAAGACACCAGGCATTCCCAAAGCTAGTGCCTGAAGACCTCTAGGATCTCCCTGCCAACTTGGGTGGTAGAAAAGGCTTCTTCAGACCCTGGGTCTGGGGTGGGGAAGAAAGGAGGGGGCGGGGTGGTACAGAGAGAGTCAGGGCTTCTCTTGAAAGTGCTCTAGCTGTCTGCTCCAGGCATTTCTAGTGAGTCCTGAGGCTGGATGTTGAACATGGAGGAGCCTCTAAGCTGTTGTTTAAGGGTGTAGCAGGGGATGACCTGGTGTTCCAATGTCCAACAGGCCTCCCCCACTGTGAAACCACTTCCAGAGCCTTTAGGAGCCCCACAAGACCCGCACTTGCCTTATTTCCTCTTTAGTTTCTGTATTTCAAAGTCAAATCTTGTTTTTGAGGCAAAGTGATGTTACTTGGCTTTGTTTCCTGCCTTATCCCCAGATGTCACATCCTGTGACTTTTTGCTGTTCCTGAAATGTAAACCCATCCTGCAGGAGGAATGAAAACCAAGGAGTGACAGTCACAGAACTGTAGATCTGTGTGGATCCCTGACGCTGCCTTAACTCTCCAGTCTCACTGACACACTCAGTGACACACTTAACTCTCCAGTCACACACAGTCAGCTGGGGTGGCTCCTAGGCCTGGGCTCAGAAGAACACAGGTGCCAGGTCCTTCAAGGTCTCTGCTGAGGCTCAAGTTCAGGGGCCACAAACTGGGTTTTTGTTTAGTATTTTGATAACTGTATTTCAGTATAGTTGTTCCCTTTGGAGTCTATTTTACTTAATGCATTAAAAACATGATTCTGAGGATGGTCTTTAGGTTTCACCAAAGGAGGCCATTCTCAGCCAATCAATTATTAGCCAAGAAACATCTATGAAGCACCTACTGTATGCCAGGCACTGTGCTAAAGGTGAAGAATTCCTGCTCTGGGATCATCCTGCCCATTATGGATCCTGGGGTGTCATCAGTGACAATGAAATCAGGAAATAATAAGGAGATTTTCAAATGTTGGGACACTATTGGCTTCCTTCACCTCTTGGTCCGAGCCTAGTAGTGTTAGAACTAGGAGGAGCTTTGGAGGCCAGCCAGGTTAAGAACCTTGGCCAGAGTCACACAGATAATACCTGTCAAAGGCCGGATTTGAACCCAGGGCTCCTTAACTCCCTTTCTGGCATACTATCCAAGTATAAATAAGAAATGGGCCTCCTCATTGGTTCCAGTGGAGAAAAAAATAGAGTGAAACAAAAAAATGATGTTTTGAAAGTCCAGGTTGCTGGATGGATGTAAGGAATTAGTATTATTCTTGAAGTTAACACAGTTAGGAAAGACAGGAATGAAGCAACTGCAGGCAGAAGGAAGAATTTAAAGGTTGTACCCATGTTAACTTGGGCTGTACACAGCACAGTATCTGGAGTCAGGAAGACCTGAGTTCAAATTTGGCCTCAGACACTTCCTAGCTGTGTGACCCTGAGCAAGTCACTTCACCCTATTTGCCTCAGTTTCCTCATCTGTAAAATAAACTGGGGAAGGAAATGGCAAACACTCCAGTATCTTTGTCAAGAAAATCCCAAGTAGTGTCACACAAAGTCAGACATGACTGAAACAGCACAGGACAAATTGGGGTTTGGTTCATTGTTTTGTTGATTATCTAGGCTTAACAAAGCCAAGGAGAAAATGTTAATAATGGAAAATATATCGAAAAGCATGTCTTGCCTTTTGGAGATCTGGTTATTAAACATTTACTAGCAGCCTCTTGGGATAGGCTTAATTGAATTGAATTCACCAAACCTTTGCTGAGTACCTGCTGTTGGAGGGATTCTGTCCTTGGTGCTAGAATTTAAACGATGCATGTAGGTAGTTCTAGATCACATAGTTCCTGTCCCCAAGAGCATCTCTCATGTGAAAGCACAAGCTCCCAAGTCCCTATGATGGGAGGGAGGGGGAAATAAAGGAGAAGGAGCAGGGGACTGGCCTGGAAGACATGTGAGGAGGGAGACACCACTTTCCTTGGAGCTAAGTGAGGAGGGAACGTTGTTTTTTTCCCCAATTGGTGCTAGAGAGATTTTGCACCAACCCCATCAGTCTTAGTTGGTACATTTTAAAATTATTTAACTTATGCAGATTAGAGCAGTCACATAGAATGCTCCTGTGGATGACATTTTCTTGCCTGCATAAGGCCCTTGTCCCAGTATGTTGGAGCTGGAGGGAGGGTGGGCTGGGAGAGGTCTGGAAGTCTTCTCCCATTAGCTTATGAGTTTATTAGATTAGCTCATTGTCAGGAAGAAAGTGACCCTGTAAGAATAAGGAGAGGATGTGGGGGAAGGGGAGGGAGGCTTGGCAGCAGTCCAGGGTGAGCAGGATTGCTGGGTGGGGCAGGGGAGGTTCTGGTGGGTAGTGATAGACAGGAGAGTTCTAGGCCTGAGCGGGATGCCTTTCTGGACCCCGGAAGCCTTACTTGTGTGGTTGATGGTTTTGAATGTTAAACACAGAATCTCAGAGTCAGAAGTTCAGGTATCCAGCCCAGTGTACCCCTCTCTCACTTCCACCTTTTAGGAAGAGAGGAGTCTCTTCCTTCAAGACTCAGTGCAGATATTACCACCTCCATGAAGCCTGCTCTGATCTGTGGTGCCCCCACTCCCAGCTGCTAGGGCCTGCCCTCCCTAGATGCTTTACTGGTTAACATTTATTATTCTTTACCCTGTATGTGTTCTATATGGGAATTAGAGGGTAAGCCCCCAAGGGTAGGGACGATTTGGCTCCTGTCTTCGTGTTGCCAGTACCCAGAACAGGGCCTGGCACATAGTAGGTGTTTAACAAGTGCCTGCACACAGCAGGTGTTTAATGTTTAGTCTTTGATCTTTCCGAAGTGAATACTTGCTCTGCTGCATCTTATGTGACTCTTGTCCAAATTCTCCCATAAATCTCCCTCAGGGAGTCCACCAACATAGACATTGTGTGGAGAGCAGTGAGGCACATGGGGGTGCCATCCTTCCCTGCCCCTGACTGGGCATCTCTTTCTCTGGTCTCACATCTCTTCAGTTAAATTTTTAATCCCATGTCCCATCATTGTCCTATGTCATAGCATCTCCCCATTGCCTTCTGGATGACCCATGACTTTAATTCTTCTGAAATTGTGGGTTACCTATCATGCTTCCCAGACATACAGCATCCTCACAAGTTAGTAAAAGCCTTGCAGAATTTGCCCATCAATGTCCTCCTAGTCCACTTGGGACCCAGTTTAGTGCTCATGTGTTGTATTTGTCCAAAATATGCATACTGGTGCTCCTGTCCATAATAGACTATCCCTTCAGTTGGACCTGGAATTAGGAAGGCCTGAGTTCAAATCTAGCATTGAACACTTAATAACTGTATGAGCCTGGGCAAGTCACTTAATCATGTTTGCCTCAGTTTCCTCATCTGTAAAATGAGGATTCTAATAGCATCTACGCCCCCCTAGAGTGGTTGTGAGGGAAAAATGGAATTTTTGTCAAGTGCTTTGCATATTTTAAAATGCTATATAAATTCTAGTCACTATTATTTGTTATTAGCTGCCTACATAGTCACAGTAGGCATTCTTCATCCATTTGGTTTTTCCTGTGTAGATGGTTAGATTGAACTCTTTTGAATGATTATGGATTTGATCTAGCGGCTGCTTAACACATTGTTCCAGAGCACACATTAGCAGGAGACAGGAGAGGATTTAACTGTTTATAGGGGATCTCTTTTTGACTGAGACCCTGGGCTGAATTTTCTTTGTACTAGGGACAGGCATGTCTGATGCCGAAGGCTCTTCCTGTATTATGTATCTCCTTGATAGTAACATTCAGATGGTTAGGGTCTAAGGGATCTTGTGACTATGCCTGACGGAGGGCGCTTGGGTGGAAGGGAGTCTTGCGGGGTGACTTTTTCTTCTGTTGACTTGAATGCTGCTTTATCATCAGCACATTCCCAAGCATAGTGGGATCTGGCATCCTCTGCACATTTCAGTCACCATACAACTGTCAGACATGGTCGGCCATGGAACATCCTCCATGCAGCCTGCTCTCTGCTCTCACAGATGAGGAAGAAAACCATAGGGCCTCCCAAGCTTTCCCACTTCACCCTAATGGAGGCTTTCACACAAAACATGTCTTTTGCCCTGGGGAAAGCCATGGCAGAGACTGTGTGCGCCAGAGTACAGGTGCATTGTTAGGGGATCCTAGTACACACTCAGTGCCTTTATACAGGGAAAAGAGAAGAGTCCTTGATAAAGGGACAAAGGTTCAAATCCTGATGCCAACAGATAATATTTTTTTGTGTAAAGGGACCGCTAATGATCACTTCCTTTCTCACAGGGTTGGTTCAAATGGGATAGTCAGCAAACAATTATTAAGTGCTTCCTGTGTGCTGGTCAACGACTGAGGATAGAAACCTGACAATACAGACCAAGCAAACTCTATGGTGCCTAATGGAAATGTGGGCTGTTACTGGGTCATTATTGTTACTTATTCATTCGTCCACGTCAGGGAAACGTGTTTCTTGGGGAACCCCATGTGTCCTGCTCTAGAAATTCTCCTGGCTCTTAGCATCAGTTAATTAGTCAGTCAAGAAGCATTTATTATGATTAAACACGATGGGCCAGCCACTGTTCTAAGTGCTGAGGCTTCAATGGGAGGCCAGTGCTTACAGTTTAATGGGGGGAGACAACTCTGCTCATCCAAGATATCTCCAGGGTTTGATGGAAGGTAATCTCAGAGGGGAAGGCACTAGCAGCTGGAGGGACCAGGAAGGGCCTCCTGCAGAGGCTTAGACTTCAAGGAAAGCTGAGAGATGGAATTGAGAGGGACAGCATCCGGAGCCTAGAAGGCGAGGAGTACAAAGGCTTGGAGTCAGGATGCGACGTGTCATATGAAGAACAGCAAGTAGACCGGTGTCGTTGGGCCAGAGGGCATGTGGAAAAGAGTCATGTGTCAGGAGGCTGGAAGGAGAGGCAGAAATCAGGGCTTCGAATGCCAGACAGCAGACCTGATCCTCACTCTACCCCACAGCACCATGCCTGACTCTTCTTTCTTCCGCAGCCTGGCTGGCTGGCCTTCCCTGACCCCGGTACTGAACCGGCTACTTTGCAGATGCTATTTAAATGTGAGTTATTGTTGGCATTACGGTAATTCTCCCCTTTGCCATCACCCAGGGCCAGGGAGCTGAGCTCTCCTCTGATCAGAGCATGATCCCATCTCTGCTTGCTCTTTTTCCCTCATTTTGTTTTTTTAACAATTTGAACCATTTCCTCTGTAGTCAGTCCTTCCCGAGGGCCTGCGCCATCAGCCAGCGCTTGGAATTCTCCATTTCATTTTGTTTCTTTGAACTGGGAGTCTCTCCGAGTGGGGGTGGATGATGTTCTATATATTGTCTCCTGTGGACAGTGATAGTCTGGAGCTGTTATTTCACATTCAGGAAGAGATGTCTGATGTCTGTGATTGCCCCACTTTCTTCTACCCTGATCAGTCCACATCTAGAAAGTCGTATCTAGTTCTGGGCATTCTATTTTACCAGGGACAGTATTGAGTGGGAAGGTGACTAGGGTGGAGAGGGATCACAGATTTGCTCCGGAGGGCCCCTTAGACAGACTCTGACCCTCCCATTTAGCCAGGGTCCAGAAAAGTGGAGTCACTTGCTAAGGGTTGTCGGGGGAACAGAGCCAAGAGTCAAACTCAAGTGATCAGACTCCAAAATTTGCCCTCCTTTCTCTTTGCCATGTTGGCCTCATGGTCAGGAAGACATGGTTATAAAGGTGTGGTCAATCTAGAGAGCAGAAGGCTTGGGAGGGACAGGAGAAGCATCTTCAGAGACTTCTTGGACAAACCCATGGAAGGAGAATCAAATTGGTTTAGTTTGACCAGAGGCGGTGGGAGGAGGGACAAGGTGGCAGTTGGAGGAAAGCAGATTTTGACCATGTGAGATGGGAGGACCACAAGATGGAGTGCCTTGAAAGGTTGGGAGTCCTTCACCCATGGAAGTGATTGTGCAGAAACTGGCTGCCTCCCTGTAGGGGATGTAATCGAGATTTTGATTCAGAGATGACTGGAACAGAATTTCCCAGAGCTCCCTTCTGACCCTGGGGTTCTGGGGATTCACACTGAGTCCTAGAGGGCAGCACTGGAGGTCCTCATTTCTCTCATCTCCCAGAATGAACCAGTTGGACTCAATGACCTGGGAGCTGGGAAGGTCTAGGTTCCACTCCAGCCTCAGTCACTTTTAGTTGTGTGATCTTGGAGCAAGTTCAAGTCTCAGTTTATTCCTCTGCAGGATGGGGGTGAGGGTAGCTATGTGGCCCCACATAGAAACCTTCAGCATCAAAGAAGATAAAGACAGGGAGCGCTCCACATCCCTCCCAGCAGGAGCAGATGTGACTGATGATGATGGGAGGGGACTCCCTGGTCAGTTTCCCTCCACCTTTTAGTGATGACACTAACTGGCCCGGAGCCTAGACCATGTGGGGATGTGTTAAAGGCACTGGGGATGTTTGTCCAGGAGGAGAAAGGGTGCCATCTTTGAGTACCAGAAGAGGGATTAGCCAGCCTTGGTCTGCTTGGCCCCAGTGGGCTGAATAAGGAACCGTGGGTGGAACTGTGGAAAGAAAGAGGCCTCCTGAGATGTCTGGGGCAAACTTCCTCCCAGTGAGAGCTGTCCAAAGGGGAAGAGGCTTCCTGGGGAGAGAAGGGGTTTCCCTTCATGGGCTGTCATCAAGCAAAGATCCTTGTTGCATAAGTGGGAGAGAGGACTTCTAGGTGACCCTGCAAATCTTTTGCAGCTCTGGGATTGTGTGATTCAGTGTCTTATGCAGAGTGGGGTTACAGATCAGGCCAGCATTTATATATAGAAGCGCAGTTCTCTGTAAGGGAACTCCCTTTACTAATGTAGGTCAGAACCTTTTTCAACAACTTAGGTCTTAGAGAGTTAGTTAGGGTGTCAAATATGGTACTCCAGAATGACTGAAACCAGATAAAAATGTAACTGGAAAATATGTAACAAAATAAATAAAAATACAATAGAATATAGATAATGTGAATGTGTTGTTTTCTGTGGATGCCCCCTTCCAAAAGGTTTAGGGGCTTTGTTTCTATTTGAGTTTGATCTTTAAGAGGCCAGGTGTCTTGCCCAGGACTGCTACACAGCCAGACTGACCTTGAACCCAGGTCTGACTGACTTGGAGGCCAGTATCTCTGTTCACTATGCTTTTCCATACTGGGTGTTTAAGGAATGAGTTTAAAAATTCAGTTTTATTTTAGTTTCAGTTCTGAGTTCTTTTCTTCCCTCCTCCCTCCCCCTCCCCCACTTATTGAGAGCTCATTACAAATATGTCTAGTCATGTAAATCAAGTTCCCATGGTATCCATATCTCCCCCTCCCCCCAAAAAGAAAGAAAAGTTTAAAAAAAGGAGAAAGTTAAGAAAATCTGTTTCCGTCTGTCCCCTCAATCCATCATCATCATCATCATTTCTCTCAGCTATGTATTTTGTTATGAGTCCTTTGGAATTGTGTGTGTGAGCGTGTCATTGTGTGGAGCAGAATTCCCAGGTTTCACACAGTTATTTATCTTTGTTTGATCTATGTCTAAGTCTCCTGGTTTTGGTCACTTCTCTCTGCATCAGTTCATATGACTCTTCCTAGGAGTCTCTGAAGTGGTCTCCATCATTTCTTCCATGCGACAGTATTCTATCACATTCGTGTGCAATCATCCCCAGTGGATGGGTGCCCCAACTCTGTTTCCAATCCTTTGCCATCCCAAAAGAATGGCTCTCAGTGTTTTTGTGCAGATGGGTCTTTCTCCTCCTTCTTTGATCTCTTTGGAGTGTAGCGAGTGCCAGTGGCGGCATCACTGGGTCAACGGTGTGCCCAGTTTAATAGCTTTTTGGGCAGAGCTCCAAATTGCTCTCCAAAATGGTCAGGCCCATTTAATAAGTGTTTGTTGCTGCTTTTATTGTTTTTAAAATGTTTGTGGTTTATTGAATTGATATGGGCTGTGGCCAGGTCCACGAAGCACCTAAGCAGCTGGTCACATCTGTTACCAATTCTGTTGAACATCTGGATATTTTGTTTGATGATAGACAACTCAGCTTTAGATTTATATTTTCACAGAATTGATTGGATGCTTTGGGATATTTACGTTGTGTCAGTGCTGTCTTGTCTGAGACTGACAGCTCCAACCTGGAACAAGAGGTGGATTTCAGAGGAAAGAAATCAGGCCAAGTGTTGGTCAAGGGAGGTATCAGGCTGAACCTCAGCCAGAGGGTCTGGAGGACCAGGATCAGTTTCCATGTCTATGAAATGAGGAAGTTGGATTAGATATCCTGTACTATAGGGCCCTCCCATTTCTGACATCCCCTGTTCTAAGGCCCTTCCCAGCTGTGACATTCTCTGTTCTAAGGTTCCCCAGCCTTGACATTCCCTGTTTTAAGCCCTCTCCCACTTTTGACATTTTCTGTTCTAAGGTATCTCCTAGCTCTGACATTCCCCATTCTAAGGCCCCTATCAGCCCTGACATCCCCTGTTCCAAGGGCCCTCCCGGTCCTGACATCCCCTGTTCTAAGGCCCTCTCAGCTCTCCAATTCTTTGTTTTAGAGTGCCTGGTAGTCTGATATTCTGTGTGTCAAGATTGTAGGGTCATTGTCTTAGGGCTGGAAGTCACCTACTTCAACCCCCACATTTGATTGATAAGGGCAGTTGAGGCCCAGAAAGGTTAATGACTTGCCCATGGTCACTTGGGAGTTAACCAGCACTTTTTTTCTGGGGCTCCAGCTTCCACCTTCTTCCCAGTGTGCCCATGGGGGTCTATTCTAGTTCTGGCCTTTGATATTGCAGGTTCCCTTCCAGTTCTGAAGCTCTTCGCAGGTGTGACACTTTGTGATCTTTGTTCTAAGCTCTGGTCCAGGCCCAAGCTCTGACAGTGCATGGTCAATCTGTCTTTGTTTCCAACCCAATTGGTTAAATTGTTAAAAATGGCACCTCTTGCCTCCTGTGCAGACCTGGCCTTAGCTACAGAATCCCACAAAGTCCATGGGGACAGGGGTGGCCATTCCATCCATTACCCTTTGTATTTCTCATAAATTCCCAGGTGAATATGCACTAGGACCCTGGGGCCTGAGGGGCCTCATGGGCTGCATGCCTCAATGGCCAATTCTGGAAAGGGGCTTCATTTCATTCTGTGCACTCATGGCCTCCTGTCTCCCATCTTCTCTGAGACACAGAGCTTCTTATTTCAGTGACAGTTGTATAAGATGTTACATATATAAACAAAACACCTTTCTTTGTGTTTCAGAACTCTTTGGATAAATAAAAGTTGCTGTCACTCCACAACGAAGCGCTGGCTCCTGTAATTCATCAGCCCTCGTGGAAGAACAAGGCCTTCCCTGACAAACAGATATTCCTGGTAACTGAAACTTAATCTTCACATGTATATCCAAACCCCAACATTTTGGAGGAGAGAGAACTTTCCACCATGGAATCCATGCTTAGTTCCCTGCCTTCTTAAGTAGAGTACATTAGGTGCAATTTACATTTTGTTAATATTTGAGGTTTTTAGGTTAGGAATTTCGGGTCACAGTATCCTTGACAGCTGAAAGAGACCTCAAAGGTCACTCTGAGTCCAATGGCCTCATTTTACAGAGGAGGAAACTGAGGTTCAGGGACCTGAAAATGCCAGGGGTTTTATGTGAACCCAGGTCATCTGACTCCTGAGTCAGTGCCTTCTGTTTCCACTCTACCAAGTGATACCTTTCTATGCATTCTTTCTGAGACTGACAGCCCCTCCCAGATTCTGTCTTTGGCTGCTCCTAATCTGGGAAGCCAGCTCATGGTCTTCAGAGTTGTGGGGGGAATCCCACCCTAGGGAGAGAGCAGACCTGGTTCTCATTCATGTGGGTTTCCAGTCTTCCATCAGAGCAGGTTGTAAGCAATGGCCGTGATCCAGCAAGTATTTATTGAATGTGTGATGCTGGGAGGAGGGGGAGGGATGGCCCTAGGGAGGCCATGATTTTCAAAGATAAAACAAGGTGGGAGACAAAGCAACCCAAAACCCTTAGACCAGGACCAGTCCTCAGTAAGCCTACATTTGACCTGGAGGAATATTGCCTATAAACTAGCAGTTGTGTGTAGACCTGATGATTTGAGGACAATAGCCCATCAGGAAGAGCTTCCTGGAGGCAACAGTCCCTCAGCTGAGCCTGGAAGGCATTCAGGGGTTCTAAGATATGGTGGTGAGACTGGGGAGTGATGGAACAGGGAGGTCAGCTTGTCTGGAAAGGTAGACTGGAAGGAGAGGTTTGGGGTGATGCTAGATTTAGACTTTGTGTTTCATCCCAGAGGGAGTAGAGAGCCATTGAGGGTTCATGAGCAGGGGAATGCTGGGCTGGATCTGTGCTTTAGGAAAGCTTCCAGCAGCTGTTTGGAAGATGGAATGGTGTGGGGGGGGGAACAGGTTCATTGGGAGGTTGGTGCAGGTGTCCAGGTGAGGCATGATAAAGGCCCTCCCTCCTGATCCTGTGAGAGCAGTAACCTACAGGAAACTATTGGAAAATAACATCCCCTATCCCTTCCATATTTTGTTGTAGTTCAGTTATTTCAATTGTGTCTGACTCTGGGTTTTCTTGGCAAAGATACTGGAGTGGTTTGCCATTTCCTATTCTAGCTTATTTGTACAGATGAGGGAACTGAGGCAAACAGGGTGAAGTGACTTGCCAGGGTCACCAAGCTAGTAAGTATCTGAGGCTAGATTTGAACTCTGATCTTTCTGACTTCAACAAGGTATCCACTCTGTTGCCACCTCGCTGCCCTCCATATTTACATTATATTTATTTTGTACGTACTTAGTTATGTGCATGTTGTCATTAGATTGTAGGCTCCCTCCCTGAGGACAGGGCCTTCTTTCTTTCCCTGCCCAGCATCAAACATCCCTAATAAAGGCTGGCTGGTGGATTTCTTTCTTGAAACATCTGGCCATTGCAGAAGATTAGTTTAATGCAGGCCTCAGGAGGAGGTGAGGTTTGAAGGAGGAGGGGGATCTGGGTTCAGGGCAGAGCAGGGCAGCCCAGAGGGAATGTGGTTGATGGCCAAAATGACATCACCAGGATGAAGTGAAGTTTCAGGCTGATCAGACCAATATGAGCTCGGAATGCTCTACCACAGGTTAGGTACACATAGTCCATGTGAACACTTGGGGTGGTTACTCCAAATTTGCACATCCTACGTTTACTTTGTGCTGTCTCAATTCTGCTTTGTTCATATAACACAGCACCCTTTCTGATGTGGGCACACCATGCTGAGCAGTCCTGTGCCAGTGTCTCCCATGTCCCACACTCAAATTCAAAGTTCTTGAGAGAGACCTTGAGAGTGTCCTTGTATCACTTCTGGCCACCATGTGATTGCCTGCACCATGCAAGTTCTCCATAAAATAATCTTTTTGGCAAGCATACATTTGACATTCAGACAATGTGGCCAGCCCATCAAAGTTGCACTCTCTGAAACATAGTTTGATTGCTTGGCAGTTCAGCTCAAGCAAGGACTTCAGTGTCTGCTATCTTATCCTGCCAGGTGACCCTCAGAACCTTCCTAAGACAGTTCAAATGGAAGTGATTCAGTTTCCTAGCATGGCACTGGTAGATTGTCCATGTTCCAGAGGCATACAACCATGAGGTCAGCACAATGGGTCTGTAGACCTTCAATCTAGTAGTCAGTCTAATACCTCTTCTCTCCCAAACTTTTCTTTGGAGCCCCCCAAACACTGAGCTAGCTCTGGCAATGTGTGCATCAAACTCATTGTCAATGTGTATATCCCTGGAAAGTACACTACCAAGTAAGTGAACTTATCCACAGCATTCAAAACTTCTCCATTTGTTGTAACCGATGGTTCCACGTATGGATGGTGTGGTGGTGGCTGGTGGAGCACCTGGGTTTTCTTGGTGTTGATCATTAAGCCGAAATTATCACAGGAAGCAGAGAATTGATCCATATTTTGTTTCATCTCAGCTTCAGAGGCTGCACTGAGTGCACAATCACCTGCAAACCGAAAATCATGCATCAGCACTGTCTCAACTTTGATCTTAGCTTGTAGTCTTTCAAATTGAAGAATTTACCATCAGTATCATAGTTGACCTTGATGCTGTGTTCATCCTCACTGAAAGCATTTGTCAACATGGCTGAAAACATCATGCTAAAAAGCATGGGAGCAAGCACACAGCCCTGTTTTACTCCATTGGTGACTGGGAAGGCACAAGAGCACAGTTCACTGTCCAGAACCTGGGCAAACATGCCATCATGAAATTAATGTACAATATTAATGAATTTTTCTGGGCAACCAAATTTTGACATAATTTTCCATAATCCCTCATGGCTAACAGTGTCAAAGGTCTTGGTCAGATCCACAAACGTTGTGTACAGACCTCTATTCTGCTCTCCTGGAGTTGTCGGGCAGCAAACACCATATCTATTGTTCCTCAGCCCTTTTCCTTGGCCCTTTCTGAAGCCACTCTGACTCTCAGGTATATGGACCATCTTCCAGGTCAAAGATCAGCCTATTAAGGAAGACTCTAGCAAGAATCTTGCCAGCAATGACTAAGAGAGAGACCCCCCGTGATTGTCGCAGGACAATCTATTTCCTTTACCTTTGTAGAGATGGAGACATGGTTAATGGTCTATGAGAGAATTTTCCTGGGAATTTACATTAAGCTCCCTTGGCCCAGGGTTTGTAGACTTTTCTCTTTATCTTTTTGAAAATCAGGACAGTGTGTGGCCTTCTCCCATTTCATAATGCCTCTCCATTTTTGATGGTTTTCAGTATCACTGAGGGTGACTCAGTGGTCACCTGTGGCAGTTCTTTCAGGACCCATGATGCAGTTTGGCTGGGCCAGGGATCGACAATCCAGCATTTTCTCTCTTTGGCTCATCGTCCCCACCTGAAGTGTCTCCAGGAAAATGCCGTATCCTCATAGTACAGAGGCAGCATCAGAATCAAGAAATCCCACTTCTGATGCATGCTCTCTCTGTGACTCTCAGCCAGTCACTGACTCTCCGAGGCAGTGCCAGTCTGCATTGGTTCAAGGAGTACCCTCGTCTGGGAGTTCCATAGAACAGTGACTTCATAGGTCAGTACAAAAATAGCTCCTGTTTAGGTTTTTCCAATTGTGGGGGGAAAGGAGGCTGTGCTCTTGTGGAGTCACTTGGAAAATATAAATCAGGCATGTCACAGCCTTTTTTTCATCCCCACAAAAACAAAGAAAAAACTAAGGGATCTCTCCACAGATAGAGAAATGCCCCGAGCCCTCACATAGCATATCCCACTTTCTGTGGAAGGGAACTCACATTCGGGGTTACCATTGAGATATCTCTTTGACTTTGTCATGGTTCCTCTTTTCTCCCAAGATTCGTCATACCACCCTGTGGTTTAGGATCCCCCCGAAGGGGGCTACTGACCAAGGCCCTTCAGGATCAGAGCAGCTCATGGGCAAACGAGGGTTTGGCAAGGTTCACATCTCGCTCCCCTTCCACCAACCCTCTTCCTTCTCCAAGAGTTACACTGTCCTGCTGGCCAGTGCCTGAACTTGGGAATTTGACTTTTGACCCCAGACTGGGTAGCCATGTAGATGTCTCCTTCTGCTATGTGTTTCTTTTTTTTAGTTTAATATTTTATTTTTCCCCCAATTACACATAGAAACAATTTTGGAAATTCTTGTAAAAAGTTTTGAATTCTAAATTCTCTTCCTTTCCCCCTCTCCTCCCTCCATCATGGAGAAGGCTCTTAGCAGTTGGCTAAGGTTATACATGTGTAGTCATGCAAAACGTATTTCCCCTGCTGTGCGCTTCTGCAGGAGATCTGTTGGTGCCCTCTCAGAGGGGTGCAAGCCCACATCTGACTGTGCTGTGTGTCTGTGTTGTAAGTTGTCATCCACTATTCTAGGGGGGAAGGAAATTGTGCATGGATACAGGTGCTCCTTCCCCACCCCACCTTCACCCCATACCTGATGGACCAAGAATGCAGCTCTATCATCCAAGGGTGAAAAAAGGAGAGAGAGAGAGATAGAGACAGAGAGAGACAGAGAGAGAGACAGAGACAGACAGAGAGAGACACACACACACACAGAGACAGAGAGATACACAGAGAGTGAGACACAGACACAGAGAGAGAGACAGAGAGAGATACACAGAGAGACAGAGAGAGACACACACAGAGACAGAGAGAGACACAGAGAGACAGAGACAGAGATACACAGAGAGTGAGACAGAGAGACAGAGAGAGAGAGACAGAGTGACAGAGAGATACACAGAGAGTGAGACACAGAGACACACAGAGAGACACAGAGACACAGAGAGAGAGAGACAGAGCTGGTCTGTCAGCTTACTTTTTTAGACTGTAGAGAAAGGTGGTTCCACTGACAAGAACCCATCCTTCTGGGACAGCTAGGTGGCCATGGATACAGCACCAGACCCTAGAGTCAGGAGAACCTGAGTTCAAATCTGGCCTGATGCTTACTGGTTGTGTGACCTTGAGCAAGTCACTTAACTCCAATTGCCTCCCCCCTGAAATCTGTCCTCTTGGGTCCCAACCTGTTGATTATCTTAAAATTGTCCTCTTAGCAAGGTGCCAGTGGGTTTGCCCGGTGCCCCTCAGCAGCCTACATGCTGTCATCCCATCAGATTAATAGGGGAACTCTCCTGATCCTCCTGCCCCTGATATAAACCTAAATTTCTTCTCGATCTTAAGTCCCTGATTTATTTTCCATCTCCCTGTAGTTTCTCACAAAATGACCCCTTAGTGCTTTTATGACTGCATATCATCCAACATTAATTTCCTCTGAAGCAAGGTCAGGAAAACAGTTTGAATCCTGCCTCAGAGGCCTATTAGCTGTGTGACCTTGGACAAGTCACTTAACTCCTCCTAGCCTCATTTTTTCACCTGTAAAAGGAGAGGGCTGAACTTAATGGCCTCTAAAGTTCCTTCTAGATGGAGCTCTCTGGACAATTCCAGCTTCTTCTTAAGTACCTCCCAGAGGATTTTAGGTCCGGAGCTGTTAGGATGGAAATTTATCTGGGTATATGTATATGTTATAATTGTAACATGCATTAAATGTATTTATAATATATTTCATATTATGTACAAACACACATGTTATACACACATAATACATATATGTGTACTCATTAAACTCAAGTGATTACCTATTGCCTTGAGAATAAATTCCCCATTCCTATGTTTAGCTTTTATTTGTGGTTCAGTTGTTTTTCCATCATGTCTGACACTTTGTGACCCCATCTGGGTTTTTTTTGCCAAAGATATTGGAGTGTTTTGCCATTTTCTTCTCCAGTTTATTTGACAGATGAGGAAACTGAGACAAACAGGGTGAAGTGACTTGCTCAGGGTCACACAGCTAGAAAGAGTCTGAAACCAGATTGAATTTAGGAAGTACCTGAGGCTGAATTGGAACCCAGCTCCTCATGCCTCCAGGGCTGGTGTTGTAGCCACTGTGCCACCTAGCTGCCTACCTTTCTGAGATGACCTTCCACCTACTCTGTTTAGATCTTATATGGACAATTTTTTTACATGTTGTTTCCTTCCTTTGTATCTTCACAACTTTGCTTAGCATACCATAAGTGCTTAATAAATGCACATTGAAACTGACAAAAAGGAATAAGATGAAAAATGCAGTAGAAAACTTAAAATAAAAAAGTCCACAGAAGCCATACACAAACAGCAGACTTCCTGCTATGGAAAACAGAACATCCCAGATGCAGACAAGAAAAGCAGATGAAAATACAGATAGAGAATACCTGGGAATTGTCCGAACTGTTAGGAAACAAGCAAACACCAGCATTGTCCCTGGAATTTAGATTGGGATGCACCAATCTCAGGATCCCTAGTGTCCCAGAAAACTTAGAAAAAGAAAAGGATCTCAACACTGCATTTCAGAGAATTCTCAAAGAAAAATTCCCAGAATTATTGAAAACCAGTGGTGAAATCCAGCCTGTGATACATACTAGCTGTGTGACCCTGGGCAGGTCATTTATCCCCAGGTGATAACTCTGATTCTGAGTCACAGAGGAATGGCCTGTCTACATTGGGAAAGGGTATTTTATCCCTGGGAATTTTCTATAGAAATTATAGATCCAAAGACAAAAAAAGGAGGAGGAGGGGGAGAATAACCTCTCCGAAGACTGCAATCCTCTAAAACTTCCAGATAATTTTCAAAAGAACCACTTTTTCCTATAATACTTTTATTTTATACTTAGGAAACTCATGTTTTAAACCAAAACATAAGACTTGCTATTTATTCACATTAAATTGAGTCTTTTTAGATTCACGTTTGAGTTTTAGCCTATCAAGATCTTTTTGAATTCTAACTGTCATGCAATGGATGGGGGATCCTTCCCAGTTTCCTTCCCAGGATCCCCTGAAGTTTCCCTAAGCATGCCATTTAATCAGAGATAAAAATGCTGGATAGCACAAGGCCAAGTCCAGGTTCTTGGGGTAATCTATTGGAGATCTTGCCACACTGGTGTTGAGCAATTAAGGACTGCTCTTTAAATACTTTGGTAAAATCTGGGGAAATGCTATGTATAGAATCAGTTTAATACGGTTGTCAGAAAAAGGAAGCAAGGTTAGTCTGAAATGACCTCTTCTTTGATGGAACCACTATGACTTTTTGTGGTCAACATTTCCTTTCTAGGTAGTAACTAACCATCCCTTTAATAATATATTTGAGAATTTGGCAGGAATTGAAGTCAAGGTCACTGGTCTAGAGTTTGCCGACAACATTCTCTGCCCTTTTTTGGCTTTTCTCTCACTGGTACCAATCTTTTCTCTCCATGTCCTTTGACCATTGCTCCAATTCTCAGTTTAAAAAATGCTCATCTATATGCTTAAATCCCCTAATACTCAAAGTAAATCAAGGCAATCTTGGGCTACTACCTTATACCCACTAGAATATTTAAAAAATAGCAAAAATTGGGGAAATCTTATGTTGGCAGGACTGGATGGGGGGAGGGAAGCAGGAGTGGTAATATGTTATTGGTGGAACTTGACTGGTGCAAACATTTGGGAATATAATATGGCAAAAAAAAGCAGATCTTTATTTTTGACCCAGCATTTCCAGTGCTAGGATTTCATCTCAGAACATTTTTTTAAAAGGAGCTATCTCTATGGAAATATTTATAGCTGCTTCATCATATATTTAATAATAATAGTAACTATTCATCTCAGGCTGCTAGATGGCGCCATAGTGGATAAAGTGCTGGTTCTGAAGTCAGGAAGACTTATCTTCCTGAGTTCAGATCTGAACTCAGATGCTTACTAGTGGTGTGACCCTGGGCAAGTCACTTAACCCTGTTTACCTTTATTTCCTCATCTGCAAAATGATCTGGAGAAGGAGATAGCAAACCATTCCAGTATCTTTATTCAAGCAAGTCCCACATGGGATCACAAACAAAGCATTTATTGAATGCTTTACAAATATTATTTCATTTGGTGCTCACAACAACCCTGAGAGGTAAAGGATATTGTTATCAGATGAAGAAACTGCCAGAATTTGAGTGAGTTGTCCAGGGTTACACAGCTAGCAAGTATCTGAGGAGGAATTTGAACTCAGGTCTTCCTGACTCTGAGTTTTAACGCTCTGACCAAAGTGCATCTGGCCATCTACAGGATCTGGAAGGGATCTTAGAAGCTACAGGATCTTCCACTTAAAGTTGAAATAAGCCCTGAAGGCTACCTCATCAGGCAGATGAGGAAATTGAGGTTAAGGGACTTACCCAAGACCACCCAGGTAAGGAAGTGATAGAGATGGGGTTGGAAAATGATCTTCAACACTGTTCTTTTTCCCATTGTACAGTGTTGTCTTCAGTTCCTATATTTTATAGATGAGAAAAGCAAGATGCAAACTGACTTTTCCAAGGTTATGTAGATAGTACAGGGCAGTTGGTGGTGCAGTGGATAGAGCACTGGGACCTGAGTTCAAATCTGGCCTCAGATACTTGCTAGCTGTGTAACCCTGGGCAAGTCACTGTTTGCCTCAGTTTCCTCATCTATAAAATGGGCTAGAGAAGGAAATGGCAAACCACTCCAGTATCCTTGCCAAGAAAATCCCAAAAGCAGTCATGAAGAATTGGACGTAGATGAAACCACTGAACATCACCAATGAGGTAGGACAGGGTCAAGAGCTGATCCCGGGCTCTCTGACTCCCAGTCTTATACCCTGTCCCACTGAGCCCTATTGTGATAATGACAAAAAGCCTGGAAGTAGCCTCTCTGTCCAACAGCTGAATCAATTATGGTATATTAATGGAATGGAATGTTATAGTGTCATAAAAATGACAAGAATCATTTAAGGAAATATGGAAACATCTCAGCAGAGATGCTGCAAGGAGGAATCAGTGGAAGCCAGCCCCGTAGGCACCCTGCCTGATGCTCTACTAAAAGAGGGAGAAATTAAAGGGAGAAAGAAGGCAGGCAGGGTTAAAGGTCACAGGGTTTGAGGGAGGCCAAGAAGGCCCGCTGGAGCAAAGTCATGAGGTTGTTTTCGGCTATGTGGTAATTCCAAGCCAGGGGGCTTTGTGGAAGGTTTCCCCCTGGTTTTGCACATTTGTTATTGATCATTATTGAGTTGATAATTGAAAATCTCAGTGACCTGGACCAGAAAATTCAGATTTTGTGAAATGTAGCTTTTTCTCCTTTAAAACAAAAAACCAAACATTTCGAAATCTATGAACTTAGCATCTCCCCTAAAATGCTTCTTCAGTGCCTCATGGAGGGGATCCTGGGATGATGAGGGCTCTGCCTAGGGAGGAGGCCAGCTCTGAGAATTCTTACTGAGCCAGGAGGTCTTGGAGCATGGTCTGGTGGTGAGGTGTGTCTGGCATCTATCGGAGGATGTTCTATGCTAAGTTCTAGAGGCTCAGCTCCCGACTGACCTTGGAGTCGTTCAGTTTTTGTTCTTAGTAATTCATGAAGACCGTTGGGCTCTGAAGAAATCATAGATGCCAAAGTTAAAGGAAGCTTCAAGGCCCTCTAACCCTTATTTTACAGATGAGGAATCTGGGGTCTGGCCAGGGAAATGAGCTGCCCAAGGGGCCAGAGACAATGGGCTAGCAAATAATATGCAACAATATGGCACTTTAAGGTTTGCAGAGTGTACATGTCTTTTCTCATTTGGTCTTCACAATGACCCTGTGAGATAGGCAGGTAACATGCAATTATTAAGTGCTCACTGTTTTCCAGACACTGTGCTCCATGCTGGGTTTACATTCTAAAGTGTACATCCTCTAATCCACAGCTAACAGCTCCCCAGAACCCCATGCCTTTTCCTCCTTTTTGACAATATCTGTGCTCTCCCATGTATCCAGTTTATAGAGGGTCCAACCCAGGAGCTGATTGCACTGCATGACCATCCGTGGAACCCACATGCCCACATTGGGGTATCCACAACTAATCCACCTTCTTCTCTGGTCATAGAAACTTTGGATAACATAACATAACTCTGTCCCTGCCCACCACCTCCCCGCATCTTTACCTTTTCTTTATTTGTATCTCTATTGGCGCCTAGGGGGTGCAGTAGATTGACTATCCCACAGCATCAGAAGACCTGAGCTCACTATAGGATGACTCCTTCCCACCAGCCCAATTTCCTATCACTTTCCTTCCTACCCTCCAGATTCCAGCCCGAATGGGGCGGGAGCTGTTCCAAGTGCTGCCTTCCATCTCCCTATCATGCTCCTCTGAAATGCACTGCCTGCTCACCTTCCTTCCAGGTTACTTCCAAGTGCACCTCCTCCAAGCAGCCTTCCCTGATGATGCACAAGCCCTTGTTCCCCGCAGCTGAAATCATTTTCTCCCTCTTCTCTTATTAGATCATTTTGTCTAATGTCTCCTTTGCTTTCATTTCTCCTTACCTTGCATCTCATTTATTTGCACACTCAGCCTAGACTTCCTTGTAGATTCTAAGCCCCTTGAGGTCAGGGACTGGGTCATTTTTATCTTTGGATCCCCAGCTCCTTAAATATATACACCTTGCACTTCATAACTGTTTGTTGAATTTTTTTTTTAATATGGCTGGAGTTGGTCTGATAATTTATCTTCGGCCGACCTCACTTGGCATTTACTTCTATATATATGTCTTTCCATATCTCTTTGTATTTTTCGTGCTTGTCATTTTTATAGCACAGTAGTATTCCATTATACTAATATCCCGTAATTTATTCATCCATTTCCCAGTTATTGAACGTAGGGGTTTTTTCTTTTAGTTTTTTTCCCCACTATTACAAATAAAGCAGTGATGAATATTTTAGGGGCAGATGCTTTCTTCTCCTGCTTTTAATGACACCATCAGGAAATTGGTGCTAGACAGGAATATTGTTGGACCAAAGGGTATAATCAATTCTGAGTCTCTCTTTTTATCGAGGATGCCGTTTTGCTCCCCAAAAAACTTCCACCAATCCATGGTCCCACCCATAACATACAGAGTGCCTATTTCTTTACAACCCCACCAGCATCACATTTTATAATCTTAAGTACTACTTTTTCCTTATACAACTACTAGAAGTTTCTTTTGTTATTTCTTTTTTAAGTTACTTCATTTTATTCTGAACTCAAACACTAAGAAAGCCGTAGCTAGAACAGAAATCGAGGATCACACCCTTAGCACCTTTAGCTCTGCAATTATGAACATTGTATTCTTTTTCTCCAAGTTGGAAATAGTTTCAATATGTTGCCACTGTCTGCTTTCTCCATGCTTTCCTTCTGTTCTCTCCTCTACATTTTTAGAGGGCTTCTTTGACCCTCTTTTCTTACTTGTCATTTTTCCTTTTTCCATTTTGGTAAATTTATTATGAGGACAACCTCCCTACTCTCCCTCCACCCCCACTGAAAGAAAAATAAAATGTTTGTTATACCTGATATACATAACCTTAGTAAAACAAATCCCTACATCAGCCCTGTTGGGAAATAACACAAAAAGGTAAGCTCTTTGAGGGCATGAATTGTGATAATTTTATACTTTGTATCCCAAGTTGATAAATCTCATTCTATAGTTTTGAAGTTCATCACCTCACCACCTGGAGGTTAGGAAGATGTTTCTTCCTCTAATGTCTTTTATAGTTTATGTGTGGATAATTCTGTGCTTTTCAAGTACACTAGTTCTCTCAGGCCTGTTGGCCCAGACTCTGAAGGAAATCTGGCTGAGTCCAAGTTCCCTGAGTCTCCTTTCCCTCCTCTGTAAAAGGAGGGGGTTGGATTAGAATAGCCTGTGTTCCCAAATGAAATCAGGAAGCTGTCCAAGAAGAATTTCTCCCAAAATTAAAAACGTGTCTCTCTGCTCTGAAACTGTATATCTCAGAAGCGACAGATGACCTGGCCCCTCCGTGTGCTGTCACCATGACTTTGATGATTAGGGAAGGACATTGGGAAGGTGGGGATAACCTCAATGTGGTTTTGCAAGGTTAGAGAAAGCTGACCTGTTGGATGTCAGTCAGTGGTTAGCAGCTCTGAGGCAAGGCTTGGAACTTGTTCTCTTTGCTACCTCCAAGGACTCTGAGTGGGAAGGAGATCATTTCTTCTATTCTCCACCCAGAGCTGTAGCTAGGAATTTTGGTGCCCAGGGCAGGTAATACAAACCATGTCTGAGTAAGCAGGATGAAACAAACTTATAATTGAGATAAGGTAGGAGGAGAGACAGAGATGCCAAGCCTCTTGGTGTGAGGCCACTGCTGGTTGAAGCCTTGGTGGAGTTGGGGG